>QNTS01000586.1:545320-658801 GCA_003317085.1 Hucho hucho
TGACCAAATACTTATTTTCCACCATAATTTGCAAATAAATTCATAAAAAATCCTACAATGTGATTTTCTGGATTTTTTTCCCTCATTTTGTCTGTCATAGTTGAAGTGTACCTATGATGAAAATTACAGGCCTCTCTCATCTTTTTAAGTGAGAGAACTTGCACAATTGGTGGCTGACTAAATACTTTTTTTCCCCACTGTACCTGGTTAAATAAAGGTAAAATAAATAAAAAATAAATAAATGTGTAGGCGCATATTGCATCATGATTGCAAGGTGTCTGGATACCTTTCCAACTGTCCCGTTATCTGGTTTTAATGTCCATTATTGAATGCCCTTCTAGCCAATCAGAAACGAGTATCCAACAATGTTGTGGTATAATTAAAAAGTATAAAAGTTATAATTTTCCTCCACAAGCTGTTTACAGGCATTTAACGCCATTCTGCATTTTTTGCCATCTATTTCCCAACTTCAATCGGTTAAATCACATTGGTAAAATGTTTTTATGCAGTTACAAAGGTAATGGTCCTGGCTGAGCCCCATATGCGAGCTCAGCAGTGCACCATGGCCGGATCGCGGTTACAAATCAAATTGTATTCCTGCTTATGCTTTGTAAACAAAAGGTGTGGACTAAAAGTGAAATACTTACTTTCGGCCTTTCCCAACAATGCAGGGAGAAAGAAATAGCGAAATAATAGAAAAGTAAAACACGTAATAATAGTTACACAATGAGTAGGCTAATGATAACTTGGCTATATACACTTAACAACGTTTTTAAAGGCAACATGTAAAGTGTTGGTCCAATGTTTCATGAGCTGAAGTAAAAGATCTCAGAAATGTCTCTCAAATTTTGTGCACAAGTTTGTTTACATCTCTGATATTGAGCATTTCTTCTTTGCCAAGATAATCCATCCACCTGTCAGGTGTGGCATATCAAGAAGCTGATTAAACATTATCATTACACAGGTGCACCTTGTGCTGGGGACAATAAAGGGCCACTCTAAAATGTGCAGTTTTGTCACAATGCCACAGATGTCTCAAGTTTTGAGGGAGCATGCAATCTAGGGTGGCAGGTATCCTAGTGGTTAGAGCGTTGGGCCAGTAACCGGAAGGTTGCTGGATTGAATCCCCGAGCTGACAAGGTAAAAATATGTCCTTCTGCCCCTGAACAAGGCACTTAACCCACTGTTCCCCGGTAGGCCGTTATTGTAAATAAGAATTTGTTCTTAACTGACTTGCATAGTTAAATAAAGGTTAAATAAAACAATGGGCATGCTGACTGCAGGATTGTCCGCCAGGGCTGTTGCCAGAGAATGTAATATTCATTTATCCACCATAAGCCACCTTCAATGTCATTTTAAAGAATTTGGCAGTAAGTTCAACCGGCCTCAAAACCGCAGACCATGTGCAATAATAATAATAATAATACGTAATATTATTTTTATGTGAACATGATCAAAGACCAAATTTAAATGCTCCAGTTTGCATTTTCAAGACAGTTCTTACCATATTGAATAATAAATTGTTAAAAGATAAATCAAAGTTCACATTTGTAATTGTACTACATTATTGTGATAACATTATTTGTGATAGAAAGAATATGAAAACTTAATGTGCAATTTAACAATGCTTTTTCTTAACCTACCAAGTACACAATTCAAATCCTTATTGGGTACACTATTCAAATCCTTATTGGGTAAAACAATATTATTCCTCCCATTTCCGATTTCATTTCCTCATTGTCGTGCGTTATCCTGGCCACATTCTTAACAGTTTGGCCTGTCATTTGATCACTGTTGGTGGAACTGTCAGGGGAGGGGCAGGATATTTGTGAGAGTCACAGTCGGTAGGGTTTCAGACTTGTCAATCGATCACTATGGGTGGGATTTTCAGGGAACGGGGTGGTATGTTTGTGAGTCACAGGGTTGGTAGGGTTTCAGACCTGTCAATTAATTATTGGGGGTGGGATTTTCAGGGAAGGGAATAGATTAGTCATCTAATCATTAAAACACGTTTTCAACATGACCAAAAGTATGTGGACACCTGCTTGTTGAACATCTCATTCCAAAAACATGGGCATTAATGTGGAGTTGGTCCCCCCTTGCTGCTTTAACAGCCTCCACTCTTCTGGGAAGGCTTTCCACTAGATGTTGGAACATTGCTTGCGGGAATTTGTTACATTCAGCCAGGGTTGAGGTCCGGGCTCTGTACAGGCCAATCAAGTTCTTCCACACTAATCTCAACAAATTATTATTATTATTATTATTATTTTTAATGACCCCTTTTTTTCCCCAATTACCCCTTTTTCTCCCCCGTACGGACTCGGGAAAGGCGAACGTCGAGAGCCATGCGTCCTCCGAAACACGACCCTGCCAAACTGCACTGCTTCTTGACACACTGCTCGCTTATCCCGGAAGTCAGCCGCACCAATATGTCAGAGGAAATACCGTACAGCTGGCGACCGAAGTCAGCTTAATGGGCCCGGCACGCCACAAGGAGTCACTGGAGTGCGATGGCCAAACCCTCCCCTAACCCAGAAGAAGCTGAGCCAATTGTTGACAAATCATTTCTGTATGGACCTTGCATTGTGCATGGGGATATTGTCATGCTGAAACGGGAAAGGGCCTAACCCAAACTGTTGCTACAAAGTTGGAAGCACAGAATCATCTAGAATGTTATTGTATGCTGTAGTGTTAAGATTTCCCTGGAACTTAGGGGCCTAGCCCGAACCATGAAAAACGCATTACAGGCATTTACAGTTGGCACTATGCATTGGGGCAGGTAGCGTTCTACTGGCATCCGCCAAACCCAGATTTGTCCGTCGGACTGCCAGATGGTGAAGCATGATTCATCACTCCAGAGAAGGCGTTTCCACTGCTCCAGAGTCCAATGGCAGCGAGCTTTACACCCCTCCAGCCGACTCTTGGCATTGTGCATGGTGATCTTAGGCTTGTGTGTGGCTGCTCGGCCATGGCAACCCATTTTATGAAGCTCCCGATGAACAGTTCTTGTGCTCCCGATGAACAGTTGTTTCCAGAGTCTGTTTTGAACTCGGTAGTGAGTGTTGCAACTGAGGACAGACGCTTCAGCACTCGACTGTCCCGTTCTGTGAGCTTGTGTGGCCTGGAGACGAAGGAAATGCACACCGGTTTAGGCGAGGTGCTGGCTAGCAGAGTAGAACACTTGAAAAAGAAAAGTAGAGCCGCACACTCTAGGAGCTCAGATGCAATAAATTTATAACCAACGCTTCAACAGCCAAGCTTGTGTGGCCTACCACTTTGCAGCTGAGCTGTTGTTGCTCCTAGACGTTTCCACTTCATGATAACAGCACTTACAGTTGACTGGGGCAGCTCTAGCAGGGCACACATTTTACGAACTGGCTTGTTGGAAAGATGGAAAGTCACTGAGCTCTTCAGTAAGGCCATTTTACTGCCAATGTTTGTCTATGGAGATTGCATGGCTGTGTGCTCGATTTTATACACCTGTCAGCAACGGGTGTGACTGAAACAGCCGAATCCACTAATTTGAAGAGGTGTCCACATACTTTTGCATATATAGTGTAATTTATTGTGGAAAAACCTAAGAAATTGTTATGTTCTCTTCATAAATATGGATTCCCACTGTTAAATAGTGTAGAATTGTAGGAAAAATGTATCTAAAATATTCTGGGGGAAGTCCCTCAGACCCCTCCCCCCTCACCGCCCTCCCAAGCGTTTGCACCCACACTTTCAGTCAAACTCAGGCGCCCAAGCATGGAACCACGGATGGAACAAGCTGGCGTGTTATGAAATGGGAGTATGGGTTTTTCACACACAGCAGCATAATCAGCATAATAGTGTCAAATAACAAGCAGTTCTGCTGCCACCACCAAAAGTAACAAAAGCAAAGAAGAGTCAAGGTTGTTACTAGGTCTTCAACAACATCAAAATGGGCTTCAAAATGTCATAAAGGGCATTCTTCCATTTTAAAACATTATTTCTCAATGACTATTCCAGATACTTACAGAGCCTTCAGAAAGTTCACAACCCTTGACTTTTCCCACTTTTTGTTGTATTACTGCCTGAATTTAAAAATGGATTCAATTGAGATTTTGTGTCACTGCCTACACACAATACCCCATAATGTGTGGAATTATGTTTTTAGACATTTTTACAAATCAATTTAAAATGAAAAGCTGAAATGTCTTGAGTCAATAAGTATTTAACCCCTTTTTGTTATAGCAAGCCTAAATAAGTTCAGGAGTAAAAATGTGCTTAACAAGTCTCATGGTAAGTTCCATGGACTCATTCTGTGTTAAATAATAGTGTTTAACATTATTTTTGAATGACTACCTCATCTCTGTACCCCACGCATACAATTATCTGTAAGGTCCCTCAGTCGAGCAGTGAATTTCAAACACAGATTTAACCACAAAGATGAGGGAGGGTTTCCAATGCCTCTCAAAGAAGGGCACCTATTGGTAGATGGGTAAAAACAAAAAAAGCATACATTGAATATCCCTTTGAGCATGAAGTTAATAATTACACTTTGGATGGTGTATCAATACACCCAGTCACTACAAAGATACAGGCGTCCATCCTAACTCAGTTGCTGGAGACGAAGGAAACTGCTCAGGGATTTCACCATGAGGCCTTTGGTGACTTTAAAACAGTTGCAGAGTTCATTGGCTGTGATAGGAGAAAACTGAGGACAAATTAACAACATTGTAATTACTCAACAATACTAACCTAAATCCAGAGTGAAAAGAATGAAGCCTGTACAGAATAAAAAATATTCCAAAACATGTATCTTGTTTGCAATAAGGAACTAAAGTAAAACTGCAAAAAATGTGGCAAAGAAATTAACTTCATGTCCTGAATACAAATCATTGTGTTTGTGGCAAATCCAACACATCACTGAGTACTACTCTTCATATTTTCAAGCATGGTGGTGGCTGCATCATGTTATGGGGGGTATGCTTGTCATCGGCAAGGACTAAGGAGTTTTTTTAGCATAAAAAGAAACGGAATAGAGCTAAGCACAGGCAAAATCCTACAGGAAAACCTGTTTGTCTTCTTTCCAACAGATACTGGGAGATGAATTCACCTTTCAGCAGGACAATAACCTAAAACACAAGGCCAATTATACACTGGAGTTGCTTACCAAGATGTCATTGAATGTTCCTGAGTGATATAGTTACAGTTATGACTTAAATCGGTATGGCAAGACTTGAAAATGGGCATCTAGCAATGATCAACAACCAACTTGACAGAGTTAAAAAAAAAAAAATAATGTGCAAATATTGTACAATTCAGGTGTGAAAAGCTCTTAGACTCACAGTTGTAATGGCTGCCAATGGTGATTCTAACATGTATTGACTCAGGGGTGTGAATACTTATGTAAATGAGACATTTCTGTATTTAATTTTCAATAAATGTCCAGAAATGTCTAAAAAAGTGTTTTCACTTTGTCATTATGGGGTATTGTGTGTAGATGGGTGAGAAAAAATTACATTTAATTACCCATAAATTGATCATAATAATTCAACTATCAGCCAAGGAAATCACGATTCATTCCTGCTTAATGGGTCATCCTGAGGAATTTAGCAATGTTTCTTCTCCCCAGCTATAAACCATGAGTTATCCAGGATACCCCGCTCAAGCTGGTGGCTATCCCCCTCAGCCGGGCGCCTACCCACCCCAGGCAGGAGGTTACCCACCCCAGGCAGGAGGCTATCCACCCCAGGCAGGAGGTTACCCACCCCAGGCAGGTGGCTATCCCCCTCAAGCAGGTCGTTACCCCCCACAGGCTGGGGGTTACCCCCCTCAGGCTGGTGGCTATCCACCACAGCCTGGAGCTGGAGGGTACCCAGCCATACCCCCAGCAGGTAAGGCCTCAGGATAACAGATCATTATATGCCTAATGTATGCACATACAGCATGTTTTATTTGTTTTATTATTCTCTAAACAACCTCCGCTGTGCTGAGAGACAACACTCACAGACCAACTAGTGACTGACATAGTACTCCCATTCTGTGTGCCCTGAGTATCACTCTGCTGACTAGAATTGGCAAGTGTGTTCATTGCTAGTCCTGGTGTCTCATTCCAAAGCCAATTTAATACTGACCCATTTCTTTACCTCTCTGCCCTAGCAGCAATACCAGATATTTGTTAAAACTTCTCTAGTATGAAGTTTAAGCACTTTCTATGTTCTATTTAAAACAGAACAATTATCCTCTGGTCTCTGGTAACTGATTTGAAGGATTTCTTGATTGATTGATTAGTCAATTACTGGATTGGTTGACTACAATCATATACAACCACAACATCAAAGCAAAACAGTCCAAACTGTTGTAAAACAGTAGTAATAGTGCATAGCAATTTGTCAGTGATTTGCCATAAACAGTTTAGTGGCATGCCCATCTATGTCATCTGTTGCAGATAGTTGGGGAGGTGGTGCTGGTTTCCCCACCTTTGGTCTTGATAATCTGTCCAACCCTGGATTCAATGCAGGCAATCTCCCAGCCATGGTAAGTCTGGCGTGAAAATACAGTACAACCCCCCCCCCCCCCCCCAATCTATGTTGCAGCTTTCTTGTTAACCTTCCTTAATAGTCTCTCTCGCATGACAAAAATAATGTAGCTCATGTTTATTAGCTCAGATAATGCTTCAAAAACATAATCATTTGCTGCAACCTTCTCTTTCACTGTTGTAATCCTTCAAAACTCCCTGTTTTGTATCATTTCTTTTTTGAATTGTCTTTTATTTTCTCTTTATTAAAAAAACCAAAGCAGATGTTTAATCAACATCTATAATACATAATTGATCAATTACAAAACAGCTTTGCTTGCAGATTAATTGAAACCAATCAGCTTCCTGCACATTTTATTAGATGCCCACTTCTGCTCCAATCACATGCCAACCCGATCTCAGCAGCCATGTTCACCCCTAGTGGATACCCCCACCCTGCCCCCCAGTCCCCTAACCAACAGCCCTATGGCATGTACCCCCAGCCAGGAGGGCAGATGCCCCAGCCTCAAGGCCCAGGCATGGGCTATCCAGGCCAGCCCATGCCTGGCTACCCACGGTCACCCTCACCCAACCCCTCCATGCCTGGTTACGGAGGAGGACCAGCGCCTAATCAGCCCATGCCAGTGTACCCTCAAGCCCCGTCGCCCAACCCGTCCATGCCTGGAGGTGGAGCCATTCCCGTCTCTCCTGCCGTCAATGTAAGATAGACTGGGAAGATTTAACCCTATTGTGACAATAGTTCTTCAAAAGACCATTTTAGGACAGGTATACATCTGGTTAAGGGTCCATACTTTATCCATGGGTTTAAACTTGAATACTTAAATGTTCTGCACTAATATTGATCGGGCTTCTATCGTTTTCTTACTCTTCTTGAGATGTCAATTATAAGAGATTTTGCCAGGAGTTTTACTGGCAAATAACACTGAAAGTGTAAAGCAATCAGGTAACATTCCGGATGAATTCCCTTTTCTTTCAGAGAGGATTCCGGGGAAGCATCAAGGATTATCCGGGAGCAGACCCACTGAGAGATGTGGAGGTTCTGAGGAAAGCCATGAAGGGCTTTGGTGAGTTGGTTAAATAGGCCCAGTCCAGAAACAGCCCCTAGCCCCTTATACTGGAGTCTCGTGAGTGAGTTAGACCCTGTCCAGAAACAACCCCTAGCCCCTTATACTGGAGTCTAGTGAGTGAGTTAGACCCTGTCCAGAAACAACCCCTAGCCCCTTATACTGGAGTCTAGTGAGTGAGTTAGACCCTGTCCAGAAAAAAACCCAAACCTTTTATACATTGGTCCAGTGATTTGAGTTAGTGTAGTGGCCAGCAATATTTGACATTTGTATATACAGTGTGTATGATATTATAAATACCTCACATGCGACTCGTAATATGACCAAGCAATTAGCCAATAAAATGTTTATCTGACTCATAAAGATAATTATCAATATGCAAAAGACTACAGTTGAACCATGTGCAATTGAGTATTATGCATTTAGCTGACTAAGGAATGGTCATGAGAAGAGAATATCAAAGCAAGTATTATTTCATAAATGTAAAATGAATGAGTTGACATACAAGACATAAAGCTTAAGTTACAAGGTTATACTGACATTAACAAAGCATTATTGTAGGCATATACACTACCGGTCAAAAGTTTTAGAACACTTACTCATTCAAGGGTTTTTCTTTATTTTGACTATTTACTACATTGTAGAATAATAGTGAAGACATCAAAACTATGAAATAACACATATGGAATCATGTAGTAACCAAAACAGTGTTATGCAAATCAAAATATATTTTATATAAAAGAAAATCAAATAGCCACCCTTTGCCTTGATGACAGCTTTGCACACTCTTGAGATTCTCTCAACCAGCTTCACCTGGAATGCTTTTCCAACTGTCTTGAAGGAGTTCCCACATATGCTGAGCACTTGTTGGCTGCTTTTCCTTCACTCTGCGGTCCAACTCATCCCAAACCATCTCAATTTGGTTGAGGTCGGGGGATTGTGGAAGCCAGGTCATCTGATGCAGCACTCCATCACTCTCCTTCTTGGTAAAATAGCCCTAACACAGCCTGGAGGTGTGTTGGGTTATTGTCCTGTTGAAAAACAAATGATAGTCCCACTAAGCCCAAACCAGATGGGATGGTGTATCGCTGCAGAATGCTGTGTTAACCATGCTGGTTAAGTATGCCTTGAATTCTAAATATATCACAGACAGTGTCACCAGAAAAGCACCCCCACACCATAACACCTCCTCCTCCATGCTTTACGGTGGGAAATACACATTCGGAGATCATCTGTTCACACATTTCCACTAGTCTAATGTCCATTGCCCAAGCAAGTCTCTTTTTCTTATTGGTGTCCTTTAGTAGTGGTTTCTTTGCAGCAAAATCGACCATGAAGGCCTGATTCACGCAGTCTCCTCTGAACAGTTGATGTTGAGATGTCTGTTACTTGAACTCTGTGAAGCATTTATTTGGGCAGCAATTTTTGAGGCAGGTAACTCTAATAAAATGATACTCTGCAGCAGAGGTAACTCTGGGTCTTTTATTCATGTGGTGGTCCTCATGAGAAACCGTATCATCATAGCGCGTTGATGGTTTTTGCGACTGCACTTGAAGAAACTTTCAAAGTTCTTGAAGTTTTCCGTATTGACTGACCTTCATGTCTTAAAGTAATGATGGACTGTCGTTTCCCTTTGCTTATTTGAGCGGTTCTTGCCATAATATCGACTTGGTCTTTTACCAAATAGGGCTATCTTCTGTATATCCCCCTACCTTGTCACAACACAACTGATTGGCTCAAACGCATTAAGAATGATAGAAATTCCACAAATTAACTTTTAAGAAGGCACACCTGTTAATTAAAATGCATTCCAGGTGACTACCTCATGAAGCTGATTGAGAGAATGCCAAGAGTGTGCAAAGCTGTCATCAAGGCAAAGGGTGGCTATTTGAAGAATCTCAAATATAAAATATATTTAGATTTGTGTAATAAGTCCTGTGTGAAGCTGGTGAAGAGGAGTCAGGCGCAGGACAGCAGAATTGAGCAATAAACGTATTTACTCAAATTATTCACAAACAATACAACTCTTAAATAGCGAGCCCACAAACAAAGGACCGTATTACATACAAACAATCACTCACAAACAAACATGGGGGAACAGAGGGTTAAATAATGAACAAGTAATTGTGGGATTGAAGCCAGGTGTGTAAAACAAGACAAAAACAATGGAACATGAAAAGTGGATCGGCAATGGCTAGAAAACCGGTGACGTCGACCGCCGAACGCTGCCCGAGCAAGGAGAGGGACCGACTTCAGCGGAAGTCGTGACAATTTGTTTAACACTTTCGGTTACTACATGATTTCATGTGTTATTTCATAGTTTTTATGTCTTCACTATTATTCTATAATGTAGAAAATGGTAAAAATAAAGAAAAACCCTTGGATGAGTAGGTGTTTTGACCGGTAGTGTAGATTCTAAAGTAAACAACAAGGCAAAGCATGGACAAGGAGATGCTTACTAGCTAGAGGCCTAGAAGCCTAGGAAATGAGAATTGATCATACAACTTTCCTCCATGGACTGGATACAGGATAAGAGACAGAACAAAGGCATTTAATTCCATTTATTACATCTGAAGGTGTATCCTTTCAACCCAGAACCAATCTAACGATACCAAGTTTACAGTGTAGCCTGACCACCAAGGCCCAATCTCCGCAGGTTGTCACAGCATTTAAATGCTTCTGTGGGGGATGAGACCAGTGCAAATATGACAGAATTCCTGAGAGGACCATAAAACCTTTTTTCATATAGTAATTCAGATTTCACCCATAGTTAGCATCAGAGTTATCCTCAGTGAACACGTTTCAGATATATACCAAACATGGATACTATAGTATTATTCAATCACATTCAATAGTCAGTCTTCTGAATACTGTAACAGAGAGAAACATGTTGGCCCCTCGGAGGGGGGAAGGGCTGACTAGTCCTTTGGCATTGTCTCCTGTCTTCCAACTCCAGGTGTCAGAGAGCACATACATTAAGCCCTATCTAATCTTGGAACCAGAAACAAATATTACATGCGTAATGGCCAGATGTCACGAGAGAATAGGCCCTGTCCAGAAACAACCCCTTGTCAGTAACCTTATACAATATGCACTTGTGTAGATATGAAAGGAATGGATAGGTAAAATCAACACTAGCAATTACATTGCCTTCTATCATTGAGCCTCAATCTTTGAATGACTTAATTATGTATGAAGACCTGATGATGTCATTTGCTGAGCTATACTAGTAAAAACAATTATGTTATAAACTCACGAAGGGAAATGGATGGGCTGTTTTGAATATGTGTTCTGACAGGGAACTTGTCCTTCAGGTACTGATGAACAGGCCATCATAGACCTGCTAGGGAGTCGCTCAAACATACAGCGTGTTCCCATGCTCGCGGCCTTCAAAACCTCCTACGGAAAGGTAATAGAGTCATATTGACATTATACTACATTGGTACAATATACATTTTATTTTAGCTTATTTCTTATCATAGAGTGATCAGTGATCATGACAAAAAATGTTTCATATCATTTTATTTCTTATTATAGGAAGGTATTTGGAAGGAATAGGCTTGACTCTCATTTACATTTTAAAAACGTGATACTTTATTTATCTAAGTTGAGTTATTATGGAACAAATGAATATAATGAGTGTTACAGCATCATACAATGGTCTGAGTATGTGCCCCTGAAGTGAGGGTCAGAGTGTATATCTAAACAGCAGCTGATGGTTCTGCCAGTAAACGACGTAGCTGGAGGACTTGATTCCCTCAGACCTCATTATAGCAGTACCCGGAACATGACACAGCAGTTGAACACAGATAGCATTAGTGCTTGAAGTGGACTGAAGTAGGTCCCGCCACTCATTTTGGGTGCCGGTACTCTTTCTATATATTTGCCGTTACTCATCATATTTCACAGCCAATATTCTAAAAGAGGTGCCAGTACTCAAGCAGTACAGAAAATAACGGTGCCGATATTCAAGTTATAGAACAGTGAAAGTGCTTGTTCTCTGTACCGCTGAGCACCGTCCCAACTCAAGAATAGCTTGGATAGCATTGAATTATACCAAGCTTGTATCCCCTTACCTTCCTAGGATCTGGTTAAGGATCTGAAGTCAGAGCTTTCAGGGAACTTTGAGAAGCTGGTGCTGGCCATGTTGAAGACCCCAGCCCAGCTTGATGCATACGAACTCAAAGATGCCATAAAGGTTTGTGAAAGGGTTTTTATAATCACTGACATGGATATTCTCTCTTAGCGTGTGTGTGTGTGTGTGTGTGGAATGTAGAATGTTTTGTGTTTGACACAACTAGCTAAACTAGTTTTACGGAACAGAGAAAAACAAACCAAATCATATTTGGTTTGTAGTAATATTCATGTCGTAAACCTACCAACTGTTCTCTGCTGTATGTTCTGACAGGGTGCAGGGACAGACGAGGCTTGTCTGATAGAGATCCTGTCCTCTCGCTCCAACGCAGAAATCAGAGAGATCAACATGGTCTATAAGACAGGTAAGTTCCTCAGGCAGACACACACTATAGGGACTAAAAAACCTTTGAAATAAATATGAGTAGTGTACTGCTCTGTACTGTGCTGTGTAAGAAAGCTGTATGTGTTATTTCAGAGAATAAGAAGTCACTGGAAGATGCCATCAGTGGGGACACCTCAGGACACTTCCGTAGACTTCTCATCTCTTTGGCCCAGGTACAGCCTATGGCCCATAGATATAGAATAATGTATACTTTAGAAATACATATATACATAGGAATACATACAGTACATATAGATGTTTGATTCATTATGTGCAGGGCCGGTTCTAGCTTTTTGGGAGCCTTAAACGAGATTTGGTTGGGGGCAGAGAGAAAAATGCTATTTTAAAGTACATTTCCTTCAACTCTAAACATTTTGGCATGGGACGTAGAGAAAATGTTGCAGTTTTAATGCAAGCTTTCACAGGTTATACACATTTTGCCATGGGGCGGAGAGGTATTTTTGCAATTTTATAACACATTTCATGCAATTCTACTCATTTTGCCATGGGGCAGAGATACCTTTTTTAAGTTTTAAAGCAAATTTCCTGCAATTCTACACATTTTGCCATGACTTATGCCATGTTAATTATATCTGAGTGAGAGTGACTAACAAAATCAGTGGGGGCCCCCTGGAGGTCAGGGCCCTGCGTGCCCGGTCAGTATTCGGCCATGATCACTACAAGGTTTAGATAACTGGCTGGACTAATTTACTAACCTAATTGTTAACTGACATGGTTAATTGAATGACTGTCAGTGACTGAAAAACAAGAGAAAAACTGCTGATGCACAACCAAATGTCTAACTTGCACGTTGAGTATTCTACTATTCTAACTCTCAACAGTTCCAGTCGGGGTCCCTAATCGATCGCTTATGTCGCTAATGCCTGGAGCCGGCCCTGATTATGTGTTGTGTTTGTGCTGTCAGGGTAATCGAGATGAAAGAGAGACGGTGGACATCTCTGTAGCCAAACAAGATGCCCAGGTAAATTGCCATTTCTTATCTATAATGAACGTCTAATCTACATACTGTATTGTGTCTTCAACATACTTAGGGACAGGTGTTTTTCATTAAGTTTGAGCATGAAAAACTTAGGACCCTACACGGCATACTTTAAATCTCTACCTACTCATTGAAAGATGCCTGTGTGTATTGTGTGCCCTCTGTCCAGGCCCTGTATGCTGCTGGGGAGAACAAGGTGGGAACAGATGAGTCCAAGTTCAATGCCATCCTGTGTGCCAGGAGCAAACCCCACCTCAGAGCAGGTAACTACAGGGGAGATTAATGGTACTGTGACAACAGAAGTAAAATATCAATTAAATGTACACTCGCCAGTTTATTAGGTACACCACCCAATTCACAAATATGATTCACTCCTTCAGACGGTGAGTAACGTGGCCGTGGCTTGCTATATAAAGCAAGCAGGCAGACAGGCATCGAAGCATTCAGTTACTGTTCGAATGAACGGTAGAATGGGCATCACTAGTGACCTAAACGACTTTTAGCGTAGTATGGTCTTCAGTGTCAGGCGCACCGGTTCCAGTATCTCAGAAACGGCTGCCCTCCTGGGCTTTTCACGCACGACAGTGTCTATGGTTTACAGAGAACTGTGCGACAAACAAAAAACATCCAGTCAGCGGCAGTCCTGTGGGCAAAAACAGCTTGTTGATGAGAGGTTAAAGGAGAATGGCAAGAATCGTGCAAGCTAGAATGCTGGCCACAAACAGGCAAATAACGGCGCAGTACAACAGTAGTACAACAACTCGTCAATCCCTGTCACGGATGGGCTATTGCAGCAGACGACCACACTGGGTTCCTATCAGCTAAAAGAAGCAGCTCCAGTGGGCACGCGATCACCAACACTGAACAATTGAGTGAAAAAATATTGCCTGGTCTGACAAATCCTGGTTCCTGTTGCATCATGCGGATGGTAGAGTCAGGATTTGGCGTAAGCAGCATGAGTCCATGGCCCTATCCTGCCTGGTATGTTTTGTAGGGAATGTTTTCCTGGCACACGTTAAAATCAAATAAAATAAAATCAAATTTTATTGGTCACATACACATGGTTAGCAGATGTTAATGCGAGTGTAGCGAAATGCTTGTGCTTCTAGTTCCGACCGTGCAGTAATATCTAAGAAGTTAGATCCCTTGATACCAATTGAGCAACTTTGAACGCCACACGTTGTAGAATCCATGCCCCAAAGAATTCAGGCTGTTCTGGAGGCAAAAGGGGTCTGACCCGGTACTAGATGGCCACTGAGTGTACTGTATATGAAACATCAGTCCTCTCGTGCTGTCCGCTCATCTTGATTCATAGCTTTTGCCACTACCTTGTGTGTGTGTGTGTGTGTGTGTGCCCGTGTGCGTGCATATGTGTAGTGTTTCATGAGTATCAGCAGATGTGTGGCAGAGACCTGGAGAAGAGCATCGACAGAGAAATGTCTGGAGACCTGGAGAGTGGAATGGTGGCCGTGGGTAAGAGGACACCTTTTGGTTAACACACAATCATGCAGGTCACACCTACACATCTCTACGCAAACACATACTAACACTCTGTGTCACACCCATAACAACACACACACACAGAGTGAAATACCCAGATGTATGGATTACCCAAAAAAACTTGAACAATGGTTCCACGCAATTACTGTATGGGGTTTCACTGTTTGACGTAACAGTAGCGGGGAATTTATTTTTAAGCCGAATGTGTTAACACCCATAGCTAACTCATTCTTATTGTTAAAATATGTTATAGAAGATGCTATAACAATATGTGAGTTGTCACACTGTTGCTGTCTGAATGAGTAATTGTTGTTGTTTTCCTTCACTTGGCTATCGTTGCTCCGGTTAATGGTACAGTAACATGCTTTTAGATTCGTTTGACTGGATGACATTGTTGTTATCTGACTTTGTATCAAGAGATGCTCACTCTCCATACACACTTCATAGTAATGATGTGTTGCTGGCTTGTTCCATTATGCATGATGTTTGTCCGTACAGAAGTCATGTTGATGTGATGTTTGTTTATCACATACACTGAGTATACAAAACATGATGAACTCTTTCCATGATATAGACGGACCAGGTGAATCCAGGTGAAAGCTGTGATCCCTTATTGATGTCACCTGTTAAATCCACTTCAATCAGTTTTGATGAAGGGGAGGAGACAGGTTAAAGAAGGATTTTTAACAATTGAGACATGGATTGTGTATGTGTGCCATTCAGAGGGTGAATGCCCAAGGTAAAATATTTAAGTGCTTTTGAACGGGGTATGGTAGTAGGTTTGTTTAACAGTTTCACGTGTGTATCAAGAATACACCACCCAAAGGACATCCAACCAACTTGACACAACAGTTGGAAACATTGGTGTCAACATGGGCCAGCAGCCCTGTGGAACACTTTCGACACCTCGTAGAGTCCATGTCCCGATGAATTGAGACTATTCTGAGGGCAAATGGGGGTGGTGCAACTCAATATTTGTTATGTTTTGTACACTCAGAGTATTTTCAAGTTCCGGTTTCAGATATGACTTTACAATCTTTTCAGTTTTATCCCTTCATATCATTTTTAACTGTTAGTTTTGTTTGTTTTTGAGAGTTCCCTTCAACACATGATATCAGTCACCTTGTCGCAAGTCTGTTTGTGCTCTTGCCAACTCAATAGCTTTCATTTTCAAGCTAAACATTTGGCATGACAATGACTGACTAGGAGTTGGCATTGTAGCACAAACAGACTGGGCCATGTTATCAGTCCGTCCCTCCGGAGACTAGCACCCGCCTACTAAGGTTCATTCTAACCCTCTGCTCTCTCCGTGTTCCAGTCAAGTGTATTAAGAACACACCCGCCTACTTCGCTGAGAGACTTTACAAGGCCATGAAGGTAAGACATGCCCCGTTTCTGTTTGTATATCTGTATGTCTGTCTGGACTGCTTACAACATACTGTACATACAGCACAGAATAACAAAACTGTCCACGACTGATAAGTGAACACTCTGTTTACACTCACTACATTTTCACTTTCCCAGTCCCAATGAAATTACATTGTCATTACAGTAATTGCTTCTGATAGCACTTATTTGAAGAGTACAGTTAAGGTCCAGCCTGACGTGTGTGCGTGTTTTCTCAGGGGGCCGGGACCAAGGACAAAACCCTGATTCGGATCATGGTGACCCGTTCTGAGGTGGACATGTTGGATATCCGTCAGGAATACGTCAAGACATATGGCAAGTCGCTCTACACAGACATCTCTGTAAGTATCTCTCCTCATCACTACACAAATTCAAACACATACACACACCAGTACCTCCAATAATTCTACTGCTATAGAGCAGGTTAGGCATTCTAGTATGATGTTCTGGACTAGTTTGTTGATGTGCTTGTTGTTGTCTATGACAGGGAGACACCTCAGGGGACTATAAGAAACTGCTGTTAAAGCTGTGTGGAGGGAGCGACTAGAGGAACCATGTCAGCTTTCTTTGCAGGATCTCCCCCACACTATATCTCCAATGTTTACATATATACCCATTTACTGACTAGCCTATAATAGTAATAAATATGTATTCCTATCTATCTATCTATCTATCTATCTATCTATCTATCTATCTATCTATCTATCTATCTATCTATCTATCTATCTATCTATCTATCTATCTATCTATCTATCTATCTATCTATCTATCTATCTATCTATCTATCTATCTATCTATCTATCTATCTATCTATCTATCTACAGTCAGCAATAGTGCACGCAATGCCATCCATTTTCTTCAATGCAACTTTTATCACGTTATGATATGAGAACCTCCAATCATAAAAGTTGTTCCTTTTCTATATTTTGTACGAGCAAGAAAGTATATGTTTTTCCATAAGTGTAATATCAGTGCTGGATATTATAACTTAGTCAGGCTAAAAATGCCCTAAAGGTGCAACGTGCAACTTTGATTAGATTAGAATTGGCATTTAAATCAATATATATTTAAAAAAAAAGGTATATTTTATTTTAACAAGCCTGTGCCAATATTATGCATATCTAATTGTAAAAGTTAACTAAGTAGTAATTGGTTTAGTTGAGCAATGTTAAATACATGACTCTGAAGTCAGAATACTTAGCAGCTAAAATACCAAAGTGTTCAGTTTATATTTGTGTTTATATGGTGTGTGTGTGTGTACACTATCATTGTGTTTTTTTGTCTGCTGTTTGCTACAATCTCTTTGAGCATATCTGTCAATCTAACTTCCAACTAAAATCTCATTGCATCACATTTCAGTAACGGTGCTCTGATTTAATATTACATCTGAAAATAAATGTTGAGAAACACCGCTGTTTCCCCTACTGATGATTTCATCCATGCTGATGTTGTGTTGCATCATACTGTGTTTTAGTCTTGAGGCAAGGAAGAGCACTATTTCCTGTTTGTGACCCCAGGCCCCTGACATTTTCAACAAATGGCTGATGTTCTTGGCCTGTTATTTGTGGAGTCGGTGAGCAAAGGAGAAAACCGTGCCAGTTGCAATAACCTTTATTTGAAAGCAGTCACAGCAATATGATTTTGTAGACAAGTCCTATNGGGGGGGGGGGGGGGGCTCGAGTCACATAAGCCATCACATAATTAATCCATAGGCTGTACCTGAGTATTTCTTTATTAATGAGGGTTCTATCCACTGGGCTGGGGTCTGGTCCTGCAGACGTTACCACTGACTATCTTCCACATGATAAATCATTCTCCTGTTCAGGGATGACTCACCCCACACATTTGAAGAGACATTACACCATTTTTTAAATTCATATTAATCTCCAGGAGCACCCCAACATCAATATATTTGAAAAAGGCATGTTCCTCTCTTTTGTAGTCAAAAAGATCGATGAGAAGTGTTTACGATCATCTGGTGTGCGTCACGTGATTTTATTAATCAACTATGAGTAGACAAAAGTAGCCAAAGATCATAGTTGATTAAAATCATATGATACACACCGGATGTCATCGGAAACACTGCCCTTTTCACGTGTTGGGGTGGTGCTTGATATGATAAAAATTGACATTTCCCTTGACCCTTTTCTTCACACTGGTCAATAAACTCTGCTCCAATACAGAAGACACTGGGACTGGAGTTCAGGCATAATCAAGAGGCCAATAGTTAATACATGTAATCAATGTTAATTTGGTGCATATATTATTAGAATTATGTTTATGAGATACAATATCCCACAATATCTCTACCTGCCATACATGTTATTTTCATTCTGGCCCCTAGATGGCAATAATGCCTTGTAGCTCAGTGCAGTTCACAGACCGTGCTCGCTGAGAGACCATGGTTGTATTAGCGGCAAAATGTGTAACTACATTGCACGTACACTTTATCTTCCTATATACACTAACTGCCATGTAAATACATAGGTATTAGGCACACAGCCGGTCACATGAGCATTATCCCCGTGAAGTTGATTGTTTTGGGGTGATTTTTAGTCCCTGTAGCTGGAAAAGAACATCAGGCATCTGTTCATAACTAATCCTGTCTATTTTTACTGACTGATATTTTCTCCTGCAACCAGAATTTGCGTGTGAGTAGTGCAGCATTATTCCTAAAACCACTTACTGAGAAACAGATTTTCAGCATTTTTTAGAAACTTATACAGGGAAATCTGGTGATATATTTAGATTAAGTAGCCAGGGTATTAGCTGAATATTTTAAGCCCTGCGGTATATCTGTAAAAGTGTGCCGTCAATGAAGGCCAACATGACCTTCCATACACAGACACAATCAGCCCAGCAACAATCCATACATGGCAAGGAGAAGGCCAGGGCATCCATTCTAGAACTTCTTACAAATCCACAGAGTTCTTAGAATCTTCTTTTATTTGACTGCCAGGGCATTCTAGGGATTCTTTGAATTCTTTAAACCTAAGATGTATCTGATGGCCATGATACAGTAGTTATTCATAGCATTAGGGAATAGAAGACACTCATATGCTCACCGTTGGAGTGCCTCAGAAGTAGAGGATGTGATGTGAGGTGAATGGAAATAGTAGGCAACCTCTCAACTCTTATTGTAACATCAGGAATTTAGGAAATATAAACTTAGCAAAAAAAGAAACGTCTCTTTTTCAGGACCTTGTCTTTCAAAGATAATTCGTAAAAATCCAAATAACTTCACAGATATTCATTGTGAAGGGTTTAAACACTGTTTCCCATGCTTGTTCAATGAACCATAAACAATGAATGAACATGCACCTGTGGAACGGTCATTAAGACACTAACGGTAGGCAATTAAGGTCACAGTTATAAAAACTTAGGACACTAAAGAGGCCTTGCTACTGACTCTGAAAAACACCAAAAGAAAGATGCCCAGGGTCCCTGCACATCTGCGTGAACGTGCCTTAGGCATGCTGCAAGGAGGCATGAGGACTGCAGATGTGGCCAGGGCAATAAATTGCAATGTCCGTACTGTGAGACGCCTAAGACAGCGCTACAGGGAGACAGGACGGACAGCGTATAACAACACCTGCACAGGATTGGTGCATACGAACATCACACCTGCGGGACAGGTACAGGATACAGCCCGAGTTACACCAGGAACGCACAATCCCTCCATCAGTGCTCAGACTGTCCGCAATAGGCTGAGAGAGGCTAGACTGAGGGCTTGTAGGCCTGTTGTACGGCAGGTCCTCACCAGACATCACCGGCAACAACGTCGCCTATGGGCACAAACCCACCGTCGCTGGACCAGACAGGACTGGCAAAAAGTGCTCTTCACTGACAAGTCACGGTTTTGTCTCACCAGGGGTGATGGTCGGATTCACGTTTATCGTCGAAGGAATGAGCGTTACACCGAGGCCTGTACTCTGGAGTGGGATCGACTTGGAGGTGGAGGGTCCGTCATGGTCTGGGGCGGTAGGTCACAGCATCATCGGACTGAGATGTTGTCATTGCAGGCAATCTCAACGCTGTGCGTTACAGGGAAGACATCCTCCTCCCTCATGGTACCCTTCCTGCAGGCTCATCCTGACATGACCCTCCAGCATGACAATTCTACCAGTCATACTGCTCGTTCTGTGCATGATTTCCTGGAAGACATGAATATCAGTGTTCTGCCATGGCCAGTGAAGAGCCCAGATCTAAATCCCATTGAGCACGTGTAACAGTATAGCTTCCGTCCCTCTCCTCGCCCCTATCTGGGCTCAAACTAGGGACCCTCTGCACACATCAACAACTGCCTCCCATGAAGCATCGTACCACAAAAGCCACGGCCCTTGCAGAGCAAGGGTAACAACTACTTCAAGGTCTCAAGGAAAATAAACGCAGTTGACAGTGAGAGGACGTTTCATTTTTCGCTGAGTTTAGGTCTGTTCCCTTTACAAAACGGATATTTCTAGCCTTAAAAAATATTAAAAACAAAACTAATTTTATCTATATAGCAAAGCAAAAGGCACCCACCCACCTTTGAACATGCAGGTAAGTGTTGAAACTCAACCTCTAATTTACAGTCATCGTCAAAGGGGTTTATAGTTGATTCAGTGACGGACAAACCTCTGGATGGATAACAATGAAAAGCGAAAACCAAAATAAACCAAAATGGAGAGAAGATTGAATACAAATATGTATGAAGATTTGATCTTCCCTTTCGGACGTTTGTCTGCTGAGAAGATCATGTTTCAACATAGGGAAGAATAAGGTGCAATAGCTGGTTGGCTCCACCTCTTGGTAATCAACAGTACCGGCATTACAATCTTGCTGGACAGGGACATCTGAATCTAATCCTTATCTTGGCATGAGTTTGTGAGCCTAAAGTGTGACCAGAGAAGTATTGAACACTATTCCTGCAGCCTACAGGGTTTGAGTTTGACCTGTATAATATAAATTGTGTTTCTTCGCTGCTACTTGCTATTACAGGCATTTTGACCCCCAAGAAATCTGGATTCAGAGCTAGCCAAACTCCTTACAGATCCAACTGAATTACATTTTAGCATATGAGAATTACATGTCACATTGTCTAAATGGAGAATGTTTAACCATGCTGTGGATCAGGTGGAAATGAGGTTCAATTTTCATAAAATCCCCAGAACCCCTATGAAAAAGTTTGACATTTTTGTCTCCCCATGCCACTTTTATTTTTAATGCGCAAAATAACTTTAGCTTGAGCATTAAAGGATAACTCAATTTCTTTAGACTTGGCTCTTTTTTTAAAATACCCTAAAAGTAGTCTATGGGCCAAGAGATGGTCATTCACCATTCAGATTTGTTTAAAAAAAAACTGCTAAACAAAAAAGTGATGTGAGCAAGCTCACCATGTTAAAATTTTTTGGCCAAACAACATCTAACTTCTAAAACCAAATCATACAATTCTGAACATTGTGAGCTTGCCCTGATCACTCCAATTGATGTTTGATTAGCAATGGTTTCTGAAACAAATCTGAAGGTGAATGGCAGTTGCTTCATAAACTACTTTCAGTTCATAACCAAGTGGGAACGTGGTATTTACCACTTAAGACTGAGAAACATCTACTTGTTTCTCAGTCATCCAACTGGTAGTTACTAATGGGAAACTCATCTATCATCCCTGAGCTGATAGACTTCTCCCACATGCTGACCTCTGAGGTCACCTACTAAGGAAATTACCTCGATAACAGCATTTTCTGCAGTTAATGCAACAACAAAACATTATTTATAAAAAGCAATCTATTAATATGGTTTTTGAATACTATAATTTGTTTACAAGCATGATAGCTGTACTTTTAGTTTATGGTTGACACAGCTTGTTGGCCATTAACCAATTGGCGTTTCTCACAAGTTCAAAGCATGTGAATGCATCCAACTGGTATTCACGACTTCACAACTGGTGATTACCACCTTCCCACTTAGTTATGACTACTCCGCAGACCTGGGGTGCATTCAGTTAGATTAAAATATGCTACATTGTGTAATGATTCCCCAAAATGTTCTTCAACATTCTTGAACAGACTTTGAGGTACGTTTTCTACATTTGGTGGGTGTGGTGGGATGTGGCTTGAAGCAAGGAATGACGTATTTAAAGGCTGACATGCTGACCGCTTTTCCCCAACCCACAGCCCAAACCCTCCCAGTTTTACAACTGGTCGTTCGTTCAGAACAGCAGCGTTTCCGTTTAATTTAACATTGCATTACGTTTTTTCGTATTGAACACAGCCATTGGTTTGACTACATGTGTATTTAAGTATCTGTTAAATAAATAAATAAACAGTTTTTGAGTATTTTCAAATACACAGCCCAAAACTAGTACATTTATTTGAGTATTTGATTGCTTATTTGTAAAAACCAGATAGTCGACCAAATTGTATTTTAAAATACTTACTTTAACTCCTATTTTCAAATACCTGGGTTAAATGAATGGGAGTGTATTTGAGTATTTTCAAATAGTTTCCAAAGGTATTTCCAAATATATTCCAATGTTCAACTACTTGTTTTTTCAAATAAAGGTTATCTGAATACATGTCGTGAAATGTAATTTCAATACCTGAAATAGTATTTAAACCCAGGTCTGCTACTCAGTGACTATATGAGCTGATTCACAACCAACATGGTATTCATCGTCTTGGTTGCTGCCTCTCTTCAATTCATTTTGGCTGCACAGCAATGTGGTAGAAATGTATGACTCTTGTTGGTACAGTTGGCACACTGTTAAGAATGGTTCCTATCATATGTATATTTTGCAATGTAATAAAACAGAAAACATTTTAAATGAAAACAATACGATATAATATAATCAAAATTGTTTATTTATATCTAAATATATTAATTTATATGTATATCAATGTCATCAAAAATCTACTCTTCATCTCACCAAAATATATATAATATGTTGGATACCAAAGAAAATGTTTAATTGGCTACAACAATGTTCGCTGAGTTGGTTGTCACTACTGCCTCTGCTTCAATGTACTGTATCTCTGATACAATGTATCACAGAAACGTTTTCATGCTAAATAAATGATCCATCCTCATCTTCTCCGCCTGGGATTTCAGAATGTACTACGGAGCACGCCCATTGAAAATCAGGTGTGTCTTGGGGTAAGGCCCGCCCCGTTTTTACCTTACATGGCATTGTATGGGAATTTGATTGACAGCATGCAGCAGCTGCTGAACAGCCCAGACATGGCGGAGGATACAGTGTAAGTGGGGAACGGCGAGAGAGTTACGATAGTTTTCCTAGCAGTTGAGTCGGTATAGTGCATCATTGAAAAAGCAAATGTGTTAAAGCAGGTTTTCGTCGCAATAACGCAAAAATGGACGAAGTTGCCAGACGTAAGTAAGCTGGGAAAATGTATCTCTGTTTAGTGCAGTCAACTGCCGTAGACAACAAATATGGCTTCTTGTGCCTTTTCCTATTTGTTATAAACAACTGCTCTCCCATGCCATTACATGTCATGGCTGTAATGCAAAATTCATACAAGTGACAATTAGGAAGTTAGTTCCTTGTTCGCTTATCGGGCAGGGGTCATTTTGGAGAAATAAAGCCGAGGATACGTTAGCTAACCCGTCTGCTAGCTAGTTAGCTAGCTACGGAACTAAAGCGAACGGCAATGGAGCCAAAGCACAAAGAGTTGTTAGACCAATTCC
The DNA here is from genome assembly GCA_003317085.1 of Hucho hucho. Classification (NCBI taxonomy): domain Eukaryota; kingdom Metazoa; phylum Chordata; class Actinopteri; order Salmoniformes; family Salmonidae; genus Hucho; species Hucho hucho. The sequence continues at coordinate 569,002 of QNTS01000586.1, forward strand.
ACCAAAACTTGCTGGACTCTATAACAGACGCAGATCGGCTGATAGAGTTGCTGATACTCTCCGGTACTCTGAGCCAGCTCGACCGCTTCGAACTGGACCAAAACTGCTCTTCCAGCGCGGAGAAAGTGGACCAGCTTTTGAAGATGCTTGTGAACAAGGAAAGCGACCATTTCCTCGAGCTGTGTGTGGCCTTGGAAAAGGCGTACCCTGACCTGTATTCTGCACTCTTTACTAACGGCGGTGGACCCGTGGACCATTCCTCCGGTAAGGCACCATGCACGCATGCAACACTTTTGCACGCAAATGTTGGTTGCACGCATACGTTGGATGCATGCTTGCTACATTCCTCTACACAGCCTTTGAGATATTGAACAGCTACCCCAAGTCTCATAATGTACTTTCAGGGTGGTCCCCCGTGCAATACTTCTATGGATAATTGACTAGGTCATGCTCATTTATATTTATTAGCAGAGCATGTTGACATTAGGGATGTTGATATGCTGCATTCGAAGCCAAAACCTGAGAACTTTGCTAACAACCTAAAATGTTACCAACGTTCCATTCCGTTTCAGCATCACATTGTTCTTTCCACAGCAATATTTCACCTTAAAAAAGCTAGTAATCACCAGCAGAGGCATAGATGCCACAGGCTCTAAAACCAAACTCCATCACTATTTGCTACATGGGAGTGAGTGGACTCTGCTACTCCGTGGCTAGGCAGTTGATGCAAAATTAACATGCTTGCCATCCCTCCTTTTGAATGACAACAGTTTAGTCATTTAGCAGATGCTCTTTTCCAGAGCGATTTACAGAAGCAATTAGGGTTAAGTTCTTTGCTCAAGGGCACAATGACAGATTTTTCACCAAGTCTGCTCAGGGATTCCAATGAGCGACCTTTCGGGTACTGGCTCGCTCTTAACCTCATATTTTATTTATTCCAGACAGACACTTCAGAGACCTCATGTATCCAGGCCCCAACATATTCGGCACAGTTGCAATGTGGGCTACATAGCCTGTAGTAAAATCAAGAGTAGCCTACATATACCTATTCTACATTGTATAGGATTCAGATGGGTCTATTTCACTGTATTTAGGTTTCAGATTTTCCATCAAAACTAATTTGTGTCCTTTAACTTTAGGTTTATTTGGGGAAATGAAATGCAGTAGGGTAATTCCATGGCAACGGAATTACCCTGACTTTTTCACTTTATAATGTATACCAACCAAAAAACATTGATTTCAAAGTTTGATCAAACCATAGAACTCTATGCACAAGGACTACTTTTAACAATTAACATTGACAATTTTACAAAAACACATTTACAGGAAGAACTGTGCAGATACAGAGTTTGGTAACAGAATAAAACTGCTGAGGAAGGTTTTACTGTAATTATGTTACCGAACTATGCATCTGCACAGTTTCTCCAGTGAAATGTTTTATTTACTGTGTAATTTGTTTAAAGTAGTCATTGTTCATAGTTGTATGGGTTTTTAGTGGTCCATTGCAGGCTTTTTTATCTCCATATTAAATCATTTCCGGCTAACAATTTAAATACCTTACTGTGATTTGTTTTCAATTAAAAGGGTAAAAAAGAACTACAAATACCTATTATTGGCAAAGCGGTTTGGAACCCTCTTTCTTTATGGTCTATTAACTAATCTGGTTATGTCATCAGACAGGCCAAAACTCCATCCCACCAAAACAGGCTGAGACTTCAAGCTGTCTTTTTAAACAGCGCTTACCCTAAAATAAATATTTCAACTGCATAGTGTGGAAATACATATAAAACACAGGAAAATCTTGTTTTTGACTGCAATGGGTCTTTAAACGTTGAAATCAATGGTTTTTGTTTGGCATACATTTTAATGTATGCTCTAGTCGGCTGGCCCTCGCTACATATTCGTCGCCAGACCCACTGGCTCAAGGTCATCTATAAGCTTATGCTAGGTAAAGCTCTGCCTTATCTCAGCTCACTGGTCACGATAACTACACCCACCCGCAGCACGCGCTCCAGCAGGTATATCTCACTTGTCATCCCCAAAGCCAACATCTCCTTTGGCCGCCTTTCCTTCCAGTTCTCTGCTGCCAGTGACTGGAACGAATTGCAAAAATCGCTGAAGCTGGAGACTTATATTTCCCTCACTAACTTTAAACATCAGCTATCTGAGCATCTAATCGATCGCTGCAGCTGTACATATCCCATCTGTAAATAGCCCATCCAATCTACCTACCTCATCCCCATACTGTTGTTATTTACTTTTCTGCTCTTTTGCACACCAGTATCTGTACTTGCACATCATCATCTGCTCTTTTATCACTCCAGTGTTAATCTGCTAAATTGTAATTACTTCACTACTATGGCCTATTTATTGCCTACCTCCTCACGCCTTTTGCACACACTGTATATAGACTTTCTTTTTTTCTATTGTGTTATTGAATGTACTCTTGTTTATTCCATGTGTAACTCTGTGTTGTTGTTTGTGTTGCACTGCTTTGCTTAATCTTGGCCAGGTCGCATTTGTAAATGAGAACCTGTTCTCAACTAGCTTACCTGGTTAAATAAAGGTAAAAAAAAAAAAAAAGGTAAAAATCAGTCTCAGCATAATTCCATTACCGTGGAATTGGCCAGTAGCCTATTCTAGGTAGGGTTAGATGTGCACAGCAATCTCCCAAGTTGTCAGCAATGGTTTGCAATACTAATAAAATGTAATTTGCTTTTCCATCCAAAGACAAGCGCTTCCTCTTATGTTATATGCTCACAGCTCACTTGTTTCCATGGAAATGCTTGTGCGGTTGACGTGCCGTTTCATATCGACCCTAGCGTGGTGTGTGTACGTATAACCATGCTTAAAAATCCATAATATGGCGCCAGTCATAGTCTCTATTTTCCATGTACAGTAGTGGGCCTATAAGCCAGTAGTATACTGTACCTCCAGTTATTGTCCTATGAGACCGTTAAAATGTCTGTTAAGACAGTGACTGTGTGGGGAGAGGAGAGACTGGGCTAAATCAAGACAGACTCAAGTCATTGCATTTATCAGGAGTCTACTTTATAGGCCTAGTACTCTCCCATGATGAATCCTACTGGTCATCTGAAAGACTGATATGACAACTTTCATTATGAAGAGAGCTAACATTAGTCTTCAGGTCTCACGCAAGGTCACTCATCACACAGGCATGGTTCACTCACTGAACCACATCTGGTACACTTGCAACATTTGCAATTTGCTACCTTGGTGTTTAATGCTGTAGACGAGAGGAGCAGCAGCAGGGCTGTATGTATGTAAACTTGGGTGCGTCCCACAAGGCACCCTATGGGCTAATGGGCCCTAGTCAAAAGTAGTGCACTATATAGAGGATATTGTGCCATTTAGGGCGCAACCCTAGTGGGTTCATGGTGGTTATTCACCAGAGGATTAACTCTACGCTGCCTGCCTGTTGTAAGCTCTCTCTGTGAGACATGTATTATCATGCCTCCACAGCCCTCTCTTCTGTATTTGCTCCTGCTCCCTCCTGGCTGCTGCTGCCTCGGCACAGACCGAGAGAGAGCGAGGCAGGCAGATGTAGTGGAGAGGTATTTTTGAACACTTCATTATCTTTAGTGCAGCGATTCAGGCTGACGCGATTACTGCATTTAACCAGGCTGCCTTGCTGGTGAGAGAGTGGAGATGAGTCTCCTCGTTGCTTCAGGCAGAGAGGGAGAGGGAGCGTAGAGATGAAAGACTGAGCTCCAGTGCGTGTGTGTGATCTGTGCTGATAACAACCTGCTCTCAAGCCATTCTCTCATACTGGCTGCCTTTGCCTTTCCTCACTTGCAGCTTCCCTCTGCACTTCACTGAGACATATACACACACACACACACACACACACCGAGACACACCCCTCTAACTTAAAGCCGCACACACATACACTTGCATGCACGTAGACAGTGACAGCAGTGAAGGAGGAGCAGGGATGGTTCAAAGCCGGGTTCTCCTCCAACCCTCCCAATATGGCTGCTGTAGGATACCGAGAGAAATATTGTCCCTTTTATTTTATGCACCATTTACTGAATCTTTAAATCCAGGCATGTCACATCATTGCGCAAAACACAGGGCCCTAATTCCACGTTTGTTTATCATGTTAATTATTTTAATAGGATATTAAATAAATTAATCCTCAGTCCATCAAACTGCCAATATGAGAATTGTTTTATTTTATTAATATGAGAATATATTGCTTAAGTAGACTACACCAGTATCATTGCTTTGCCGATAAGAAAACATACTAGAGCATTTCAAGCTGATTTCATTCATACACATTGCAAAAAACAATTTCATGCCTTGACTTTGTCCTGTGCAGTGCTTTGTTGTTTCACCTATAGAGTAGTTATACCTGTAACTGTATTTATGGACTGTGACATTGATTCAAACACACACAAAGAGGAAGGTGTGACGCAATGCTCCTTGACAGGATGCTGTGTCTACGACCACTCAATCTCCTACTCCCTCCCTCACTGTGTGTGTGGAAGATGGGCCATTGCCTCTGGGCGACTGTGCTATACCTCAAATCAGCTCAGAGCTGAGTGCACTAGGGCTTGCCGCAATTACCGTATAACTGTGTATCCAATGGTTATGGGTGAAGACCGTCATGAAAATAAAATAACCATTGAATGGAATGACTGCAACAGGCTTTGAACCTCCTAACCTTGGCAATTTGACTGGTAAACTCATTGGTACACACGCAATGGCTGCCTGGTATTGTGATGCAATAATTCCCATGGCAATGTAGAATGTTCATTCAAATGATATTAACTGATGTGGCTCATGCGGTGGAATGTATTTTTGTAATGTCAGTTTGGTTGATTCAACTAATCACAGTACATTTTAGCATGTATTTTACTAACTGCTTTGCTTATATGGGTACACTTGCAATGGCCGCCAGTCCACCTATTATGGCATAATTGACCTGAATGGGGAGGTAATGCCCGTTCTATTATTTATATTGCAGCACATGCAGTCAGTAGTGGAAGAGAGGAGAAAATGTGCATAAAAAAACGTTTAAAAAAATCTTTTAAACGTGCAATCTGCAAAATCGCTCCACCATATCCTGGTTGCAAAAATTCTAATAGCCTAATTTCAGTTTGTGACAAAACAAGCAATGTATAGTGTAGAGAATTATTGTACCATCTAAACCACTGTGAAATATACAGTTGAAGTCGGAGGTTTACATACACTGGAGTCACTGGAGTCATTAAAACTCGTTTTTCAACCACTTCATAAATTCCTTGTTAACAAACTATAGTTTTGACAAGTCGGTTAGGACATCTACTTTGTGCATGACACAAGTAATTTTTCAAACAATTGTTTACAGACAGATTATTTCACTTATAATTCACTATCACAATTCCAGTGGGTCAGAAGTTTACATACACTAAGTTGACTGTGCCTTTAAACAGCTTGGAAAATTCCAGAAAAGGATGTCATGGCTTTAGAAGCTTCTGATAGGCTAATTGACATTATTTGAGCCAATTGGAGGTGTACCTGTGGATGTATTTCAAGGCCTACCTTCAAACTCAGTGCCTCTTTGCTTGACATCATGGGAAAATCAAAAGAAATCAGCCAAGACCTCAGAATTTTTTTTTTAGACGTCCACAAGTCTGGTTCATCCTTGGGAGCAATTTCCAAACGCCTGAAGGTACCACGTTCATCTGTACAAATAATAGTACGCAAGTATAAACGCCATGGGAGCATGCAGCCGTCATACCGCTCAGGAAGGAGATGCGTTCTGTCTCCTAGAGATGAATGTACTTTGGTGCGAGAAGTGCAAATCAATCTCAGAACAGCAAAGGACCTCTCAGCAAGGAAGAAGCCACTGCTCCAAAACCGCCATCAAAAAGCCAGACTACGGTTTGCAACTGCACATCGGGGACAAAGATTGTACTTTTTGGAGAAATTTCCTCTTGTCTGATGAAACAAAAATAGAACTGTTTGGCCATAATGACCATCGTTATGTTTGGAGGAAAAAGGGGGAGGCTTGCAAGCCAAAGAACACCATCCCAACCGTGAAGCACGGGGGTGGCAGCATCATGTTGTGGGGGTGCTTTGCTGCTGGAGGGACTGGTGCAATTCACAAAATAGATGACATCATGAGGTAGGATAATGATGTGGATATATTGAAGCAACATCTCAAGACATCAGTCAGGAAGTTAAAGCTTGGTCGCAAATGGGTCTTCCAAATGGACAATGACCCCAAGCATACTTCCAAAGTTGTGGCAAAATGGCTTAAGGACAACAAAGTCAAGGTATTGGAGTGGCCATCACAAAGCCCTGACCTCAATCCTATAGAAAATTTGTGGGCAGAACTGAAAAAGCGTGTGCAAGCAAGGAGGCCTACAAACGTGACTCAGTTACACCAGCTCTGTCAGGAGGAATGGCCCCAAATTCACCCAATTATTGTGGGAAGCTTGTGGAAGGCTACCCAAGTAAAACAATTTAAAGGCAATGCTACCAAATACTAATTGAGTGCATGTAAACTTCTGACTTCAACTGTATGTATTGTCAATAATCAAAGATATTGTGGTTTCAGCTGTTTGAACCTGGTGTACAAAACCGAAGGAGGTGCGAACACACAACTTAAGAGCGGGAAGCATAGAAATGGTGCTCATAGAACAAATCGACTGTTTCTTAGACTTGCTTTCAGTTAGAATGACTGATCTATAACTCACATTTGTATTGAATTTAGTCATGTCGCCCAAAAAGTTACATATTGCAGCTTTATTTTTTAAGCTTTTCTAGTGGTTATTATGGTGACCGCGGTCATTTGGCTGGCCAATTACCTACATCTAAAATTCTATAATCGTCACAGCCCTAGTGTTCAATGTACTCAGAAAACACCTCTGATTTTACCACTTCACTCTACTGATCTGTGGTGAGGTGAGAGGCAGTTGTTAACAGCAGACATCTCTTTCTGTTGTCTTCTCTCACCAAATCCTCTCTCACCCACCTTCCCAGTTTCTCTCTTTCTTTCTATGCTCCATGAGTTCTCTCTTTTTAGTCTCTTCAGACTTGGCTGAGTGGTGGTTACTCTTCTGTGGTGTTAGAGGACTGGCGAGAGGTTGCTAGATAAGAGAGAGAGGGATACACACAGACAACGGGCCCTTTGTTTTGAAGGGTAGCAGGCCCAAAGTGCTCAGTCAGGAGCTTGCTGTTGTGTGTGTGTGTGTGTGCGGCCTAGGACAGGACCAGTGGGGCTGTCTGCCTGCCTGTCAACCAGTGTCCCACTCCCGGCAGCACATAAACCATGGGGACACAATGAGTTATGTCCTGACACTGTGTCACTACCAAGTAATGCTTTTATATCTCTCCTGGGATCTGACTACTGTAGCTTCTAGCTACACTAGCCCTCGCTCTACTCCCTCTCCCTGCCACCCTACTCTCTTTCTCTCTCTTTCCCTCCCCCCTTTCTCTCCATGCGTGTGTGTCTCTAGATTAGGCATCAATCCATCCATTGTACACCCAGCCTAGCTGCTGGGTATGATTTGATGTAATTTCATAGCCCTTACTTTATGCTACATGTCACTGGGCATTTTATTATTGCGCATTGCTGTGCTGGTGTATCCACTCCAGTATAACAGGTTACAACTAAAATGGGTAAAGATTGCTCTATTTTGTCAGACATAAACTGTAATGTAGTAGGAACGATCATTGCTGGAGGTGTTGTGACTACTCACTAATGTTGACCAATAAAGCCATCTGATTTAAGCCACATGGAGCATTAAAAGATTGACATATTTTTTTCTGGGTCAGTGGTGCCTTGTCCCAATTTAACTCTATTGAGCTCTGATAGCCTATTTAAAGGTGTGAACTGAATACCCTGCCCCTTTGTTTTCATTGCAGTGGGCTGATATAAATGTTGATTTGGAAGTGGTGAGAAAGGTCGTCTCCTCTCCTTACTCTCTATGCTGTGTGTGTGTGGTTTGTGTTCTGACTGTGCCAGAAGGCAGTGCAGCAATAAGAACAGGGCTTCATTACCATTTACACGTGTTGTTGCTGTGCTTCCTAATCACCCCGCAAGGCAGAGGAAATGCCACAGTCTAAACTCGCACAGTGTGGTGAGGTCATGGAAATAAACAGACAGAACTACTCTCCTCTACCCCTCTGTCTTTCTCTTTTGCACTGCTGTTTGTTCTATCTCCTCTACCCCGGCTCTGTGTTGTTTTTGTTAAACTGTTTTGCTTTATCTTGGCCAGGTCGCAGTTGTAAATGAGAACTTGTTCTCAACTGGCTTACCTGGTTAAATAAAGGTTAAAAAAAAAAAACGTGTTCTGTCTCTCTCCTTCTTCTCTCTCTTCTACTGTTTTGCTTCTCTCTCTCCCCTTCTATTTCTCCTCTACCCCTCTGTATTTTCGCTCTCTTGTCCCTCTTTCGCTCTTCTCTACCTCTCTCTCTCCCCCCATCCAGTCTCTGATGCATGACAAAAGGCCTGTGTTTCCCGACACTGTATTTAATGTCATGATAATATATAGACCCGGTGTGATAATAACATACACTATATATTCAAAAGTATGAGGACACCCCTTAAAATTAGTGGATTCATCCACACCCGTTGCTGACAGGTGTATAAAATCGAGCACGCATCCATGCAATCTCCACAAAGATTGACAGTAGAATGTACTTACTGAAGAGCTCAGTGACTTTCAACGTGGCGCCGTCATAGGATGTCAACTTTCCAACAAGTCAGTAAGTAAAATTTCTGCCCTGCTCAAGCTGCCCCGGTCAACTGTAAGTGCTGGTATTGTGAAGTCGAACTTCAGGAGCAACAACGGCTCAGCTGTGAAGTGGTAGGCCACACAAGCTCATAGAACTGGACCGCTGAAGGTCGTAGCGCTTAAAAATCGTCTGTCCTCGGTTGCAACACTCACTATGGGTTTCCACACTGCCTCTGGAAGTAACATCCGCACAATAACTGTTCGGGAGCTTCATGAAATTGGTTTCCATGGCCAAGCAGCCGCTCACAAGCCTAAGATCACCATGTGCAGTTCAAACCGTCTGCTGGAGTGGTTTAAAGCTCGCCAACCATTGGATTCTGGAGCAGTAGAAATACGTTCTCTGGGGTGATGAATCACGCTTCACCATCTGGCAGTCTGATTGCTGAATCTGGGTTTGGCAGATGCCAGGAGAACACTGCCTGGCCGACTGCGTAGTGCCAACTATAAAGTTTGGTGGAGGAGGAATAATGGTTTGGGGCTGTTTTTCATGGTTCGGTCTAGGCCCCTTAGTTCCAGTAAAGGGAAATCTTAACGCTACAGCATACAATGACATTCTAGATGATTCTGTGCACAATACGAGGTTCACACAGAAATGGTTTGTCGAGATCGGTGTTGAAGATTTTGACTGGCCTGCACATAGCCCCGACCTCAACCCCCATCGAACACCTTTGGGATGAATTGGAAAGCAACATCAGTGCCCAACCTCACTAATGCTCTTGTGGCTGAATGGAAGTAAGTCCCCACAGCAGTGTTCCAACATCTAGTGGAAAGCCTTCCCAGAAGAGTGGAGGCTGTTATAGCAGCAAAGGGGGACCAACTCCATATTAATGCCCATGATTTTGGAATAAGATGTTCGACGAGCAGGTGTCCATTATACTTTTGTTCATGTAGTGTGCTTACTTAAGTTGTTCATAAAGGAGCTACAGTATCCAACAGGGTTATGCTCTCAGAGAAAAGTTCAGAGAATTTAAGATTATCTTCAGAATTTACAGATTATATAATCTGTTCAGAATATATGACACAACTGCATGCCTATGTAAAGCTATAGCCTAATGACTATAAGCTTAGTACATTACCAAGTGGTCACAGCATTCTGCTGCTCCCTGGCATTTGATGCTAGAGAATGCACAAACTTGGTGTCACTAGTCAAAAGACAAGGGTGAAATACAGCAGGACTACATCCCCCAGAGGACCAGTGCTGTTCATCTCTGGGTAGAGTCATGAGCTGCTATCCTATTTCAGTTTTTTTACTTTAATAGTGGACTCCCACTAATGGCTCAAGCAAAGGCCATACAGTATGAAGATGGGCAGAAACTGCTTCTCCAATACTACCCCCTGATCGAACTTGTAGGCTATGCCATGGCGACTTTGGCTAGCTAAGCTCATGCGCAGAAATGCGTCATCGGGTCTAACGGTCGTCTCTCGCCGAACTGCGTAAGTGCAGGCCGTCAAATCAAAGGCACTCCTTCGATGTAAAGTTGTTTTTGAGGATAATGAAAACATCAGTTTGTCACTTTCAAAAGGTTGGAGTAATAACATGTTCAAGTACTTAAGACATTGGCTTGAATCTACTTTGTGCCTTTTAGATTTTGAGAAAAATAACAACTAAGGAAGGATTTTTCACTTCTGTGATTGACTTCTCAAACCCCAGCCTGGTCTGTTTCGCAAGCGTTCCCGGAAGTCTCGCGATGTTGCGCCTCTGGGTTTAGAAACGCTTTGGCACAAGTGTGCTGCTCAGAAGGCACTTATGCCTCATTTATGCTTACTTCTAGTGTTCTTCACGCTAAAGCACCACTAGCTTGGCTGACAATAGGCTGTGTGTTCGCTGTAATGCAAGTAGGGGCATTACTGGACCAGCTAGACTGCTGCCGTTCAGCATTTTTGATGGACCTTAGGCCCTTGAGCTTCACCCCAGACAATATCTTTCTATTAGAGGGGCAGAGAGCAGACTCGTTACCCCAGCCTAGTCCCAGATCTATTAAGTGCTACCTTGCACTTGGTCATCGTTATGCTAAATGCCAGCGACCATAGGAGTTGGGCTATACAGCACGTTGTTGATCATGGCACGTTGTTGTATGGAAGTTCCTCCACCATGTTTTTCTCCTATCAAGGTCTTTTCAGATGTTTGAATAATGGATATTGAATAATTGGATATTGAATAATTGTCGTTTAGGATGATTTGTTCTCAAGCAGTAAGGGTGTATTACACTGCTATACACCACACGGCTGCTCAGTGATGGCTATTAGCTCTTTTTATTTAGCAAAATTAGTTTAGTTTGAATTTCAGTCCTGAGGAAAAGACTAGGTACGACTCATGAGTGGTCTCAGATTTGTTTAGCCTGCGTTCGTCGGTTAGGCCATGTACTGGGTGGGATTCAGAAGGGCACAATGTTGCTAAACATTTTTGCAAGGTATTACAAAAAACTCTAAATGGACAAGTTCAGGGGTGTAACTAAAACAGGCGTTTCTGTTGGACAAATTCAGGTTATGTACCTCTGTTTTGTTTCCGCTTGCTTCAGTTTAAGAAACCATTTGCAACAGAATCAACGTAATGAATACGCCCCTTGTAGTACCTCCCCGTTTCAAAATGTTTTTCTTCTGTTGACCACGACCTTGGGGACTCTTCTGGTCATGTGACCCAGCAGCCATTGTCTCACTCCCCAGAATCCTGGCCCTTGGTGCCACTGCCATGCATGGCCTTGTTGTGAGAGACAGACCCCCTGGCCAAACAAGTAGTCTTTTCTCTCTCTAACACACACACTCAGTTTGTACTTGAATTCAGACACAAAGTGAGAGGAGATAATGGTGGTTAATACAGAATAGCAGATGGAGTATTATTTTTGGAATGTAACAATAATAACCTTCCTTCTCCAACAGCCTCTGAAGTTTTTATTCTCCTCAGGAAGAGAATATCTTGCATCAGATTGGTAGTTTCAGAGTTGTCAAGGTCTTAAGATAGAAAGTGTTTGAAATCGCAGAATCCGATTCCTTACATTTTGTGTAGTTGGTGCATTTTTAGATAAGAGAATTCTCTGACTCCCCTCATACATTTCTTTTGTCACAGTTAACTCTCTTCTCTCTGATAAGGATGGGGGAACACTGTCGATCCTTGCCACTTCTTCTACCCTTTTCTTATTTTCATCACGCTGCAGAATTCAGTATTCTACTTCAGGGAAGGGGAAGATAATCTGGTCGTAAGGAACAACAACTGTTGGCCCTGGATGGGAGGGGGGGAGCAAAGGGGGGAGGAGGAGGAGAAGATGGGGTGGCAAAGATGAAATGGAGAGTGAGGGAAGACTTGATTAAGGGAGATGATGAGAAACTTCAGAGTTGTGGAGGGGGAGCTAGGAGGATAGAATGATGGAGGGGGAGTAGTGGAGCCCGCAAGGCAGAGCCAGGGTTCCCCTGACCTAGTTAAAGACATGGGGGGGAGTCAGGAAGGAGAGAGGAGATGAGCCTTTGTTCTAGTATCCCTGACTGTCTACCATCAGCTCAGCCCTCATGTTACTATAAATACTGGATCTCTACTATCATCACATCCACACGCTGTGAGGAGTAGTAGTCTATAACTCACATCTGGGTAATTACAGTAGCTAGTGGCTTCGTCTGCACTTGAGGACCATATAGCTTCGTCAAACCAGACTGAACGTTGCGCTCAACGTGAAGTGAAACCTTTGCCTTTTAGGTAAATCAGGTAATAAATCAGGTGAAAGGAGACTGGAGTGCCACTTTAATGCCCCTTCATTGAATGAGTGTGACAGTACTGCAGCAGTCTCAGCTCCAGTGGCTAATACAGGCCTAGATGTTGTTTCATGGATACAGTGTGTTTTGATCAGTGTGTTTGAAGGTGTGTTGAGACTGCCGTAAACTTCCAGACTGTCAGGATAGATCTGTAGTAAGGCTGTGAACGTTTAAACGAAATTGGGATCCTTAACATTTTAAGAAAAATTCCTAATGGGGAAAAATGATGCGTGTGTGTGTGTTCAGTCTTCAGTCTGTTGCGTGTAGAATATTCTAGCCTATTCATTGATGATAGGCCCTGCTTTACAGCTTTTGATTGCCGATAGATGGGCCTAGTGTGTGTGGTGGCCGACATGCCTATACTGTGCCCCTCCCCTCTCTCGCCGTCCTTTGCTATCTCGCTATGAAAAGATGCAACGATGTTTGTTCTCTGCAACTAATCAGTTTCCTCCGTTCCAAAAATACAGAATCTTAATTCGATTCTTAGTGGAAGATGTTTTCTTTCTAATAAATGTCTTGGTAAGTCACAGTATTTAACTAACTTTAAAGTACTTTTTTAGGAGAGGGTTGTCTGGGCGCAGGCAGCTTGAGATTATTTGATTGACAGTTCTGGTCGCCTAGTGATGGTCAGTCCCGCTTCGGAAGCAGCATTCCTTTACAGACAAGTAAAATGCCCATTCAGAGAAGGTTTTGTCGGAATTTAAAAAGTTGTAGTGTACCCTTACAGACAAACAAACATGCCGTAGCTGATGCGCTTTCAAGGCTATGGGACTGTGGTAGATATTACATTTATTTGTACCCCCTTTTTCTCCCCAATTTCGTGATTACGATCTTGTCTCATCCTCCGACACATGATCCACCAAGACGCGCTTCTTAACACACGCCAGCTTAACCCGGAAGGCAGCTGCACCAATGTGTCGAAGGAAACACCGTTCAACTGACGACCGAAGTCAGACTGCAGGCACTCACCCCGCCACAAGAAGTCGCTAGAGCGCGATGAGCTAAGTAAACCCTACCCTAACCCGGACGACGCTGTCCCAATTGTGCGCCTCCCTATGGGACTCCCGGTCACAGCTGGTAATGTCACAGCCTGGGATGTAATGTCACAACCCCAGGCTGTATATACGCTGCAACACTGCGATGCAGTGCCTAAGACCGCTGTGCCACTCAGAAGGCGATTTTTCTTGTTTAAACAGAAAATCGATAAAATAAATGCTAACATTAAGCTACATTTTCCATTTGTCACATCCCTTATCTGTAGGAATGGGACCTGGATGTCACATTGTATCGCTCAAGGATTGATACTGACTGACTGGCATAAGGTGTATTCTCCAAGGTCGCGTTCAGAATTCTTCCTAAAGTGTGCTTTGCTCACTCACCCTCAGTGATTTAAAAGCTTTGGATTTTGGTGAACGTGTACACACTTCGGGTTGCATTCTGATTCCCCACACTTCTTCCTAAAGTGTCCAATTACTCACCCCCCTTCATGTCGCGTGCACACTTCAGGATAGAAGGGCAGAGAATTGGACTGTCTGCAGCCTAAGTGCCGACCACTAGATCTTTTGCAGCTCTAATTCATGTACTATTTATTGATGCTGTCAGCTTGTTTACAAATGAACGGCCCGGCTGAAAGAGGCTAAGGTCTAATTGCTATTGATGATAAAAGGCCTGTTGTTGAGGTCTATTGCTGCTGACCCCTCCACCACCAGATGGCCTACTGCCATTCAATATCTATTCTGCATCATTGACCTGCTAAAAGAGACTTAGTGTAGACTGTCGCCACTACTCACAGAATTCAGAATTTCGTTCATTTCTATGCTCTCTCAATGTCTATATTGTATGTTATACCATACTATATACCATCTTTTGTGGTGGGAGCAGCATAGGAGAGGCCAGCCGCTAGCGTTTTGGACAAATTAAATCTGTAGTGAGCAGTGATGATTATTACATAAAAGTGATTTTGGTCTAAGCAATGTGGCATGACATGCTGGTCCCAGAGGGGACAAATAACTGAGAATCTCTCTTTATTTTGGTGTCCTGGGGCTGGCTTTTTCAAATCACACATCTCCCAGCCCTGTTTAATCCCTAGCCCCATAATGAACTTTGATTTGTTGAATTGGTAAAGAAATATATATTTCTGGCAAATAGCCTCAGACTGCCATGTTGTTAGATATTACTGCACTGTCGGAACTAGAACCACATTTCGCTACACTCGCATTAACATCTGCTAACCATGTATGTGACCAATAACATTTGATATGATTTGAAGAGGATGGATTATCTGCTAACTGAGGAGCAAGAGTTCTCGTGTAAAAATAAATAAAAAATATCTGTTCACTTCACACTAGTCTTCAATATCTGACACAAGTTTAGAAAGTTGTAGCCCACTACTTTTAAATATAATCTGGGAAAATGTGTGTAATGAGTGTAAGAGCCACCCGCCTGGCTTCAGTGTGCAGCAGAGGTGTGGTAGGCTCTGCGTGGTTCTCATGTCAAGCTGCTCTGAATGTGTTCCACAGTGGAGAGCAGCAGCAGCAGAGAGAGCAGTGAGCACAGAGCTTCAGGGAGTGTCAGAACAGATTAAAAGCCAGTCTCTTCTCTTCGACCCCCATTTTTATTTCTTCTCTCTTTTCTCTCTCTCTCTTTCTCACTCGCTATACATACATACATACATACATACATACACACACACACACACACACACACACACACACTGAGAGTCTCAGTGAGGGAGAGATCCTAGCTAATGAGGCTTGGCCTTGTCTGAGCTGCAGGGTTGGTGTTGTAAGGACTTTAGCTGACACAGCAGGGTGGGAAGGACACTGATGGACATCTGGGATAGTGGGATTTGATCGATGACCTCTTGACGTTATCTCTCCCCTTGGTGTGCGTCATGACTGGGTTTTAGAGGACACACTAATTGCAGTCTTATAGCTGCTTGAAATGTGACGGAGACACATCCTAGTTGAACGCAATATAACTATTAGGCTATTTAGAACCAGCTATTGTATATCTGTTTGGCTTCTTAGCACTCTAAGAGCACTAAATGTTATGTCTATATATGCTGTTCTAAGGCAAAACCTTTAACTTTATTCTTATAGACGACACCACCAATGCCTGCTAATTCAATATTTACTGAACTGCAAAAATCCCAGAGTGGAACACTGAAAATGACGACATTCTAAGAACTCTCTACAACTCCACAAAGGGTTATACCCATGATATGTTTACGTGGCCCTTTAGAAAAGGCAGTCCATTTGCTATTGCAGCTAGAGCTGTGATGTGCAGCAGAATGACATATACTATAGCCCACCCCCTTCCTCTACATGGAATATCCCTGGGCTTAGCAGTGTGCAGCACTATGCAAATAGGGCATCATTGTCCTGAGTGCTGTCTCCATGTGCTGCTTGACTTAGAAAGGAGAAAATCACATTCTAACCACGTTACACTCTGCTTGACTAGCAGGGACACACGGGGAAGATACATCAAAGCAATGTACTAGCTGCATGGAGAGGGGACATGAATAAAGAGGAATTATATGTATACTGCATGACCAAAAGTATGTGGACACGTGCTTGTCGACTATCATTCCAATATCATGGGCATTAATATGGAGTTGGTCCCCCCTCCCCTTTGCTCCTATAAGAGCCTCCAATCTTCTGGGAAGGCTTTCCACTAGATGTTGGAACATTGCTGCGGGGACTTCGGTTCAGCTACAAGAGCATTAGTGAAGTCGGGGACTGACGTTGGCCGATTAGGCCTGGCACCCAGTCGGCGTTCCAATTCATCCCAAAGGTGTTCAATGTGGTTGAGGTCAGGGCTCCTGTGCAGGCCAGCACTCGGCGTCCCCGTTCTGCTCTTACAGTTGACCCGGGGAAGCTCTAGCAGGGCAGAAACTTGACAAACTGACTTGTTGGAAAGGTGGCATCCATTGAGGGTGCCACGTTGGATGTCACTTAGCTCTTCAGTTCGGGCCATTCTACTGCCAATGTTTGTCTATGGAAATTGCATGGAGGTGTCCTCAATTTTATACACCTGTCAGCAACAGGTGAGGCTGAAATGGCTGAATCCAATAATTTCACTAATTCACATAATTTTGTGTATGTAGTGTTTTTTTCTTTATATATCATGCAGATTTGTTGTTTATGAAGCTCACGTTACACAATTCATCATCGATTGGCAAACCAATCGTTTCAAGAAGGACTTCAAGGAAAAGCGCATATGATTTCAGGATTACATTTTTTACTCATTACTGATGTCGTCTCTTCTTCCCCATATCACTTGCTCTGCAGGCTCTACATACAGTGTTCTCTCCACCATGCCGTCAGACTCTGAGAGTAGCAGTTCCCTAAGCAGTGTCGGTAAGTATGAGGCCAAGACGTGTGTGTGTGTGTGTGTGTGTGTGTGTGTGTGTGTAATCCAAGTCATGGTTTCGGTAGTCTCAACACCTCTCAGTGCAGCTTTGTTTATACCTGAATAACCCCACTAGTTCAATAAGACATCTTTCACTAAAGACGCATTAGTGCTTGCCAATGCCCCCTACGGCAGCCCACCTGGCCAATCTCTCTCCTTTCTCTCATCCATTTAGTTCACCATGCTACCTCCTTAACATGCACACTCACTTACTCACTCTTGCTACCAGAGCTTGACAGTGGTCCAAATGACTCAGCGCGTCACTGGCTGTTACATAAACCCTTAAGGGCCCAACCTGGTGCCAAGGATCCTCTGAGTTCCTCCCTGGCGCTGACTCTGCCTGCCTGTCGGTCTGTCTGTTGGCCAGGCCAGCTCCTTCTGTTTCTGTTCTAGGAAAGAGGGAGGGAGGTAAAAGAGAGCGGGGGGTCTGCTGCCTGTCTGTCGGCCTCTCTGACAGGACCGCTCCTTCTGTTTCTGTTCTTGGAAGAGTGGGGAGGAGAAGGGAGATCCAATAATTTCACATATAAGTGGTCGCAAGGAAGAGACACAAAGGAAGGTAGCTGTTTTTGAAGAATTGGGACACAGCCCCGAGCATGGAAGATATTTTATAACCGTGGCTAAGGGAACATGGCTAGAAGGAAATTATTAATTTCAAAAGAAAGTAAGCATTTCACGTTAAGGTCTACACGCGCATGTGTGTGAAATAAAATTTGATTTGAATATTCATCTTCTACTCAATTACTTACAAGGACCTTTGTTACTCTTGTTGAATGACTGCACAAATGCATTGGTTAATCCACTACTATGAAAGTGCCCTAGAGAGACTGCATAAGCCAGCCAGACAGCCAGAAAGTACCAGGAATATGTTTTATTAAATCTGATCTCCAATATACTGCTTGTCATTTCCCTGTCTGAGATTACCAGTATTGTTTCCATGTGAATCTGAGGGTATCTTGGGAAATGTAGAAAGATTGTCATGGAAAAGATGAGAGGAATTTCATATCAGACAACCGCTGTTCTAAAGCAGTACCTTTTTGGTAGTGAATTTGTTAAGAATGTCTAGGACAAGGCCTAAACCACTTTAGACCTTATGTGAGCAAAGAGCATTGTAATGCTCTACAGTTTTTGTAATATTCCATTGTTTTCTGTGATGCATTCAATCATCATTTATTGTCCCAGTCTACTGGTGATGGAAACTGTGTTTTTCAGAAATATTACACTTAAACCCAACATAGTATTCAATAGAAGTTGACACAAAGTTGCATGAGAGTCAAGTGAGGTTACGCTTTCCTGTTTGTCAGCTAAAGTCCTAACTTGGGATTTGTGTGCCTAACCTCAACCTGAATAATACACTGTCAACTAAATATTCTTTCAAAGGTCAGATTCTTGTTTAAGTAGCTAACTTTTGTAACTCAAGTCAGATGTCAGCTGTGGCAGGCCTGCACCTGTAGTAGAACTCTATTCCCCAGAATGAGACACAGGAGAACCAGATCAAGCATCATGTCCAGTTAGAATCACCTCTAATACAAAGGACGGATCTTATAAATGGATATACCCTTGTGTGTTTTTATATTGTGATGTAAGCGTTTTCCTCTCCTTCCTGTCCCGTGTATTCTGGTGACATACTCACTGTTGCAGGTTCACCCCCCGGTAACGGCTCAGCCTCGTCACCGCCCCCGGCTGTCAACGACAACCGGCCAGCCGGTGACAACCTGGACACCATCCTGTTCCAGCTGCGTCAGGTGACCCGTGAGAGGGACGAGCTCCGCAAGCGTCTGGCCCTGGCATCGCCCGGCACTACCTTCGACGACTGCAGGTACAGACAACCCCCTTACCACATAACTGAGGAGAGGGCAGAGCAGAGTGGAATATCTTTATTCTGTACATCAATGTATTCATGCGTTAAGTAGTCAAATACAACATCTAGACATAAGTAGAGTAGATCGTCTTGATACTGTACTATACACCAATGTCTCCATGCAACAAGTAGTCAAAATACAAGATTTAGACAGAGAATACATTCCAGCTAATCATCAAAGTTAAGGTAGCCTACAGCAGAGTAGAAAATTATATTTCGCCGTTGTTGTGTTATCCTTAAGCACCTGAACCATATCACACGCTCTGCTATGATAGACTGACTGCAACATTTGGTTAATTGCTGTCTGTATGGGTCATTACTTTGAGGTCAGCGACCTGTAGGTTTATGATTGGTCATGTTTACACACACTTTTTATAAATCATATCAAATTTTATCTGTCACATACGCATGGCTAGCGGATGTTAATGCAAGTGTAGCGAAATGCTTGTGTTTCTAGTTCCAACAGTGCAGTAAAATCTAACAAGTAACCTAACAATTCCCCAACAACTACCTAATACACACACATCTAAAGGGATGGAATAAGAATATATCCATATAAATATATGGATGAGAGATAGCTGAGAGGCATATACATATGAGATGAGCAATGTAAGATATGTAAACATTTATTAAAGTGGCATTGTTTAAAGTGACTAGTGAGTTTATATGTAGGCAGCAGCCTCTGAGTTAGTGATGGCTATTTAAGTCTGATGTCCTTGAGATGGAAGCTGTTTTTCCAGTCTCTCGGTCCCAGCTTTGATCCACCTGTACTGACCTCGCCTTCTGAATGATAGCGGGGTGAACAGGCAGTGGCTCGGGTGGTTGCTGTCCTTGATTTATCTTTTTGGCCTTCCTGTGACATCGGGTGCTGTAGGTGTCCTGGAGGGCAGGTAGTTTGCCCTCTGAGATGTGTTGTTTAGACCGCACCACTCTCTGGAAAGCCCTGCGGTTGAGGGTGGTGCAGTTGCCGTACCAGGTGGTGATACAGCCCAACAGGATGCTCTCAAGCCTTCTGTTTCCTGAAGCCATTGTATAGAATCAGGAGGGATGCACAATAGTGAGTTCATCTCTCACAAGCAGACCCTCAGGGAAAAGGGTTAGGATCCGATGATGATATTAGGAATGTTTGCTATACAAGTCAACGAACTCTATATACAGACACTGATATGAAAAGTAGTCTCTAGAAAGTTGCGTAGGCCAGCCTCTCACTTAAGTGCAAGCAAGTCTTCTGCTCTGTGTCATCTGATCTGATTGGTAATGTTGACAGATGTTGATAGGTAGGCCTAACCATCCGGTAACCATCCTGTTCTATTTATAAATGCTTTCTTGAGTTCCGGGTACCAGGTTGATAAAAACACAATTCAGAACCGGGAGGGACGCCTAGTGGATTTGACCTGTGAGAGAAAGCACTGACACAGAGAGGGAGGGAGATATATATTAATTTATTAGTACCAGTCAAAAGTTTGGACACCTACTCATTCCAGGCTTTTTCTTAATTTGTACTATTTTCTACATTGTAGAATAATAGTGAAGACATCAACACTATGAAATAACAGATTGAATCATGTAGTAACCAAAAAAGTGTTAAACAAATCAAAATATATTTGATATTTTTCAAAGTAGCCACCCTTTGCCTTGATGACAGCTTTGCACACTTGTCATTCTCCAGAGAATGCCAACCAGATTCATGAGGAATGCTTTTCCTATTGTCTTGAAGGAGTACCCACATATGCTGAGCACGTGTTGGCTGCTTTTCCTTCACTCTGCAGTCCAACTCATCCCAAACCATCTCAATTGGGCTGAAGTCGGGTGGTTGTAGAGGCCAGGTCATCTGATGCAGCAATCAATCACTCTCCTTGGAGAGGTGATGTTTTTCCACTCCTCAATTGTGCAGTTTTGGTGATCATGTGTCCACCGCAGCCACTTCTCTTGTTTTTAGCTGATATGAGTGGAACCCGGTGTGGTTGTCTGCTGTAACACCCCTGTTGTACTGTGCCGTTATTTGTCTTTACAAAAAAAAAAAAATGCTCCGTGCTCACCGGAAAAAAAACTGGACCTAACATTTGGTTTCGAAATATTGAAACTAAACCATATGGATTTGAATGAAAAGTATTTGACATGAAAAGGTGAATGTAAGAAGCAAACAATTTCAAACAGGCTACATGTCATATTAAACAGCATATAAACACTAAATAGGTGAGGAGCCAAACAGGCAGCCTAAGAAGGAACAACAATGAATTATTGAAGCTTTATTATTTCAAGGCTGGAGCCTACAAATAAATACATTGTGATGCATTTGCGATTGACACAATACGCAGGTAGGGACATAAAGCGCTCAGCATTTAAACAATATTTTGTTGTATTAAATCATTGTAGTCTATAAATTGCGCATATAGCCTGTGACTTAGAATTAAATACAAATAAACTTAAAATGACTTGGTTCCTTTTTGAATTCATTTTGAGTTTGGCCAGTCTGTGGCCTCAGGCTCATGCGATGGTGCCTGGAGAGCCGGCCAGCAGCAGAGAATATCCTCTCCACACTTGCAGAGCCACTGGGGATGCTAAACACCCTTTTGGCCACTCTTGCCAGGCTCAGCAGAGATGCAGACTTGTTGTATTATTCTGCAATATAGGTAGGCCTAAAGGTTTTTAGGTAAAATAACCCAATCAAAACGGAAAGCTCCTTGAACGTGGGAATATGCCAGGCCTACTGGGCCAAAATCAATTATGGCCTATTGTATAGATAGAACAAAAATGAATGAAACATTTAAGAGATCTGATTTTTAGTTTAAATACTTTGCTACAATGACAGACTTAGCTAGCTACTCACCTCGTTCCTTTTCTTTTAGCATGTGCACATAGTAAGTACACCATCATGCTTTCGGGATACGTGTCTTTTTTCGGATTCCACAATGGTTCTTTAGTTGTGGACACTACATCACCGCATTCCCTCTCTTGCTCTTGGTCCTCATCTTTGTAAGTCACCTTGATTTTTAGCACCTGTGTTTTTTTTCTTTATGAAAATATTTGTCGAACTTCATGACAGTAGCTAAAGCAAATGGCTATAGCAGCACACAAGTAAACTACAAATGCGAAATTGGAGGGGGTGGGAGGGAAACGCTCCAGCCTTTGGGAATCTCGCTCCACGCTCCAGTCAAATTGGGCACGCTCCGCTCCAGCTCTGCTCCACTCACATACTCTGGTTTGGACGCTGCAGACAGAAGTTGGCAGATCGGCTGTACCGACTTCAGATGAGTCCCGTGATGCTTGTGTGGGTCGTAGAGCAAACCGGATGCTACAGACGTTTTCTGGAGGAATACTACTTTTTGACATGTTTGATGGTCTGATAAACAACGCTGTAGCTCGGCCACCTTCCACCGCACATGCCAAACACCGCCATTGGCGGATGCGGTGGATTGAGACGCAGCCCAGGCAAAAGAACATCTAGGGGGTGGGACTATTTTTGTTATGGTAATTCGATTTATGCGGGGGTGAGAACATCAACTAGGGGGTTAACTGACATTGGGCTTACTTTGTAGACAAGGTCTCAGGTTGTTGATGTGATGCTTTACTCAGCTCATGTCCTTGTTTCCCCAAAGGCCGAATTCCAAAGCCAGCCACGACTACGAGCGTCTGAAGAGTCAGTGTATGCGGGCCATGGCAGACCTGCAGTCTCTACAGAACCAACACACCAAGACTCTGAAGAGGTGTGAGGAGGCTGTCAAGGAGGCTGACTTCTACCAGTGAGTACCATCATCATCAACACTGATTGGGTTGGTTGGTTGGGTTAATCGATTGGTTGGCTGGTTAAAAAAATACATGAATTGTCTGGGTTAAGGTGGACGTTTAGTAGTCCTTTGAGTACACTGCCCAGCCTAATGTCAGGAATAATCTGTTAGTCCAATAACTGTTTCTGAATAGACTGTTGTAATTAGATGGGAATAATTAGAGGTTTTATGGCATCATTGTTTTACTCATTTACAGACTGGAGAAGTGCCTGGTGCTGCAATTACAAATTGAAAGAACATTTATGTGCTAATGTGTCTGTTTCCATTTAAGTGGAGTAGGGATTACCTAATGTGAATTAAGGAGTTGTACAGCAATATATTTTATAGTCAATTGTGAATGAAGTTATGTTCTATAGGGCTACCCAACCCAGCACTAAACCTACAATAAGTCTAGCCCTCATGCTTTTAATCTGGGGGGTTTCCTTTGTACACACTTACTAGAGTAAACATAAACTCTTAAGAGTACCACACATGTACATCTTTGCAAAGTTCTATGAGGACAATCTGGGGTATTAAATCCATTCATGTAAGGTGTGTTTGTGTGCGTGCTTACATGCACGCATGTGTTGGTACACAGTGAGACAGACACAGGGTGAGAGATGAGGATTATCGCTCCACTCCAGTCTCTCCAGCAGGCCTGTGTGTGATTGGATGTAAGCCCCTGTCGCTGTCTGTCCAGGAAAGCAATCAAACAGAATGTGTTAATCTCCCTCCTAACCTCTGTGTGCATTGTCATTGACTTATATGTTCATTGGGGGGAGGGAGGAACATGTATTGCAATCAGTACTTATCGAATAAACTCAATTCAGGTCTGAAGAGAGGTTCGGCTGTACTGTCACTTTAACCTGCCTTTGGCAGACAGCCTAGAAATTGCAATCTGCTGTATAACTAATGTAACCTCTTGGTAATCTTCCCTTCCTCAGTTTTGACCTCTCCCTCTGTCTCCAGTATGCTCCACAGTCGTGTGTTAGGAGATCAGTCTCAGCTGAAAGAGGAGCTGGATGTGTTGAGGAGAGACCACACTCAGCTGGTCAGGGAACACAACCACCTGAAGCAGAGCTGTGAGGAGCTCCGCAGGCTGCACAGCGAGGACCAGAAGGAGGTGGCCGACATGAGGCGGCAGCAGCAAGAGGTACACGAGCGCTCTCTCACACACACACACACACACACACACAAAAGGTTGCTGTGACCTATACTGGGTTGCTGTGCTTTCAGAAACCCACACATCACTGGAGAAGACTGTGAGCACACACACACACAGCTGGGAGATGCATACAGAGCACTTCTGTAAAGGGCAGTGTTGGAGGACAAGGTCATTGGCTCATGTAAAGGGCATGTAGGCACATTCCCTTTGTTCCTACTGCTCCTCCTGTGTTCACAGATCTGTACGTTCAGGAGAGGTGTTTAAACTCACCCGTATAGAGTACTAGGTCTCCATCTCCTGCATACTGCCCTGGGGTCACACCTGCTCCCACAGTAATCACTACAGACTCCAGCAAGCCTTTACATACACCACACATTCAACTGAACACACAAAAACGTCAGGGAGGTATTTACATTTTATTGATGGTGATTTTGTGATTGTGAAGGGCCAGCAAAAATTAAACCTAAGGGCTAGTTAGTTACACCATAGTACCTAAGGCTCCATTTACACAGGCAGAACAATTCTGATCTTTTGCCCAATTATCGGTATCTTGACCAGTCACATCCTTTGCCAGTAATTGGGGGAAATATCAGTGTTGGTCTTCCTATGTAAATGTAGCCTAATAGTCTTGACTAGTCCATATACTACAGCTGCTCACTGTTGCCATCTGCTGACTAACTTGGTGTAAAATCAATCAATGTCATTCTGCCTTGGTTATGGTTCCGGTGGCTTGGTTTGGTTTCCACATGCTTCAGAATCAGTAAATAAACATTTATTAAGAAAAGCAACAGCAAGCTTCCTTCATCGTGGTTTCAGCATGGTGCTTGAAACACCAAAATTGGGGTTTTGAATACATGTCAACTGTACATAATAAACTTTATTTGTATAGCACAATTCATACCGAGATGGGAACTGAAGGTGTGCTAACTGTATGTGCATGTATAAACGTAGAAAAGCATCAGCTGAATGACTGTCCTTCCTCCAGGTGATGAGAGAAAACGGTTCATCAGAGGTTCTCAACAAGCTCTATGACACAGCCATGGACAAGCTGGAGGGGGTGAGGAAGGAATACGATTCGCTGAGCAAACGCTACAGCGAGAAGGTAGCTAATCACAACACGGACCTGAGCAGGCTGGAGCAGGTGGAGGAGGAGAACCGCAGATTACAGAAACAAATGGACACGCTGCTGAGACAAAGAGACACGGCTATACACTACCAACAACAGTGCTCTACGTCCATGAGGAGGTAACACAGACTGAAACAAAACATATATAAATATATACACTACCAACAACAGTGCTCTACGTCCATGAGGAGGTAACACAGACTGAAACAAAACATATATAAATATATACACTACCAACAACCGTGCTCTACGTCTGAGGATACACACACACACACAATGCTCAACCCAAGATACATGGTTATACACACACACACGTATACACTACTACACACCTCACCATCTTCCTCTATCCCCAGGTTTGACTCTGTACAACAGGAGTTGAACAAGTCTTCAGGCCAGAACAAGGAGCTGCAGAGGGAGATGGAGCGGCTTCAGTCGGAGGTGACACGCTGTAAGAACTTCCAGCTGAAGGCAGTAAAGGACTGTGAGAAGTACAAGGAGGAGAGGGACTCTGTGTTCAACGAGTACAGGCTCATCATGAGTGAGAGGGACCAGGTCAGAGAGATAAATATAATACATTATGGTTTCCCAGACACAGATTACAGCTAGTCCTGGATTAAGAAGCTACTTTCCATGTAGTATCTCCATTGAGTATGTTATTATACATTTTTTCAGGACTATGCTTAATCTTTGTGCAGTAATTCATCCCAACGTTTTATGATAATACAATAATAGAACTTAGCAATAATGAAGTGGTTTATTAAATTCTGGGTAACAGGTGATCAAGGAGCTGGACAAGCTGCAGACAGAGCTGGAGGCTGCAGAGGCCCGCCTCAAAAACACCTCCTCTGAAAGGATGGTGGCCAGCGAGGAGATGGAGGCTCTCCGACAGGTACAGGTCAATCAAACACCTCGTCCGAGAGGTTCATTAATTATTTAAGACATCTATCGATCAGTTTATTAATAGTCAGTCTAAACACTTAGAGGGTGATAGCCAGGGAGGAGATTGAGGCTCGCAGACAGGTAATCATGTTAATCAATTAATATATTTCAATGAATATCAGTTTATTAATCAAACTCACCTCGTCTGAAAGATTGCTGGCCAGTGAAGCTCTGACAGCTGCTCCATCAATTAGCTAAATTTGTCGCTGCCAGATTTTGTGATTGTGTTATGGCATTAAATCTGATTTGATTGTTTGTTTTTAGGAGCTGAACTCGTCGTTGGTGGACCGGGACAGGGCAATCTGTGAGAGGAACGAGCTGTTGGAGAAGTACTGCCACGAGGTGAAGGACAAGGCTGAGGCCCAAAAGGAGCTTAGCCAAGCCTGTAAAGATATTGAGACGGTCCGGGAGGAGAGAGACGTGGCCCGCAAGGAGAGGACAGAGGCCATCATACAGAGAGACCAGCTACTGCGAGAATACTACCAGGCAAGACAGGTAACAATAACACACCTGAAAACAACACATGCACCTTAACGGTATGATATACCACTGTATTAGGGAGAGGACAGAGGCTGTCAAAAGGTGACAGCTCCCAGCCAAAGGTTAGACACATGATAAAGAGCTTAGAGGATTCCATAAGCTGTCAACCACTGGATTATGTCAGTTGCATGACCCTAAAGCGGATTTAGGGCCTTAGACAAATGCTGCCGTTTCTGCTGCTGCTGGTTCTGCTCCTGACACTTCCCTGTTCAGACCACTAGATGGCCCTCCTACCACAGTTTTACACTACAGGAGTCGGATGCTTAAAATCTGTGATAGAAATTCCAGTTGAATGATTCCCTCGCTACTGATTCCCTTCTGATTCCGGGAA
Source organism: Hucho hucho (assembly GCA_003317085.1). Taxonomy (NCBI): domain Eukaryota; kingdom Metazoa; phylum Chordata; class Actinopteri; order Salmoniformes; family Salmonidae; genus Hucho; species Hucho hucho. The sequence goes on from QNTS01000586.1 coordinate 595,635, forward strand.
TTCTACAACTAGGATTTCTGAGAAACCTGTGAACTTGTGGAAAGTTACAGGATTTATTTTTTTTTATCTGTTGAAGTTTCATGTTTTGAAAGTGGCTGACTTGCATGTATCTGTGTGTCTGTGTGTGCTCGACAGAAACAAGACTCTGCCACCCTGGACATAGAGCGGGCCAACAAGGAGATTGAGGTGTTGAGGAAGCAGTACGAGGCCATGTCCCAGGAGCTGAAGGAGGCTACGCAGGAGGCCGAGGTGGCCAAGTGTCGACGTGACTGGGCCTTCCAGGAGAGAGACAAGATAGTGGCAGAGAGAGAGAGCATACGGTGAGAGAAATCGGGAATAGTGGCGTAGGCTCTTTCTTAATTCCTCTTTCCTTGATTCCTTGCATCTTCTCTCCTTGCCTCCTTCTGAAAACGCATTGGAGTAGAAGGTCAGAGAGGAGGAACCTTGGATCTTCCCCAATGTGTTTTGAGAAGGAGGCATGGAGAGAGGACTCAATGAATATTAACTGACTAAACTGCTGATGCTTGATGATGTCATATCCTGCCCCTCAGGACACTGTGTGACAACCTGCGTAGGGAGCGGGACCGGGCAGTCAGCGATCTGGCTGACGCCCTGCGTAACCTTGACGACATGAGGAAGCAAAAGAATGACTCGTCACGGGAACTGAAGGAACTCAAGTGAGTCCCAGAGCACACAGACACACAGAAAATGTCAGGCCTCCTCTAAATAACCTTTTTCAAAGCTGGTAAGAATATAGTTGAATAGCCCTGGTCTATGAGGTTAATTAATTAAACACTCACATACCACACCACACACTTTCTACTTTCTCAACCCGCTTGTAGTGATGTGAAAATCTCCCTCTACTGGTCAGTGTGTGACTGACATATTATTTTCTCTCTGTCTTTACTTTGAGAGTTCATCCTCCTTTCCTGCTGACAAAAAAAGAAAAGAGTAACATTTAGGTTTTCAAGTCAACAACCCCCTCTAGGCATGCCTCATAAGGACATAATGTATCTTAGTGACAGTCAGCCACCATAGGCCTATTTCTCCTTCAGCCTTTCCTTTACACACTGTAGAATATGACATTGCTACTACTTTTTAGACTTTGGTAACACTTCCCTTGCAGCACTTTGAACGGTTGCTTTGCCCTATAGATATCTATGGCGCCCTATAGATATCTATGGCGCCCTATAGATATCTATGCAGACCTGCCAACATGCACGCATTTTGCGTACAAACTATGCAATTCTCTGTCCATGTACTGTGGTACGAGATCCCAGTTCAAAGTACGCAGAAATGAGGGCCTGATTTATTTTTTTACATTTTAATAAAAAAAAACTCCACTGAGTAAATCTAACACCCCGATTCTCAAGCTGCAACACACAGACATGTATAGAATTTGTCATGGAGATGAATACATCATTATTCGATGTAGCTACCCCGTATCTGCCCCTCCTCTGACTGTCAGCTGTACGTAAACACATGGACAAATCCCCTTTCCACTCCGTGTGTTGTGGAAAGGTAAAACACTAATTGTTTCAAGCTAATGTTAGTGAACATAAGATGGACATTCAGTGGGCTCTAAAGTGCCAGCAGTTCACTCGCATTTGCTCGTGAAAGAAGTTAAGTGCAAATACAAAAAATTACTGGTCGCATTTGTCCGAGTGTGATATACATTTAATTCTGCGTCCCATTAGTTGTATTTTCCACCTAACATTAACGAGGATCACGCAACCTGATAGACTGTAATTATGATACACGTCACAAAAAGCATTACAAAAGTATAAATGTAAACATCTTGGCATTAAATGGAGTCGGGAGTTTAGAAGACTGTGCGATGAAGAATGAATGAGTGTCTTGTATTCGCTATAGAGGCAATGCTTCTAAAATGCCTTTGCACGAGATTTGATACATTTTGAAAATCTGATATGATCTATTAGCTGCAAAGAAATACAATAGGCACCTTTACAAAGGCTGAAACAGCGGACTCTTCTAGCGAACAGCGTTCAAATGCCCTTTGCGGAAGCCTACTTAAGCTTTGTGTAACCAGTTTGCGGTCTGTGTCGACGCGATCATTTGTCTTTGTTTTTTTGTTTTCAAAAGGATTTTGCTTTTAGTGTTGATCAGGAACTGTGTCTAAAAAGCCAATACTTGTGAGCTGGCCCTCGTGATTGGCCCTGTTTGAGAGGTGACAAGCGTTCCTCTACTATAGAGGCTAAACTTGGGGGCATATGCTAAGAAAAACGTTAGAGATTATTATCTCCATTCTACATGTAATGGAATAAACATACAAACTATCTGTGCTAGTTCCTTAAAACATATAAAATAAATATATGTTCTGTACTTATCAGTATGAATCTTTTGTTTTATAAATACCTTTTCAGAGGACTGAACTGAACCAGGTGTGATCCATAATGTTTGTCGAAGCACACATGCTCATGAAGTAAGCCTAGGTCCCATGCAATAACAAAATTGGCAGCTAATTTAGCAAGTCATTGTGATTGCAGCCAGTCAGTAAAGCAATGTCAGACATGAGAGTGAGGAGACTGAGAGAAACAGACTGAGCAGCAGCTATGTGCAGCAAGTTGAATCTCCAATTTGCTGCGTGCATCTGGTACTCTAAAAGTTGGACAGGGTTGGCAGGTCTGTCTATGGTGCCCTGTAGATGTTATACAGCATTTAGAAACACTATGAAAATGCTACAAGGCACATGTTTCCTCATTTAGCAGATAGTGTACATGCACTAAGTGACATGTAGATATATCCTGCGCACTGTTGTGATGTGCTCTGACCTGTGTGACATCACTTCCTGTGGTCAGAGAGAAGATGGAGAGCCAGCTGGACAAGGAGGCCAGGTTTTGTCAGCTTATGGCCCACAGCTCCCATGACTCAGCCATCGACACAGACTCTCTGGAGTGGGAGACGGAGGTTGTGGAGTTTGAGAAAGACAGGGTGAGTCTGGAGACACAATACTTTTATTGATTTGATTGAATGATTATTTGACTTACTTTTGATGGATCGATGGAATGGATGGATTGATTGATCAGATGAATTCATTTCCAGCAAATGTTAAAATCCAGCTGAATAATGTGGCTCGGAACTGATATGTATGTAGATAACCAGTATGTTTAACTTTGCTGTTTTCCTGCAGGATGACATGGATTTGAAGGCACTTGGATTTGACATAGCAGAGGGGGTAAATGATCCGTATTTACCAGGAGATTGTGGAATATTTGTGACAAGAGTGGACAAAGGAAGTATTGCAGATGGAAGGTTAAGGTAATTCTCTATGATTTGTTACATTTCTTGAGGTTCAAGTTCAAGAACTCCTGTTCTTTCATCTTCATCATCCCCAATAACACATTTTTACTTCCTACTTTTCAGAGTGAACGATTGGTTGCTGAAGATAAATGACATGGACCTGACCAACAAGGACAGGAAGCAGGTGGTAAAGGCAGTGCTTGACAGAGGCGGGCTGATCAACATGGTGGTTCGTAGGAGGAAGTCCCTGGGAGGAAGGCTGGTCACACCTGTACACATCAACCTGATCGGACACAAAGGTAACACTTTGTGGCACTCCTGATGTGTATTCATTAGGAAACCGTTTACTCCTAATGTAAAATGTTTTGCAAATAAAACAAAAGTTTCTATTCGACAAATTCAGATAGGTCCATCCCCTTTCATTCTGTTTGCCTCCATCTGGTTCTTAGAGTAAACTGTAAATCACTCAATCATTCAACAAAACAACAAATCAACTAGAACAGGAGTGTATTCATCAGTTGGATTCTGTTGCAAAAGGTTTGGTCTGTCACAAAACGGTTTGCAACGGAATTCTGCTAATACACCCCTGTTCTTGAATGATTGATTGGGTGATTGATTTGATTTATTGATTGATTCAGTGGTTGATTGTATTATATCGTTTTGTATGCATTTGGTGTTCTTCTAGTACAGTATTTTAATGTAACACATTGCTTATCACAAGATAGTCTTTCATAAGATTCCTTTCATAATATCTCTTCTCTACTCCAGACAGCGTTATAGGTCTGACGTGTAATACATATTGTTTTCTCCTCTCTACTCCAGATTGTGTTATAGGTCTGAAGTATAATACATACACTACCGGTTGAAAGTTCTAGAACACCTACTCATTCAAGGGGTTTTCTTTATTTTTACTATTTTCTACATTGTAGAATAATAATGAAGACATCAAAACTATGAAATAACACATGTGGAATCATGTAGTAACCAAAAAAGTGTTATATATCAAAATATATTTTATATTTGAGATTCTTCAAAGTAGCCGCCCTTTGTCTTGATGATAGCTTTGCACACTCTTGGCATTCTCTCAACCAGCTTCATGAGGAATACTTTTCCAACAGTCTTGAAGGAGTTCCCACATATGCTGAGCACTTGTTGGCTGCTTTTCCGCCTCATCCCAAACCATCTCAAATTTGGTTGAGGTCAGGGGATTGTGAGGCCGGTCATCTGATGCAGCACTCCATCACTCTCCTTGGTAAAATAGCCCATACACAGCCTGGGGGTGTGTCGGGGTCATTGTCTTGTTGAAAAACAAATGAGCCCAAACCAGATCGGATGGCGTATCGCTGCAGAATGCTGTGGTAGCCATGCTGGTTAAGTGTGCCTTGAATTCTCACAAAGACACAGCGGTAGAACCAAAAATCTCAAATGTGGACTCATCAGACCAAAGGACACATTTCCCCCGGTCTAATGTCCATTGCTCATGTTTCTTGGCCCAACCAAGTCTCTTCTTCTTATTGGTGTCCTTTAGTAGTGGTTTCTTTGCAGCAATTTGACCATGAAGGCCTGATTCACGCAGTATCCTCTGAACAGTTGATGTTGAGATGTGTCTGTTACTTGAACTCTGAAGCATTTATTTGAGCTACAATCTGAGATGCAGTTAATTGTCAATTTCTGAGCCTGGTAACTCTAATGAACTTATCCTCTGCAGCAGAGGTAACTGGGTCTTCCATTCCTGTGGCGGTCCCAATTAGAGGCAGTTTCATCACAACGCTTGATGGTTTTTGCGACTGCAAGTTCTTAACATTTTCCGTATTGACTGACCTTCATGTTTTAAAGTAATGATGGAATGTCATTTCTCTTTGCTTATTTGAGCTGTTCTTGCCATAATATGGACTTGGTCTTTTACCAAATAGGGCTATCTTCTGTATACCCCCCTACCTTGTCACAACTCAACTGATTGGCTCAAACGCATTAAGAAGGAAAGAAATTCCACAAATTAACTTTTAAGAAGGCACACCTGTTAATTAAAATGCATTCCAGGTGACTACTTCATGAAACTGGTTGAGAATGCCAAGAGTGTGCAAAGCTGTCATCAAGGCAAAGAGTAGTACTTTGAAGAATCTCAAATATCAAATCAAATCTAAAATATATTTGATTAACACTTTTTTGGTTACTACATGATTCCATATGTGTTATTTCATAGTTTTGATGTCTTCACTTGTATTCTAATGTCACAGTGTTATGGGTTTGAAGTGTAATACATGTTATTTTCTCCTCTCTACTCCAGACAGTGGTATAGGTCTGGAGAGTGGTGTGTTTGTGACGGCCCTCGTCCAGGGGAGTCCTGCATCCAGGGAGGGATCTCTGACTGTTGGAGACAGACTTCTCGCTGTGAGTCCTCCTCTACCACCTCCGTTTCTCCTTCTAATTTTCTTCCATCTCCTCCTCATTTTCCTCATACTCTTCATTGCTGTTCTTCTTCCTCCATCACCCCCTCCTTCTCCACCTCACCTCCTTATCTTCCTCCTCCTGTTTCTACTCCTCCTCTCTTCCAACCTCTACCTCCTCCTTTTCCTTCACCTCCACCTGAATTGACCCCTGTTCCGTTTCGGTCTCTAGTGATTTGGTGACAGAAACGGTCTTAGCCAGTCATCACTCTACCTGGCAGAATGACCTTCTCTCTAATCATGATCCACCTACTCAATCTGCAGTCATAATCCCCCAGGTCCTTACTGTGAAGTTCTGCTGCTTAGTAAAACCACTGGGCTTAGATATCTCCCCACTCACCTTTTAATGGTAGACCAAGGCTTGTGTCTCAAATTGCACCCTATTCCCTACACCGAGTACTATTTTTGACCAGAGCCCATAAGGCCAAGGTCGAAACTAATACACAATATACGAAATGGGGTGCCAGTTCGGACGCACCCCTGTTGACACCCTCAACTCGAATAGTGAAGCCTGGCTAGCTGATATGGGACATGATAGCTAAATGTTGGTGATTAGAAAACATTAGACCAGATGCCTGCAGATGTCAATCATGGTTGGGTATTATCTTATACCATGTCCTTGTAGTCATTAATAACTTAATGTTGCAGGTTATATTTCACATATACAGTAATGTTTAATTATGTTAGTAAGCGAAAGACACGCTGAACCAACCGCGACATATGCAGTCAGTGCACCATTTTGCATATGTCACAGCTGCACTCTTAATGCTCATTACTCAGACTAGACTTCCCAGATGGAATAACATGCTTCAAAGAGTACTGTTTCATTTTAGGTGTTAAAAGTTCACTAGTCTGATCTCTTATTTTTTTGGGGGGGGTGGTTGGCAGGTAGCCTAGCTGTTAGAACGTTGGGCCAGTAACCGAAAGGTCGCTGGCTTCGAATACCCGAGCCGACAAGGTGAAAAGATCTGCCAATGTGCCCTTGAGCAAGGCACTTAACCCTAATTAGCAAGGCTGACCCCATAAAACAACACATTTCACTACACCTATCGGTATATGTGACAAACATTTTTTGATTTTAAAGACTCTTGAATACATTACCTACTTTGCTGTGTCCTCTCCCTGCACTCCTCTCCTCGCTGCAGTATTTTATAATTCATCTCAGGCCTATTGTCATGGAAATGTGGGGATTGAGAAAGGAGTGTGGGGGTGTTATAGTTCTAAGAACCACTGGCCTAGATTTTCTAATAGTGTCCCGCAGCAGCAGGCAGACTCAAATCTCTGGCACTGTTCTTCAGGTGCAGGGGATCTCTATTTGGGGTTAGGGTTAGTTGAATTCTCACTCTTGAAAGCAATACCACCTAGCAAAACTGTATGTGTGTTTGAGAGTGATGTGTGGGAAGTGAATAGTGTGTGTACACAGTTTTTATGTGTCCTCTGTTTCCCCCCCCCCAGATCAACGGCATTGCTCTGGACAACAAGTCTGTGACGGAGTGTGAGACACTGCTGAGGAACTGCAGGGACTCTCTCAGCCTCTCTCTCATGAAGGTGAATCTAAACTAGCTCCTCTACTAAGCTCCTTCAATGCACACTAGCCTCAAAATAGACTAAAGAAAAGTTCTCCTCCAGTCAATGTGGTGCTACGTAACAGCCTTATTTTAACATAGGGCTTTGACTTGAAGGTGAATCTAAACTTCACTGCTCACTGGCCTCAAATCAGCCTTAATTTAGACTCAAGTTCTCCTGAAGTCCATGTAGTGCCATACACTGCAACACCCTTATTTGATGCTATAGCGGGCACTCTTTTTAGGACAGCGGCTGACTTTCTCAAGAACAAACATGTTAGATACTACTGCACTGCAGTGACTAGATTCCTGGATAGTGTAAAAACTGTATTTTTGGCGGAAAGTTTAGAGTTTAGGAAAAAAGGAAATGTGTGTGTTTACTCGTCTAGTGCTATTCCTAACACCCCCTCTCTCGGTCCTCTATCCTCTTATGTTCCCAGTTCTTCCCTCACAGTTCGTCGGGCCAGAACATCTTCGACAGCCTGCGCGAGTCATCGTCCAACAGCCGTCTCTCCGAGGTCCACTCCAGGAACAGTCGTAACCTCAAACACAACAGCTCCACACAGACAGACATCTTCTGCCCCGACACGGGTGGTAGTGGGGGAGGTGGTAATGTCCAAGGAGAGAGGAGGAAGTGCGGGGGGGGGGAGGCCGAGGAGGGGATGGGCCCATACGGGGATGTCAGAAAGCCCTTCTCCACGGGGTCTCTCCACGCCACCAGCCTCCGGCCGTCCTCTGACCTTGGTCTGGGTCCCCCGGGCCGCTACGGCCCCAGCGCCTTCCAGGAGTGCTGCTCTGGGTCCCCCTACGCCAAGCCCCCTCCACCCCCCATGACCTATGACCCCTCTAACCCCCCCGACTGCATCGCTGTGGAGACCACCCTGGAGAAGAAACACAGCGGCGGCACCTGGCCGAAGATGATCGTTGGCGGGATGTCTGTCGCGGTGGATACGACCACAGCGACGACTCCGACCCAGCTGTCCATCTTTAAGTCACCCAAACAGAGGAAGTCCATCTTTGACACGGACGCCTTCAAACCAAGGCCTGAGACGGCGCCCCCATCTTCCAAGATGGAGTACCTGTTGCCCAGTCAGCTGGTGGCCCACTCCCCGCAGCCCTCCAAGACTGAGTCTCTCTCCTCCTCCTCTACGGCCACATCCACCCCTCCTCCGCCGCCTACCCGCAGCGATTCTTTCAAATTCAAACACAAACAGCAGAGCAATTCCACCTCCGACTGCACGCTCACCTCCGACGGGAACGGCGGCAAGGGGGGGGCTGTTTCCATGGTTACCGGTGATGGCCACGGGGAACGAGAGAGGGAACGAGAAAGAGAGAAGGAACGAGACAGAAACGGGAACCACTACTTCCTGGACGGGAAAGTGCTGACATCGAGGAAGTCATGTGACGAGGACATCGGACGCACCAGGGGGGAGGAGCCTGAGGTGAAGAGGCCCCGCCCTAAATCAGCACCAGCTCTCCGACGCAGGATGACCCCCCAGTCCATCACTCTGCCCTCCTTCCAGGTCAGTTTGATGTTTAATGTATAGTGCTTTTCACTAAGGCTGGTCACAATAATTTGAGGTGGCTTCCTCGCTTCTCCTCTCCCCTCCATTGCATTAACATTTAAAGAACTGAACAGGTGAAGTCATCCTCTAATATGTTGTGTTCACCTACCTAGCCTATGATCAAGGAGAGGAGACAAGAAGTGCATGCCACTTAAGACTATTGAGATGCACCTTATGTCTCAAAACACTTAATATAAAAAGAGAAACACTAGCATTGTGTAGCCTCGCACCCAGCCAGTACTCCAGGGTGATACACGGCAGCCGTTTTGTGGCAGTATTTACAGCCCTGTCTGTGTGTGCTTCACCACCAGGCTTCCTCAATGGTGATTGATGCCTCTGTACAGCGCTCCAGGCAATAAGCAGCCCAGGGCTCAAAGTGCTGAGTCCGGGGGCTGTGGTCTCGTCCCAGCACTCTTAAACAGCTCCTTCAGTCTACTTCTCGTCATTCTCTTCTTTCTGTTTCTGGTCATGTGACTGTGGTCCCACTCTGAAATGGGTCTTCTCCTTATTCTCCTACTCTTTCTGTTCCTCATCCTTAAACCCATTGATTTCTGTATCTGTCAACCATCAGAGCTACTCCAATGACGATCACTCTCCAGAGCCCAGAGAGATGCTTCGCTCTTCCCCCAACCGCTCTCACAGACACAGTGTGGGCTTCGTCTCCACCGTCTACAACGGTACCCTGCCTGCAAGTGAGTCGCTCTCACACACGAACACACACACTTTCCTCCTTTTTAATAAAAAAAAAAATAAAAATCTGCCTTAGACCGCTGCACCACTCAGGAGGACCCACACACGTTTCTATCTGGAGCATCTCTAGCCAGTGTGTGTTGCTCCTATTTAACCGGTGTTGTGGTTGTTGTGTTCTCTAATCAGTTTGTGTGTGCGTGCGTTCTATCAGACTCGGCCCATCGTGGCCTGGCCCCGTGTCCAGCGGTGACCGCAGTGATGAGGAACCCAGTCTACACAGTCCGCAGCCACAGAGTCCACACCAACAACTGTCCCTCTGTCTCCTCCCAGATCTGCCAACACCAGCACAACAACCAACACCCCAGGTAATTACCCCAGACAGAATAACTACCCCGAAAATCAAGTGGAGCCCAGTCATTCCTAATGGGGGCAAATGATCGTTTAGTCTCTAAATTATTGGCTTGAAAATATTACTTTGCTTAAGTAGGCAAATATTTAGTAGGAAACAACTTGGTCATCATTATGATGAAGGCAATTTTTCTTTATGGTATTGTTGCCGTTTAGTAAGATATGTTAGTTAAAACTACCTTGCAATGCTAATGTTAGCTAGCTGAAATCCAGTGCTCTCCCCTCAATCTTAGCTAGCTAATGTTATACTACATCTAAAGTCAATCTGACGACATTACAATGATGACCAAAGGTTCTCCTACTAATTAGTTGCCTCCTTTGGAGATGTCGTGCTGTTTGAGAATGCATTGAGTAGCATGTTCAGTCGTGCACCAGTCCTCAAGAAGACTTCCATAAAAAGGCATTAGTGGCGCTATGTGCAACCCATGAATTATGTAGGAAGAGAGTGTGTGTGTGTGTGTGTGTGTGTGTGTCAGTCCGCAGCACCAGGGGCGTCTGAGCCTGGACCTGAGCCAAAAGTGTCCAGCAGCGGACTACTCCGAGTCCTCGTCACGCAGCAGTCGCACCTCCCATGGTACCAACTCACTACCCTCCAGTGCTCGCCTGGGCCTTGGTCAGTCACCCATGCACGCACGCACGCCAAATACACACGCTCGTATTATACACGCGCTTGGACACAATACTTATATTATACACACGCCACACACACACACTGATGGACTTTTCCTCGTATTGCATCAGATTCTTCCAGTAACGTCCAGTACCGGAACGAGAGGATAAAGATCCCCTCCACTCCCCGCTACCCTCGATCCATGCTGGGCTCTGACAGAGGTACATGCATGCATGGATGGATGGATGGATGGATGCATAATTGAACAAACAATTTAGTTACCAAATATATTGATGGGTGGGTGGATAGACAAATTAATGAATTAACAAATGAGTGGATAGATGAATGAACACGTATTAAGATGCCTATTCCCTGAACACTGTACCTCTCGACCAATGTTACCGGACTCTGGTCCTAAGGGGACTTTAGAATGCAGATTTTCCACTCAACTAAATAACATTATTCCAAATCAAACAGCTGACTACTCTTGTGTTTTCTCTGAGGAGATGTGACAGCCCTGTTAGCAGGTCATTTAAAGGTGCTGTTCTGTAATCTACTGCTGGAAATGCTGGAACCCCCACAGTCATAACACTAAACACGGGGAAACACTTTAACCATATAGATTTTCTGTCCTGGCCATTAAAGCTGGGGGTTAACATGCTTGTGTCAGGGTATTTACAACCTGGTTACCTGTCTGAGAAATGACACTGTAACTATGGACCAATTCTCTCCCTTTCCCACTCTCGCTTCGCTCTACTACCATGCTTTAACTGTTGTGAGTATTTTTATTGTTTTTACTATGGTTGTAATAATGACAAACACAATTTCCCTTGGGAATTAATGAAGTACAATCTCGTCTTAATATCTCATTTAAAGTCTCTTACCCTCTCTCCCTGCCCCTCCCTCTCCAGGCTCCCTGTCACATTCAGAGTGCAGCAGCCCCAGCCTCATCACTCCCCCCCAATCACCTCTGAACCTGGAGACTTCCTCCTTCACCAGCAGCCAATCACAGAGCTCCATATCCACCCTGCCCAGAGTCTCCGTCAGCCCTGTGCCAATTGGAGAGCGGAGGAAAGACCGGTAGGAAGGGAAAGACGACAAACGTGAGACAGGGCTGGAAGGTCTAAAACAGTGTGTGGACTGGAGTACCCCCAGCAGTTTTATTTATTTGCTCTTTTCCACTACTAGCAATCCTGATTCAATTGGTCAAATAATCACCAAGCCCTTTGTTAGCTGGCTGTATGACAACCGGACGTGATTGGGTGGCCCATAGGGCGGCGCAGAATTGGCCCATCGTCTTCCGGGTTTGGCCGGGATAGGCCGTCATTGTAAAAAAGAATTTGTTCTTAACTGACTTGCCTAGTTAAATAAAGGTTCAATTACAGCTGAATCAGGTGGACTAGTACTAGAATATATTGAATAAGTGGAGCAGGCTGAGGGTACTCCAGGTGAGGTTTAGGAAACGCTGGTCTAAAGGAGTACAGATAGGAAGTGTGTGATACGTTGATTATATATCTGCTATCATGCTCTTGGTATATGCAGTATAAAAGTCAGTTGAGTGTTGCTGTCATTTCTCCTTGTAGCCTGATCCCAGATCTGTTTGTGCTTTAGCCAACTCCTCTGACCATGCCAGTGGAATGATCAAATTGTATTTGTCACATGCGCCGAATACAGCTGGTGTAGACTTTACCGTCAAATGCATGATTACGAGCCCTTCCCAACTATGCAGAGTTTAAAAATAAAATAGTAACGCGAGGAATAAAATAAAATACACAAGAGTGGAGATATATACAGGGAGTACCAGTACCAGATCAATGTGCCGAGGTACCAGGTATTTGAAGTAGATATGTTCATGAAGGCCGAGTAAAGTGACTAGTCATCAGGATAGATAATAAATAAAATAAAGAACAGAGTAGCAGCAGCACATGAGTGTGAAAGTGTGTGTAATGTGGGGGAAGGAACCAGGCTGTTTTCCTTTTGTGATATTTAGTTTTTTCTTCTTCTCACACCAGACCTGTTTGGCCTCTGCATTTCACTCTGTTTTCTTTTCCTGTCTGTCCTTCCTGTCCACTTCCTGTCTGTTTTTCTCTCGTCCATCTCCTCCCTGGTTTCTTCTCTCCCATCTACCGTGTGTGTAAATGTCTCCAGGTCTCTGCACCGTAACAGGTCTTTTCTGAGGATCCCTCTGGCTGCTAGGCCGAGGTTCTCCTCTCTCAGGAGCCTCAGGTTTGTTGACTGACTGACTGACTGACTGGTCTTACTGTTAACATGCTTGAGTGTTGGATAGAAATACTGAAATTAAGATGTAGACACAGGCCCACTTCAGAAACAACTCCTTGCCCCCCATCTTGTGATTAGGAGCCAGGAGTTGCTTCCAGGCAGAGCCCATAGAGACTTGGAATATGTAAAGCATGTGTTGTGTGGTATTTCTCACCCCTGAACAGCAGCTAGGCCTACATCCCACTTCTCAGTTGAACAGGTCAGTGCATGCCAGGTTTACATTAGCCTGCGTTTCACGAAAAGATCCAGAAAACATCTCAACTATTCCTCTTGAACCGGATTTGATAGATAGACGTCTGCTGCATCTCAATTGTCACTGACAGTTTTGTGTTTGTATGGTTGGACTTGTTGAAATGACATGACCACTTTTTTAATGTGTAAAGTTCTTACTGAGGCTGCATGCTACTGAATGTCCGTGCCCTTTTGCAGATGGGATGGCGTTCTGTGTGTGTTTGGGCCCAATGCTAGTCACCAGGCTGAATGTGAAGATAACTCTGTCCACCTCACACCCTCTGGATCTTTTGCTTGTCTTCTTCTTGTAGCACACAGTCTGTCTCTGTTATTTCTTTCGGTTGGTCCTTCCTGTGATATGTAATATGTCTCTGTCTTGTGAAAATCAATGTGAGTTTCATAGCACCCTAATTCCTATGTAGTGCACTACTTTTGGCAATACCCTCATAGGGGAGATGAGATGCGGCCCTGAAGTTTCTCGTCCCTCCCTCCCATCAGGCCGTACCTGGAGGAACCTCGTAACGTGATCGTTCACAAAGGGGCGGAGCCTCTGGGCATCTCTATCGTCAGCGGCGAGAATGGCGGTATCTTCGTCTCTAAGGTAACTGGAGGCAGCATCGCCCACCAGGCCGGGCTGGAGTACGGCGACCAGCTCCTCGAGGTAACTTCCCTTTTCCTGTTTCGTTGCTCATTCCTGCCAGGGTTAAGGGTCATCCGTTTCAGCTCAGGAGGAAATTATAAATGTGACGATGTAGACTGCAGCCAGCGCAGTCGCTTGCACATCTAGACTACACATGCGCCAATTCCCCCCTCAAGGAATAAAATATTTAGCATTTTTGTCATTTAGGAGTTGTTCTTATCCAGAGTGACCTACAGTCAGCTGTTCATGCCTGAGAATGACAATTGAGAAGTGCTATTTTCAGTGAAGTTTTTTCAATAACATCTTACCTTTCTTTCCTCCTTTTCATCTCTCCCCTCCTCCTTCTCCAGTATAATGGTATTAATTTGCGTAATGCCACAGAGCAGCAAGCCAGGCTGATAATTGGTCAGCAGTGTGACACCATCACCATCATGGCTCAGTACAACCCTCACATGTACCAGCTGGGAAACCACTCACGCTCCAGGTCTCACACACACCCAACTGTAAAACCATTCACAATCCACATAAAAAAATGGCATTTCTTCCCAGAGGTCAAATTTTTTAATGAAAGGTAATCAAAGACAAAATGTTACTCATTCATAGTTCAAAGGTGGTGTGAAGTTGACCTCCGACTATGCCATTTATTATGTAAATCCCAAAGTAATCATTTGGATAAATATACAGGTATCATTTGGCACCTCTGTATCCCATTTAAATAGATGGCACCAATCTCTCCCAGTTTGACTGAGGTATTAAGGTTTCTGTTTCTCTCTTTGCGTGTGTAGTTCTGGTCTGGAGCCAGTGAACAGCCAGTCGACTCCCCAGGGCAGTGGAGCCACCACCCCTGACAACCACTCTACTATAGACACTCTGAGTGAACAGGACGAAGGAACACTCACCCCCTCCTCTAAACAGACCACCCCTACAACTAGTCCTCACAGTTTCATCAGGTAACAAACACACCTCTGACTGCTCCAGCCTCTCTAACCTAATGTGTGTTTATTTTGCAGGGGTTGGATACAGTAGAAGACACATTTCTGTTTCGTAAGGATTAGGAAAGTATTCTTCTTCCTTCCCCCTCCAGGATGTCGTCAGAGGGTAGTCGTAAGGCGTGTGAACCACGGGTGGTGACAGTGCGCAGAGCCCAGGGGGCAGAACTGGGGCTGGGGCTGTGTGGAGGGAACCTCCGCGGGGTCTATGTAGAGAGTCTGGAGGAGGACAGCCCTGCTAGGGGAACAGAAGGGCTGCAGCCTGGGGACCTCATACTGGAGGTAGGTTATCATAAACCAGCATGTGCTCAGATTTGATTTGAGACACACTAGGGATGGTGTTTTGAAAAAATGTCCCTATTCGAATAATATTTATTTTTGTTGGATATCCGGATATTCAAAATAATGTTTTTTTTAAATGCACGTTTTTAATCTGAGCACTGCTGCACGAGGGAGAGGCTGGCTCTAATTGCTTCAGCGGCCTGCGGAAGTTATATGGGGTGGTGTGTGTAGCAAGCAGACTGAGGGAGAGAGCGAGACACAAAGGACATTTTGCTACAGCCAAGACTAGCTAACTTGAAGCAGCCACAATGCCATTTTATAACAGTGCCTGTCTTGACTGGAGTAGCCTACAGAATCTAGCTAGCTACATACCTTTTAGCATTTTCACTAACCCTAAACCCTTTTCCTAACTGTAACTTCAGTCTCCTAACCTGCTATGAAAAAGTAACTTCGTTATCGAAGTGGCAATAAAATAGTTTTTCCAAAGCTATAGCCAGTTAGGCTAATTAAGGCCATATGCTGCACTTTCTCCCCAACCCCATTCAAATAAAACAGCCTACCTGTTGGTTTCTCGTTATAGCCTACTCCTTCTCATTACCCTAACTTTTAGGTGCACGTCATAAAAACAACATTGAAAGGTTTGTTTTATTAAATTAAAGATTTGAACTGTCATGGTATATCCTTGTATGTAACAATGTCACATGGATGTTTTAATTTAGAAATAGCCTTTTCAGTGTTAAAATCAGTTTAAATTAGGCTAAACTTTTTTTTTTTTATTCCCGTTCGGATATTTCGAATAATCGTGCACATCCCTAACACACACAGTGTATAATAACTTTTTTACAAGTCAACATTTTGCACCCTGCAGTATCTCTTCCATAGCTTATTACCATTCCTCCTGCCTGTCTTTGTTCCTTCATCGATTGCCCCTCTTTCTCTATCATGACATACTGTGGTCGATCTATCTATACAGAGAGACGAAGGTAGCTAACTCATACTATCCCATTCCTGGCATGCTCCCTCCCCCTGTCCCGATAATCTCTGTTCTCCAAACAGGCCTAGAGCTTTTTCATCAGGACAGAACACACAGTCGAGCTTTCACCTTTCATCCCCCTGGCAATTCTCCTCATCTTCTGTCATCATCCTCCTCCCCAGAACTAATCAATAGACGGACACTTCATACAGCCAAGGGGTTTCCCCCCTCCTCCTTTCCTCTTCTCTCTGTCTCTCTCTTGTGCACGCTCACACTCTCTATCTCCCTCTTTTCGTTGT
The DNA here is from genome assembly GCA_003317085.1 of Hucho hucho. Classification (NCBI taxonomy): domain Eukaryota; kingdom Metazoa; phylum Chordata; class Actinopteri; order Salmoniformes; family Salmonidae; genus Hucho; species Hucho hucho. Next base: position 611,875 of record QNTS01000586.1, read on the forward strand.
AATTTGTTACGGTTGAAATTTGAACGTTTGTTTTCATTTGTTTGTGTAATGTATGGTGTTGACCCAGTAAAGGCGATTTGTAAATTCAAATTCTCTCTCTCAGTATGGGTCAGTAAACATGAAGAACAAGACAGTGGAGGAGGTGTATGTAGAGATGCTGAAGCCGGCCGAGACGGTCACTCTCAAAGTCCAACAACGACAGGATGACTTCAACATTGTCAAAGACACACCGGGGGACGGCTTCTATATCAGGTACTCACACACAACCTGTCCCCAAAGTGCCTGTTGTTCATGATTCCCTCTATGCGATCTACTGCGCGTCCACTTCTATGCCTTCAGAAAGTATTCACACCCCATTTTCCACATCTTGGATAAAATTTTTATTTTTTTGTCATCAAACTACAAAAAATACTATATTTTTCAAGTTCTTTTGTGATGAAAAATTAAACACTAATATACAGTATCTTGATTAGATTAATATTCTGAGTCAATACATGTCAGAATCACCTTTGGCAGTGATTATCAGTCAATGTAGTCTTGGTAAGCACCTCCAGTGTATATTTGGCCTTGTGTTTTAGGTTATTGTCCTGCTGAAAGGTGAATTTGTCTCCCAGTGACTGAACCAAGTTTTCCTTTTAGGATTTTGCATGTGCTTCGATCTATTCAGTTTCTATTTATCCTAAAAAAACTCCCTAGTCCTTGCCAATGACAAGCATACCCACATGATGCAGCCACCACCATGCTTGAAAATATGAAGAGTGGTGGTACCATGTGATGCGTTGGATTTGCCCCAAACATAACGCTTTGTATTCAGGACAAAAAGTTCATTTCTAAGCAATTTTTTAGGCAATATTTTTAGTCCCTTATTGCAAACAGGATGCATGTTTTGGAATATTATGTTTTACAGGCTTCCTTCTTTTCACTCTGTCATTTATGTTAGTATTTTGGCGTACAGCAATGTTGTTGAGCCATCCTCAGTTATCTCCTATCACAGCCATTAAGCTCTAACTTGTTTTAAAATCAACACTGACCCCACTATAATCCCTGAGCGGTTTCCTTCCTCTCCGGCAACTGAGTTAGGAAGGACGCCTGTAGTTTTGAAGTGACTGGATGTATTGATACATCATCCAAAGTGTAATTATTAAGTTAACCATGCTCAAAGGAATATTCTGTCTATGAATATATAATTTTTTTATATACACACATCTACCAATAGGTGCCCATATTTGCAAATTTGAAATGTGCTTGGAATTCACTGCTTGACTGAGGACCTTACCGATAATTGTATGTGTGGGGTACAGAGATGGGGTAGTCATTTAAAAATCATGTTGTACACTGATTGCACACATGCAACTTATGTGAATTGTTAAGCACATTTTTACTCCTGAATTTAGGCTTGCCATAACAAAGGGGTTGAATGCTTATTGACTCAAGACATTTCAGCTTTACATTTTTATATTAATTTGTCAACTTTTCTATAAACGTTCCACAATCTCCATTTAATCCATTTTAAAATTCAGGCTGTAACACAACAAAATGTGGAAAAAGTTGAGGGGTGTGAATACTTTCTGAGCACGTAGTGCATTCTGAAAGTATTCAGACCCTTCTCCATATTATATTACGTTACAGCCTGAATTTTAAATGGATTCAATTGACATAATACCCCATAATGACAAAGCGTTTTTTTTTTTTTTTTATAAATGTAATTAATCCAAAAATCTATACCTTTTTTACGTAAGTATTTAGACCTTTTGCTATGAGACTTGAAATTGAGCTCCGGTGCATCCTGTTTCAATTGATGTTTCTACAACTTGATTGGAGTCCACCTGTGGTGAATTCAATTGATTGGACATGATTTGGAAGGCACAGACCTGTCTATGTACTGCCCCACAGTTGACAGTGCATGTCAGAGCAAAAACCAAGCCATGTGGTCGAAGGAATAGTTTTTTTTATTTGTACTTTTACTTTGATACTTTAGTATATTTTAGCAATTACAATTACTCAAGTAGGATTTTACTGGGTGACTTTTCTATTAAGGTATCTTTACTTGACAATTGAGGTCCTGCTCCAGAGCGCTTGGACCTCAGACTGGGGCGAAGGTTCACCTTCCAACAGGACAATGACCCTAAGCACAGGCAAGACAATGCAGGAGAAACTCTCCAAATTGCTGCCAAAGGTGCTTCAACAAAGTACAGAGTAAAGGGTCTGAATATTTATGTAAATGGGATAGTTCAGTTTAATTTAATAAATTAGCAAAAATTTCAATCTGTTTTTTCTTTGCCATTATAGGGTATTGTGTGTAGATTAAAGGGAAAAAAACGAACACTTTCCAAATGCACTTTATCTCTTCATCTAAAGCATTTAGGTCCCACATCCAGTAGGACCATCCACCATCTCTCTCCCTAGAGATACTATCTATCATACAGCAGGGTTGGTTTACCTGCAGACAGACCGAGTAGACTCTCTTCATTGGGCCCAGGCTAAATGCTGTTGTAGATAGTGTGTGCGCGAGCACACATGTCTGTCACTTTGCATCTATGTAGGCTCAAGGCAGACTGAGACAGACCATACAGTAAATAAAGGCTGTGAATGAAGAGGAGTATGGAGAAGTCTGTGTTGGTAAGTGCAGCCGTTTGTTGTTAGAAGTCTGTAGAAGCTGAGAGTTTCTCAAATGGCACCCTATTCCCTATACAGTATCATTTGTTTATTTTTATTTTAATAAACCAGGCCCCATTGGGCTCTGGTCAAAGGTAGTGCACTATATAAGGAATAGGGTGCCATTTGGGACTCAGCCTGAGTCTCTGCATGGCAGCCGAAGTCACTAGTCATACAGGCTGGGTCGTGATGTTATCGGCACTAAATATGCACACAGATACACTTTGAAAGAGTTATGGGGCTCCAACCATACTGGGTGCAGGGTTGCACACACTGTCACACTGAACATGCATGCGCACACACACACACACACACACACACACACACACACACACACACACACACACACACACACACACACACACACACACGCTAACCCTCTTTATTCCTTCCTCCCTCCCTCCCTCTTTCCTCCTACCCCTCCTTACCCTCTCCCTCCATCTCTCCAGAGCACTTTATGAGCGGATAGTGGAGGCGGAGCTGGACCTGAGTTTTAAGAAGGATGACATCCTGTATGTGGATGATACTCTACCAAAGGGCAGCTTTGGTACCTGGATGGCCTGGCAGCTGGATGAGAACGCACAGCAGATCCAGAGAGGACAGATACCCAGCAAATACATGTGAGACACACTCAGACATGCAGACGCATACACACACACACACGTCATGGCTCTTGTGTAATTATATTGTCTCTGTGTGCCTGTGTCTGTGCAGGATGGACCAGGAGTTCTACCGTAGACACAGTATGACAGAGCTGAAAGACGACAAGGACAGTAAGAGCCTCTCTGCCGCCGCCAGGCGATCCTTCTTCAGGAGGAAGCACAAACACAAACGCAGTGGCTCCAAAGATGGCAAGGAACTGGTGGCTCTGGACGCCATTAGCACAGACTCCATACCATTCCTAGAGGGTGAGGGGACACACACCTTTACATGGATAGAGAATTGGGCTGGAGTGTGTAACTACCTAGAGGCTAGGTGCAACTGATTGATTTTGATATTGGGCATTTGTGTGTGTCTCACTCCCTCTCAGATTGTGTGAGCCTGGCATACCAGCGGGTCCAGAAGGTAGAGTGTGCGTCTCCCAGGCCGGTCCTGATCCTCGGTCCTCTCTCAGACCCCGTCAAGGACATGCTGGTCAAGGAGTCCCCCAGGAAGTTCTGCAGATGTGTCCTGGGTGAGTAAAGTACAACAGTACCACAATATGAAACTAATACATTACAACAGCGTACACAAGTATCTACAAAATAGGCCTACCACAACCTGCCGACAGAGCGCAATTCACTCAGGACGGATTTTTTAAGTCATAGAGATTGTGTTCCAAATGGCACCCTATTCCCTATATAGTGCACTACTTTTGACCGGGCCCTGGGGATAGGGTACCATTTCTGACAGACATTGTCTTGCTTGCACTCCAAAAGCCACCTTTGTCTTAAAATAATTAGAAAATAAGACATACATTTTAGTCATTTAGCAGATGCTCTTATCCAGAGCGACTTAGTGTATTCATCTTAAGATAGCTAGGTGGGAAAACCACATTTCTTAGTCATAGTAAGTACATTTTTCCTCAAAGGAGCTATCAGCAAAGTCAATTCAAGTGCGAGTGTTAGTTTACGAAAAGCTTTTTTGTACCATGGTCTTGTAGTGGCTGGGCGCTTCGACGGGGCCAATTGTGCGCCGCCCTATGATACTCCCAGTCACGGCCGGTTGTGTGACAGCCTGGGATCTAACCCGTGTCTGTAGTGACGCCTCAAGCTTTGCGTTGCGATGCCTTAGACCACTACACCATTCGGGAGGCTCTCTGTATTCCATTTTCAATAAATGCGAAAACATTTCTATAAATATGATTTCACTTTGTCATTATGGGGTAGTGTGTGTAGACATTTTTGCAATGGAAATCAGAATTTCTTATTGGAGAAGTTGACGTAGTCCCTCCCTGTTTCAGTCTGTTTTCTGCTGTTTGGTGCCTAATGAATATGACCCTGGTGTTAATGGTTTTCTGTGATTCTGACATCTGTCTGTGGTTTCCTCAGAGGTGATGAAGGCGTCCCAGCAGGCTATAGAGCGCGGCGTCAAAGACTGCCTCTTCATCGACTATAAACGCAGGAGCGGCCATTTTGACGTGACCACCGTGGCCTCCATCAAGGAGATCACAGATAAGGTACAGCGTCAGGACTGGTCTAGGATAAGTTTTACCTTTCAATATAATGGTGAAGAAGATTATATGAACTGGGGGACCTGATCCTAGATAAACATTCTTTCTTCGTTACATCCTCTTCTCTTTTGTCAGATACAAGTGTTCCCCTTTTGATATTTCAGAATTTGTGAAAGGTGGGTCAATTTATAAATGTAGAATTTTAAAGACGCAGTCAATTAATAGCAGATTTTATGCCACCTCAAAAGAATTCCTTGGGTTTTTGGATTATCTCAATTAACAACGTTCTGTGGTACTGGAAGAGAAGTCTCTTTCATTTGATCCATTCTGAATGTAGTATGATCATGTTGTTGCTTGTTGTACCTTAAACAGAACTGAACTAAGATGTCCTCCTCTCCCAGGACTGTCACTGTCTGCTAGACATCGCGCCCCATGCCATCGAGAGGCTGCACAGCGTTCACATTTACCCAATCGTCATCTTCATCCGCTACAAAAACTCCAAGCAGATAAAGTAAGTAGCCAGCCAAACCCATCATCTTCAAAGACCTTCAGTGTTAAAACATTCTAGATCTTTTAAATGTGATCGTTAGTGTGTTTTCTCCATTTCTACTTGGTGGTTGAGTTCACAGAAAGCTTTTGTGCTTGCGATGTTCCCATGGGTCAGTAACTCATTGGAGAAATGAATGGGATGTAAGGGTGTTTAGCACTATTTAAAACTACAGTATAATAATAGCGTTATAATCCCCAGGCTCTTTTTCTTCTCGACTACCCCCCCCCACACACTCCTGGCTGTATCTCAATGTTCTTTGATAACTTACTCTCCTTCTTGACTGGTCAGTAATGAAAAGATTGGATAGATTTCCTCTACCATGGTACCATTAATCACTCAGCACTGATTGGCTTGTCCCAGTAGAGTTGAGTTGTAGTGCCATGTTTTGGGGATTTTGAGAGATCTATTTATTATTTAGAAAATACATAAAAATATTTTATATATATAGATCAATAAAGGCTATGAAAATAGGGGTACTTTTTTATTATTTTATTTTTACATATACTGTATAGTATGTGCCCCTAAGTTTTATCATTACAAAGATACAGTTGAAGTCGCAAGTTTACATACACCTTAGCCAGATACATTTAAACTCAGTGTTTCACAATTTCTGACATTTGATACTAGTAAAAATTCCCTGTCTTAGGTCAGTTAGGATCACGACTTTATTTTAAGAATGTGAAATGTCAGAATAATAGTAGAGAGAATTATTTATTTCGGCTTTTATTTCTTTCATCACATTCCCAGTGGGTCAGAAGTTTACATACACTCAATTAGTATTTGGTAGCATTGCCTTTAAATTGTTTAACTTGGGTCAAATGTTTTGGGTAGCCTTCCACAAGCTTCCTACAATAAGTTGGGTGAATTTTGGCCCATTCCTCATGACAAAGCTGGTGTAACTGAGTCATGTTTGTAGGCCTCCTTGCTCGCACACGCCTTTTCAGTTCTGCCCACAAATCTTCTATAGTATTGAGGTCAGGGCTTTGTGATGGCCACTCCAATACCTTGACTTTGTTGTCCTTAAGCCATTTTGCCACAACTTTGGAAGTATGCTTGGGGTCATTGTCCATTCGGAAGACCCATTTGCGACAAAGCTTTAACTTCCTGACTGATGTCTTGAGATGTTGCTTCAATATATCCACGTAATTTTCCTACCTCATGATGCCATCTATTTTGTGAAGTGCACCAGTCCCTCCTGCAGCAAAGTACCCCCACAACATGATACTGCCACCCCCGTGCTTCACGGTTGGGATGGTGGTGTTCGGCTTGCAAGCCTCCCCCTTTTTCCTCCAAACGTAATGACGGTCATTATGGCCAAACAGTTCTATTTTTGTTTCATCAGACGAGGACATTTCTCCAAAAGGTATGATCTTTGTCCCCATGTGCAGTTGCAAACCGTAGTCTGGCTTTTTTATGGCGATTTTGGAGCAGTGGCTTCTTCCTTGCTGTGTGGCCTTTCAGGTTATGTCGATATAGGACTCGTTTTCCAGTGGATATAGATACTTTTGTACCTGTTTCCTCCAGCATCTTCACAAGGTCCTTTGCTGTTGTTCTGGGATTGATTTGCACTTTTCGTACCAAAGTACGTTCATCTCTAAGAGACAGAACGCATCTCCTTCCTGAGCGGTATGACGGCTGCGTGGTCCCATGGTGTTTATACTTGCGTACTATTGTTTGTACAGATGAACGTGGTACCTTCAGGCTTTTGGAAATTGCTCCCAAGGATGAACCAGACTTGTGGAGGTCTACCATTTCTTTTCTGAGGTCTTGGCTGATTTCTTTTGATTTTCCCATGATGTCAATTAAAGAGGCACTGAGTTTGGCCTTGAAGTACATCCACAGGTACATCTCCAATTGACTCAAATGAAGTCAATTAGCCTATCAGAAGCTTCTAAAGCCATGACAGATTTTCTGGAATTTTCCAAGCTGTTTAAAGGCACAGTCAACTTAGTGTATGTAAACGTCTGACCCACTGGAATTGTGATGAAGTGAAATAATCTGTAAACAATTGTTGGAAGAATTACTTGTCATGCACAAAGTAGATGTCCTAACTGACTTGCCAAAACTATAGTTTAACTACTTAGGGAGTGGTGTGGCGCTAGCCTGGTGAAATGTAAGGCGCCAAATTCAAAATCCAAAAGTTGAATTATTAAACATTCATCAATATACAAGTGTTGCATAGTCATCAAAAGCTCTGATTCTTGGCAATTACAGCGAAAGCACAACATTTGATTGTTTGAGGATAGCACCTACAATATATATCCATTAGCATAAATTCATAAACCATCGCGGTTCACACAAAACCCATTTCACAAAACAAATCCCTTACCTTTTGAAGAACTTCTGCTGAGGGCTTCCCAAGTGTCCAACGAAGACATCCAATGGTTCTTTTGTTAGAAAAAGTCATTTATTATATCCATAAATCTCTGTTTGGTTGGCGCGTTAAGTTCATAAAATACAGCGTCCACTCGCCCATTGAACCGTGAAGAGAACTCGTTCAACCTATACCTATACACTTGTCCAAGAACAATCAAACATCATTGATAATGTATCCTTAGGAACACTTATGTATATTTACTATAATATTTCAACCGGATTATAGGAAAGGAAAAAACCACAGCGCGCGCGAGCCCGTGAACGCGCATCCTCTTCTGTTTACATCTGGTGACTAGTTCGAAATTCTTCTTCTATTACCATCCAGAGCAACCTAACATCACCAAACACTGTCTAGAGACTGTTGACATCCAGTGGAAGCAATAGGTACTGCAATCTTACTCCCATATATAGCTGTTTTCCATAGGGAGGGGTTCAAAATGAGGCAATGTGTCAAAAACACTTTTTCCAGGACAGAAATTCCTCTGGTTTTCGCCTGCTATATCAGTTCTGTTATACTCACAGACAATATTTTAACACTCTCTTAGAAACTTCAGTGTTTCCTATCCAGTAGTACTAATTATGTGCATATCCTAATTTCTGGGCCTGAGTGGCAGGCCTTTTACTTTGGGCACGCCAAACTCTCCAAAACCGACACCTCAGCTGCAGCTCCCTAAGAAGTTAACAAGAAATTTGTGGAGTAGTTGAAAAATGAGTTTTAATGACTCCAACCTAAGTGTATGTAAACTTCCGACTTCAACTGTATTCAAGGACCTTGAGAATTCTCCAGTGGCAAACTATTATCAGGGGAGGGGTCTATATTAATGAACATTATTAGCTAATCACACCCTATTAGTAATTCTAACATTTGATAATTTATCTACAGTGAGGGAAAAATGTATTTGATCCCCTGCTGATTTTGTACGTTTGCCCACTGACAAAGAAATGATCAGTCTATAACTTTAATGGTAGGTTTATTTGAACAGTGAGAGACAGAATAACAACAAAAAAATCCTGAAAAACGCATGTGAAAAATGTTATAAATGAAATTGCATTTTAATGAGGGAAATAAGTATTTGACCCCTCTGCAAAACATGACTCAGTACTTGGAGGCAAAACCCTTGTTGGCAATCACAGAGGTCAGATGTTTCTTGCAGTTGGCCACCAGGTTAGCACACATCTCAGGAGGGATTTTGTCCCACTCCTCTTTGCAGATCTTCTCCAGGTCATTAAAGTTTCGAGGCTGACGTTTGGCAACTCGAACCTTCAGCTCCCTCCACAGATTTTCTATGGGATTAAGGTCTGGAGACTGGCTAGGCCACTCCAGGACCTTAATGTGCTTCTTCTTGAGCCACTCCTTTGTTACCTTGGCTGTGTGTTTTGGGTTATTGTCATGCTGGAATACCCATCCACGACCCATTTTCAATGCCCTGGCTGAGGTTCTCACCCAAGATTTGACAGTACATGGCCCCGTCCATAGTCCCTTTGATGCGGTGAAGTTGTCCTGTCCCCTTAACAGAAAAACACCCCCAAAGCATAACGTTTCCACCTCCAGGTTTGACGGTNATGTGCTTTCTTGAGCAGGGGGACCTTGCGGGCGCTGCAGGATTTCAGTCCTTCACGGCGTAGTGTATTACCAATTGTTTTCTTGGTGACTATGGTCCCAGCTGCCTTGAGATCATTGACAAGATCCTCCCGTGTAGTTCTGGGCTGATTCCTCACCGTTCTCATGATCATTGCAACTCCACGAGGTGAGATCTTGCATGGAGCCCCAGGCCGAGGGAGATTGACAGTTCTTTTGTGTTTCTTCCATTTGCGAATAGTCGCACCAACTGTTGTCACCTTCTCACCAAGCTGCTTGGCGATGGTCTTGTAGCCCATTCCAGCCTTGTGTAGGCCTACAATCTTGTCCCTGACATCCTTGGAGAGCTCTTTGGTCTTGGCCATGGTGGAGAGTTTGGAATCTGATTGATTGCTTCTGTGGACAGGTGTCTTTCATACAGGTAACAAACTGAGATTAGGAGCACTCCCTTTAAGAGTGTGCTCCTAATCTCAACTCATTACCTGTATAAAAGACACCTGGGAGCCAGAAATCTTTCTGATTGAGAGGGGGTCAAATACTTATCTCCCTCATTAAAATGCAAATCAATTTATAACATTTTTCACGTGCGTTTTTATGGATTTTTTTGTTGTTATTCTGTCTCTCACTGTTCAAATAAACCTACCATTAAAATTATAGACTGATCATTTCTTTGTCAGTGGGCAAACGTACAAAATCAGCAGGGGATCAAATACTTTTTCCCCTCACTGTAAATAAAAAGTGGCATTTGTGTTACTCAATTTAAATGAATGGCAATGACATTGTGCGCTAAATTATTTTTAAAGTGTTAATTACCGAAAAAAAAACACTGCAATTAAAGAGCAACCCAGAGGCTGTGTTTTAATACTCTAAACTGGCTTCCTTTCCTCTTTGTACTCTGCCAACTTCTGGGAGAAGAGGTTTGTCTGTGTATTAGGAGCGAGCCTGTGTCCTAATACTTTGCGCTGGTTTCCTCTCCTCAGGGAACAGAAGGATCCAGTGTATCTGCGGGACAAGGTCTCTCAAAAACATTCCAAGGAGCAGTTTGAGGTTGCACAGAAGATAGAGCAGGAGTATAGCAAATTCTTTACAGGTTGGCATATTGCACTGTACTGTGTTGTCTGTGGGTTTGCCTTTGGCTATGCCCATCTCTGTGTGTGTGGTGTACAGTATGTGTGCATATGTGGCTGTGTGGCATCTTCCCCGATGAAGACCGCTTAAGTGTGCGGCTTTTCTTTTCATGTGTGTGTCATCTTTCTACCTTGTTAACTGTTTGTCTGCTGTATCTTTACAGGTATTGTCCAGGGCGGCACTCTTCCCTACATTTGCACTCAGATCATGACAATAGTTGATCAGGAACAGAGTAAGGTCCTGTGGACTCCCCTTGGCTGCTCCTAGAGGGTGGAGGCCACCACTGCACCCTGCGTCACTGCGCCTCATCTCCACTCACAACAAACACTAAAAAACCTTCCACACTTTACCAATAGGTACACTACAGTGAGCTATTACACATGTAAACTAGTGATATTTTTGTTATATAGTTTTATTATGATGTTTATTCGTACCTTAACCAGAGCCTCTTATTATTATGTGTATTCTGGAGCAGGTTGGTAGCACTGACAGTTGATGTTAAAGTTAATTCGGTCTTCCTTAAGGGTTTTATGGTTGTGTTTTTGTAATGTTGCGTTGTATGCATCTGTTTACAGTTAAAAAATGAATCTTGAGTATTGGTGTTAAATGTTCTGCTTGAATGTGCATTACACCCCCCCCCCCCCCCGATGAAGTAAAGAACCCTGACCCAGAATCAGCCCCAAACAAACCTGTGTACCAAATGACATCAACCTGTTTTACACACCACGTTCAATGACAACTAATAATGTGGAATAATAATGTGTGTGTATGAGCGTCTGTGTGTGTGTGTGAGTTTGTGTGTGCGAGTGAGATATATTATTGATAAACTAATGACTTTGTTGGTTGGATTGAATCATGGATTTTGATGTTTAGAAGTTGACGCCATAGAAACGAAACTTGTAGAACAGATATCAAGCTCTCCAAGCGACATTTGTCTTAACTGTAAAAAAATGTTTAATCCAAAAGTCGATTTTGGATCGGTCAAATCAATAATTTCTTGCTTCAGACCAAACTTCTATGTGCACCACATGTGCAACAGTGCATCAATCGAATCAATTGTGTTTCTATAACAAAGAAAAACCCATGAAAATCAGACATGGCAGTAGCAAATGGTGTCTGTTCTACTCGTTATGTTTCTATGGTCACTGTATGTGAGTGGACAGTTTACAGGCCTATCGGAAGTGCCTTCTGTCGGAGACTTAGGCTGGTCCAAAAACAGATCCCCAGCCCTTACCCATTCAGATCTAATGGAACAGGATAAGTAGAATCAATATAGAGGTAGAACCTCCCCACTGCCCATTGGAAGGCTAGGTGGAGCCATCACCATGTTGTTTACACCTATCTGTTACCTTCAGATCTGTAAACACCATAGTGTAAACACTATAGATCCACTTACAATGTTAAGTGTTAACACTAAAGATCTGCAAATAAACACTATAGATCTGCAAGGCTCGGGCTTATTTTGGGGCGGGGCAGTACAGAGCATATGACAATGGCAAGGTTGTGAGGGCGACCACCTCAGAATGCACTCCAGGGCTAGACAGACCACTGTGTCTCTATCACATGCTATCTCTTGGTCACATATTTAAAGACGCTATAGAATATAACAAATATATGTGTGTAGGAGTGTACATACAAACTCACAGGCACTTGAGTACCTGTATGTACAGTATGCAGATGCATCTGAAATCTTATATATGTATTTTGACTAGGTCTCAGGCCTAGGGAAGTTCAACAGTTAAGTCATGTCTTAGCAGGTATTAGCATGTTTTTTAACGGTTTTATTTTCGTCTTGTTTTGTGGTTTGTTGGTCAGTCACTTTTTTAAATGTACTCACAAACCAGAAAGACACCATGGTGCAAATGTGCAGGGGAAAATCTTAAAGAAAATGTTTTTTTTTCCTTCTGAAATCTGTTGAAATGTTAGTTGTTTTTTTTTCATTATTTAATTTCTTAATTTTTTTTTATCCAAGAGGCACAAAAATATTGCTATTGTCCCTCATTCTTCTGTCATCCTTGAACCCCATTCACCTGTATCCTAATGTTGTGCCAAAATCCAGTACGTCAGTTTTATCTTTTTATTACTGTTTTGCACTTGTTATTCTGTGGACCTTAAAACAAATAGCTGTTTCCCAGTAGACTTTATAAATAAATAGGTACTATATTATAATTTTTACTGTAACTAATTCACATTTTAAATGTATCACGTCAGTTCCTTACATTTCATTGAAGGCCTTTTTATTCTTTAATAACCTTGATTAGAAAACAACTGACAGATTGCTCGTCCTTAGTTGCATTCTCGTTGAAAAGGGATTTCTTGCACAGTTTTTCAAATGGAAATCGGACCTGAAGTTTGACTATTGGGCTATATGATTAGGCATAGTAAGTACAATTATAATGTAACCCATTTTCTGAGTAGATAGAGATTGTTTAAAATTAGAAGAGGGATGCCACGTAACATGGTTGTATTTTTAGGAGGAACGACTAGCTGCCAGGTACTGTTCTGATTTGCGGTTTTCTTTATTAAAAAGAATGATTTGTATCAAATGTTGAGACATTAACATGAGAATAAAAGTCTTTTTCTGTATCACGACGACATGGCTTCCGTGTCATACTCTTTTTAGTGGGGACTCACACTTGGCAACAATGGCAAGACTATCAGCAACCAGTCAATTTCAATAGAAGAAGACATGAGAGAGACAGTGACTTAACGTTTGGCAACTAGAGAGCCAGTGTTCAACATTTCAAGTTTATAAAACATTTCAGCAACGTGACTTCACAACAGCCAATTGGGAGACCCCAGCTCTTGCAAGCAAGCTTTGATATTGGCTAACAACTAAACTGCCATCATGCATACTGTTTGAAGGATACACCCACCAGGGGAAATCTCCCTGACTTGATCGCTGATTATCTCTGCAAGTCTGAGTCCCCAGTTATTGGTCTCTTTCACTCTCTCCCTGTCCTTGAATGAGTTAGTTAGCAACCCCCTGTCCTTGAATGAGTTAGTTAGCAACCTTGTTTCATTCAGTGCTAGGAAATATTTGAATTGAGACCACTTAAAGGTCCAATGCAGCTGTTTTTATCTCAATATAAAATATTTTCTGGGTTACAGTTAAGTACCATACTGTGATTGTTTTCAATTAAAAAAGAAACCAAAATGGCTTCTTAGCTAAGAGCAATTGCTCAAGCTAGAATTTTGCAGGAGTGGTCTGAGTGGGGAGGGGAAAACTGAAAATTAGCTGTTATTGGCAGAGTCTTATTGGTCTATTATCTAATTTACTCCCTGGTGATGTCACCATGCAGGCCAAAACTCCATCCTACCAAAACAGGCAGAAATTTAAGGTGGTCTTTTCAAACAGGTCTTGCACTAAAAGGGCGTTATCATAATTTCCACAATTTCAGAGTATTATTCCAACCTAATAGTGTGGAAACACATAATACACAGGAAAATCATTTTTTTTCTGCTTAAATACTTTTCAACCCTCTTGAAATAGAGTAGATATTTATTGTCCATTCTGCATTGACAAATTACCCAACCAGATACCACACAGTTACCAAAAGGACAGCTTCAGTACCTGGATGGCCTGGCAGCTGGATGAGAACGCACAGCCGATCCAGAGGACACATCCCCAGAAAATATACTGAACAAATATTGGAGTCCACCTGTGGTAAATTCAATTGATTGAACATGATTTGGAAAGACACACACCTGTCTATATAAGGTTCCACAGTTGACAGTGCATGTCAGAGCAAAAACCAAGCCGTGAGGTCAAAGGAATTGTCCTTAGAGCACCGAGACAGGATTGTGTCGAGGCACAGATCTGGGGAAGGGTACCAAAACATTTATGCAGCATTGAAGGTCCCCAAGAACACAGTGGCCTCCATCATTCTTAGATGGAAGAAGTTTGGAACCACCAAGACTCTTCTTAGAGCTGGTCACCTGGCCAAACTGAGCAATCGGGGGAGGAGGGCCTTGGTCAGGGAGGTGCCCAAGAACCTGATGATCACCAGAGATGATTCTCTGGTCTGATGAAACCAAGATTGAACTCTTTGGCCTGAATGCCAGTGTCACGTCTGGAGGAAACCTGTCACCATCCCTACGGTGAAGCATGGTGGTGGTAGCATCATGCTGTGGGGATGTCTTTCAGGGACTGGGAGATTTTTTCACAAAAGGGATTTATTAGACAGAAATCCCCCCCCCCCCCCCCCCAGACGTCCTGGGCTGAGGTGGTTACACGGGATTTTCGGTTGTGAGGCCGGTTGGACGTACTGCCAAATCATCTAAAACGACATTGGAGGCGGCTTATAGTGGAGAAATTAACATTACATTCTCTGGCAACAGCTCTGGTGGACATTCCTGCAGTCAGCATGCCAATTGCCCGTTCCCTCAACTTGAGACATCTGTGGCATTGTCTTGTGTCAAAACTGCACATTTTAGAGTGGCCTTTTATTGTCCCCAGCACAAGGTGCACATGTTTAATGATCATGCTGTTTAATCAGCTTCTTGATATGCCACACCTGTCAGGTGGATGGATTATCTTAAAGGAGAAATGCTCACTAACAGGGATGTAACATATCATACAAATGTATGGGTGAGGTAAGGAGGTAGGGTAACGTTTTACAACTAGAGGGTTGAGACATGACTTTGAGGAGGAAAAATGACAAAGTTCCTGATATCTATTCTGTACCACCTTGTCCTACAAGTCCCCTCCTGTCTTGCCTGTTTTAGAAAAGGGTAGGCTGCTTATGCCTGCCTTCTGTGGTGTCTGTTTCAAGACAGCTGCTGACTGCTCATCTTAACTTGAGAAACTCCCGTCTTACGGCCAGTGATTTTTGTTGTCAGCCCTGGCCCTAGCCGCAGCCTTTCTCAGCTTAACATTCCCTCCAACCACGTTGCCATGGTGAGAGGTAATGATTTTTTGTATTTTCATCTTTCTACCCGGGTAAGTTTTCAGCAGCCCATGATTGAGGTCTTCCATCATGATGGTTTTGTCCAAAATGGCACCCTATTCCCTTTATAGTGCACTACTTTTGACCAGGGCCCATAGGGCTCTGGCCAAAAGTAGTTCACTTTATAGGAAATAGGGTGCCATTTGGGGACGTAACTGATGACTTCCAGTCCCACCCTTTCGAAATGGCCTGTAGGATTATCACCTGCCTGATGCTAAACCCTTCATCTCTTCATCGGTCCACACTGGGTCGGGCCATATTCATTAGGCACTAAACGGAAGACAACACACAGACAGGGAAGGACCAGCTGAACTTGTCCAATAAGAAAAGCTTGTTATTGTTTTCTGTTGCAAAATGCCCAAATTAATATGTCCTAGGGCTAAGATGGGTGGCTTTACCCTTCCTCAGCTCTCTGGGCCCTACAGGAACTGACTCCTCAGCTGGCACCTTGCTACGACAGCTGGCCAGCCGTGACACACATGCTTTCCTGGAACATGATCAGTCCAGGATCCTATGGCCTGTCCACTAATAAACACACTACGGACAATTTACCATTTAGGGACAGGAGTTTTCCCTAAACATGTGACCTGTCTAGGAAAAACTCTGGGCCCTGTAGTCATACAGTGGCTGTAGTCTGATAATTAGTAGACCATTTATCATATGTTATGGACACTGCATTGGATCCTGTTGAATCTTATTGCCTACAGATGATTTGTGTAGATATATTACCCACTAGCTATAATAGATCTCAATAAAAAAATGTAAAGTATGACACTGGAATCCATTATATATAGATGGTTCCATATTATGTAGTAGATGTTCTCTTTACCCACACATGGCTTACATGGGCCTTTGGCTACTTGGAACCCTTTTTTGACACCACACTCCACAAAGCAAAGTCCTGCAGGCTCTAGTTTTGTCTAATCTTGGTTATTGTCCAGTTGTGTGGTCCAGTGCTGCAAGGAAAGACCTAGTTAAGCTGCAGTTGGCCCAGAACAGAGCGGCACGTTTTGCTCTTAATTGTAATCAGAGGGCTGATTATAATACTATGCATACCAGTCTCTCTTGGCTAAGAGTTGAGGAGAGACTGACTGCATCACTTCTTCTTTTTATAAGAAACATGAATGTGTTGAAAATCCCAAATTGTTTGCATAGTCTACTTACACGCAGCTCGGACACACACACTTATCCTACCAGACATGTCACCAGGGGTCTTTTCACAGTCCCCAAATTCAGAACAAATTCAAGAAAGCGTACAGTATTAAATAGAGCCCTAATTGCATGTAACTTCCTTCCATCTCATATTGCTCAAATAAACAGCAAACCTGGTTTAAAAAAACAGATAAAGCAACACCTCGCAGCACAACGCCTCTCCCCTATTTGACCTAGGTAGTTTGTGTGTATGCATTGATATGTAGGCTACATGTGCCTTTTTAAAAATGTATGTAGTTCTGTCCTTGAGCTGTTCTTGTCTAATGTTCTGTATTATGTCATTCTGTATTATGTTTTGTGTGAACCCCAGGAAGAGTAGCTGCTGCTTTTGCAACAGTTAATGGGGATCCTAATAAAATACCAAACTGACCAAAGCTTGGTTGATTTGCATACAACTGGTTGCTTCCTCTCATGTCGGGCCAAACTAGGTCTCTGATGGGGACTATACACAAACAAAGTCCTCACACACTCCTCAGCCCACCAGAGGCCCTTCAGAGTGCCGCTTGGAGCGTTGTATTTCTTTGATCTACATGTATTTCAAAATCTGTTATTTAGAAATTTATGAAACCTGCCTTCGCGTGTAAGGAGGACACCTACTGCAGTATATGAGTCACTGTTCCGATAAGGCGAATTAAGAGAATGTGAAATAAATACAGACCAGACCATTATAAAATCCAGGTGCAATACAAAAGTCAACATATACCAGCAAATCAACAATGCTTTGATCAGAGTGGGTTTCCCTTGCCTTATTGGAATACTGATTCATGATGTGTTGACGCTATATTGACTTAGTCTTGCAGATCTTTAAATGTCCAGCAGGAGGACAACTAGCATGTGTCCATGCAGTACTATACTGAGAGAGAACAGCAGAGGTTGCGCATTCATAACCTCTCATAGGTTACTATCGAGTGTAACATCAGTATATAATTTAAAGCACTAAATAAACCCATGTATACATCTGTAACATTAATACTGATTAGTATAGTTCGGCAAGACATATTGGACTCGTTTCAAGTATAACAGTACAAAACAGTGAATCAAAATAAAAAAAGTGTAACATTTAATTAATTGATATAGAATTTTATTTGATTTAAAGATTCAATGTCTTTAAAGAGATACAGAGTTCAGTAAAGATGTGGCAAAGTGAAAGGGTTGCTACTTAGTACCGGCCTATACATCTTCCTCCTTAATGTCGTTACACTACAGAAGATCATTAACACTGATTTGTGACATCTCCATTTAGAATGAAATCAAACTGCTTATAAAGACATACATCAAAGCTATATTGCGCCAATAGGCTTGCCTTTCACAGCCCATCCCTCAGACTGCAGATTTGGTTATGACAGCTATTTTGGTTGAGGGAATAATCTTCCTAACACTATAAATCAGCAGCATATAGCTCCCACTGACTCCACAGTATATCTTCTTTACACCTCAGTTAAACTGGATCTATGTTTACATTGTAAATATACATGGTCTGACCAGGAGATCCTGTGTCCTAGTAACGACCACCCTAACTAAGACCAAGACCGACATGGTCTCACACACCAAGAAAAACATGGTGTATGAATGAATGAATTAACAAATTAATGAAAGAAGGAATGAATGAGAGGAGGGATGAATAAAGATGGAATGGAGGGATCAATGAATGAGTGGATGGATGGATGGGTGAACGAGTGGATTAATTAATTAAGTGATTAACCATTAATATAGCATGGATATAGTAATTCTGTTGGCTTAGCTGTCACCTTAACAAGTAGGCTACACGTCTCTCTGAAACTGTTGATTTAGTGAGATATATTTGATATGCGTGTCCTTGGTCTTATCAACACTGATCTGAGACCAGTTTAACAGTGTAGTTACTAAAGAACCTGGTGAAAATTCATCAAAGGACAGAGATAATAAGGGAGGTGTTAAGACAGTGTAGCACACTACAACCTTTGACAAGACAAGAGGTCTGGACCTTTATGACACATGGTAGGCCTAGTGCACTTGCCCTGGAATGTTGACATCACTGGTTCCAGTCCCACTCCCAGCTGTGGGTTCCCATGCCATCTGTGACATCCTGTCCTGGGACACAGCCATGTCCTTCCATAGGCCATTGATGCACCGGTTCCTGTCTTATCCTGTGTCTAATTGTCTTCAGAATCTAAATACGAATTGACTGGGGGCAGAATAAGGGCTTTGGCATTGGAAACACCTGTTATCAGTGAATGATTGAAGGAAACTCCTTCAAATGCAGATGAAAATAAGCCAATGTAATTTACAGATCGCAAAGAATAAGAGAACATCTTCATCATAGTGCCAGTGTGTGACGGTGGCTGTGTAGCAAGGGAATTCCTATCGGATTCAGTTCTGAGAATACAAATGGGGACAACTGCTGTGTTCCATGCGCTCGATGGAATCATCTGTGACCAAGCTAATAATGTTCTTAAAATGGAAGCCTTGGCATTTCATGCCAAAGCTGCTGCTGCATCACAGTAGGAGAGTTATAGTGGGCTGCTGCTCAAATATAACAGTGGCAGAGTGCAGCACGACAGTCACATATTCAGCTCAGAGACATGCGTCATTTTAAACACAACTACATTACACGGAAAGAGCGCAATGTGGGCTGTTGCCTAAGCACTGACTGAGACAAGGGGCTGGTTGGCACTTCGTATAAACATCCGCGCTCAGCCGTATTACTGCGCTCTTTATGCCCATCTTTATTATTAGAGCTACGCCCCGCCCCCCTACCTGTTAATCTCCCCAGGGTTCTCTGGAGCGAGTTTATCTGACAGGCGCAATCATCTGGCGGATCTGCGGGAGCAGAGGAACAGTGGCTGAAGACTACATTTACCCGAGCGCTTATCATTGTTTGCTGAATTTAGTGGAAACGCCGTTAGATTATGTAGTTTGTGTTTTCTCATTTTGGCAACCGTTTGGGGATTTGAAATATATTCAGCCATTCGAAAACCATGTAGGCTATCGATTAAATTGGTGTTTTGACAAGTGAAATCGATTGTCCGCCGTTAATCGACGGAATCACTGGACGGAAGAAGGCTTGAGAGGCCGGACAGAAGCTGGTTGAAGAAAACAGCCTTGGTTTAATGTCGCTGCGCCTATCATAATCTGAAACATTGGCAGCCTCGACGCCTGCTAGATGAGACCATCTTGCCATGGCATTTGTCCTGAAAGACTTGGAAAACCCCTAAAAATGAAAAACGCTCAACGTTCATCATTACTGCGGATGTAAATGCCTCTCGCGAATGGACACTGACCCGCTATTTCGGGCCAGTTTGTGCGTGCGGCGTTTTCCACTGTAGCAGAAATCTGAACTAGATTGCAATAAACAGTTAAGTGCGGGTGACAATAATCAAGAACGCAAAGGGGGGTATTTTTGTTTCAAGCAATATGGCTGGTGAGTGGGGCTGGGGACGCTGGCACAGGCTCTCCAATGCTCCTAGATGCTAGCTGAGCCGGATGCCACTGTTCTCCATGGAAGCGGCAACTCTATGATGAGTAGAAATATCTATCATAATAAAAATCAGGACTCCTCGATCTCTATATCCAAGATGGACGTGATCATCCCCTTCTCGCCAGACGTGCCCTGCGACAATAATGGCCAACGCATGTGGTGGGCATTCCTCGCCTCCTCTATGGTGACGTTTTTCGGGGGTCTCTTCATCATTCTCCTTTGGAGGACCCTTAAATACCTGTGGACCGTGTGCTGCCACTGCAACACCAAAAAGAAGGTAGGCTAATGACGAACACCTCAATCGTTGGTTGTTGATGTGGCGATCATAACGGTATCTCGTGCGTAATTTGACATTTCTGGCGATATATATTGCACCACTGTCTTTCTTTACACATTTAACTGTATACCCTATGACCGACCCAACGTTGTCATCCATTGTTTATAAGAGTTCACCAGCCTTGGCAGGGGCGGTTGATTTAACATGGCATATTGACTTGAGTCCAGTTCGTGTTGTGTTGCATTGGCCTTCACTATGAAAGTGACTCACCATTACTTACACAGTACGAGGAGCTGCCCCATAGCTAGAACAACTGTCACCCACCTGCAACAACAGGCCAGTCTATGTGGTAAGGGAGTACACAGAATATAGGCTACCAACTTCTCTATTTTATCTTCATCTATGGTTAGATTCCAGACCCATGGTCTACCGTTATTACATGTTTTTTCAGTAGAATCAATGCTTTGTATGAATCAGTATTTCAGTAGAATTAATGCTTGGTACATGTCTGTATTTCGGTAGTATCAATAGTAGAATCTGTGCTTGGTATATTTCAGTATTCAAATCAAATCAATGTTTATTGGTTGAGTATGCATATTTGCAGGTGTTATAGCAGGTGCAGCGAAATGCTTAAGTTACTAGCTCCAACAGTGCAGTAGAATACAAAAAATAAGAAATAAATAACAATCCAAAGTAGATATATTACAGTGAGGATGAGCTATGTCCAGAATACAGTATATACATGCACATTGAGTAAACAACAGTATATAAACAGAATAGGAGGTGACTAGCATTCAGTAACTGTATATACATGGGGCATTCGTCTCAAGGTGCAGGGCTGAGTACCGGGCAGGTAGCTGGCTAGTGATGTGCTGTTCAACAGTCTGATGGCCAAGTGATAGAAGCTGTTTCACAGTCTGCACTTGTGATGCATTTGTACCGTCTCTACTAGATGGTAGCAGAGTGAACAGAGCGTGGCTCGGGTGGCTGAGGTCCTTTTAATGAGCTTCTTGGCCTTCCTTTGACACAGAGTGCTGTAAATGGAGGGCAGCGTGCCCCCGGTGACGCATTGGGCTGACTGCACCACCCTCTGGAGAACCTTGCGGTTGAGAGTGGTGCAGTTGCCGTACCAGGCGGTGATGTAGCCCAACATAATGCTCCTAATGGTGCATCTGTAGAAGTTTGTGAGGGTCTTAGGGGCCATGCTGAATTTCTTCAGCCGCCTGTGGTTTGAGGTGCTGTTGCGCCTTCTTCACCACAATGTCTGTGTGGTGGGACCAATTCAGGTCCTCTTTGATGTGCACGCCAAAGGAACTTGAATCTTTTGACTCTCTCCACTTTTGCCGGTCGATGTGGATGGGGGCTTCCTCCCTCTTCTTTTTCCTGTAGTGTACGATCAGCTCCTTTTTGTTTTGTTTTTACGTTGAGGGAGAGGTAATTTTCCTGTCACCACTCCACCAGGGCTCTAACGTCGTCCCTGTAGGTTGTCTTGTTGTTGTTAGTAATCAGGCCTACCACTGTCGTGTCATCAGCAAACTTGATGATTGAGCTGGAGTTGTGCGTAGCCACAGTCATGGGTGAACAGGGAGTACATGAGGGGGCTGAGCGCACACACCCCTGTTGGGGCCCACGTGTTGAGGATCAGCGTGGTGGAGCTGTTGTTGCCTACCCTCACCACCTGGGGTCGGCCAGTCAGGAAGTCTAGGACCCAGTTGCAGAGGGAGGAGTTCTTATTTCAGTGTAATCAATGCTTGGTATATTTCTATATTCTTTGTCTGTGGAATGCCCGGTTGTGTTGCTTGATTAATGTAACCTGAATGGTTGATCTAGAAATAGACTGTATGGATGTCCCTGCCTAGTTGGTTCGTCCCAGTGCTACAGTAGGCTAGGGGTGGCCCACATAAAACATGAATCATGTATGAATCACCTTTGGGTAAAAGCCTGCTTCAGTTCGTTATGACTCACTGTGTTCTATAGGGCACAAGTGGTCATCTGGTTGGTTGAGCCGGCTAGTTATAGAGAACTCCGAGGTGGGCACATCGCAGATAAATTGCACACACAACATGCACATCACATCGTACACATAACATACCCTGCAACTCAAAGAGCATTTCATAGTAATCGCTGCTGATCTTTTCTCCAGTCTCTGCACAGATGCCATTGGTTAAATAAAGTAATTCTATTCAACTGGCCTAACCCGGGTGATGCTGGGCCAATTGTGCGCCACCCAATGGAACTCCCAATCCCAGCCAGTTGTGATACAGCCTGGAATCGAACCAGGGTTTTTGTAGTGATGCCTCAAGCACTGATATGCAGTGCCTTAGACCGCTGCGCCACTAGGGAGCCCTATGAGGAAACCGTTCTAAGAATCATGCGACACTTTGACCCAATCAGATGGACGTGTGAGAATACATTAGTAGACTGACTGTGGCTGTGTAGTTATCCATCCATACTTAGTATCGAGAGAAGGAGAGATGGACAGAGAGAGAGAGAGACCTGCGAGTGCGACCTTGCTCACCCTTGATGCTGTTTGGGTCGTTTCCAGTTCAAATAGGGCTGAGTCATGTGCCTCTCTCTCTTTCTGCCTCTCTGCAAAGTCCTCCTGGCATAGGGCGAGCCATGGCCCGTTACTGCCTATCTATGTTGAGCATTGTATCGTGACAGCCAGGGGCATCAGAGGGATGACGGCAGGGCAGAGGCAGAGGGCTCTCTTCCCATCCTCCCTCCATCCTACACCCTCCATCTTTCGTCCACCATCCCTCTATACTCCCTCCACTGTGTCCTGTTTCTGGGTTATATAATAGTAGGGAAAGCACAGATCCAGATCACTCTTAGGTAGATCATGGCAGATTGCATTGCACCCCTAAAGCCGATTTGGGGGCGATGTGAAACCGGGCATTATGTTGTTTTTTGTTGATGTGACAATGGCCCCTCTGGTTCTGAGTAATTTAAAGACTGAATCCAAATTTGAGAAACGCACACATGGAACTACTTTACATTTAAATCGACCGTTGATCTCAATGGGAAATTTGTGCTAAGATTTGAGTTGCATGCATTTGCCTGCATATCAAATTAGGTTAGGGCCAGGGAGATCTAGAGAGATAACAGGATCTCCGAAGTCTCTTTCCTTCATTACGTCTTAATTATGAACACATCACCCAGGCCAGCCAGCCAACCAAGCAGCCCTGCTGAAACACACACCCAGGACAGGCCTTAGTACCTGGGGAGAGGTTCTAACATAACCAGGCCTGACCTGGGTCTCTGAATAGGTCACCTGCCTTTCTCAATATAATATATACAGATATTCAGCAACTTTTAGGGGAATAGGACTAGAAAAGTAATGATTTTATTGTTAATCAATGGTCTGGGTTGGTGTATTTATTGTAGCGAATTGGGGGGTAACCCTGACCAGGACTCGAACCCGAGTCCAGCGACTGTCAAGCCAACCCAGTCTATGTCCACGCCCCGGTGTAAATATAAATAGCATAACAAAAAAATCAAAATATAATCTGTCAGTTTAAGTTACCAATGTTTTTTTTTGCACCACATCCACCGATGTCGCACTTCTGAATCTGCAGTGAAAGGTGCCAGGGCTAGAGCGGCGATTGTCAGACCATGAGACATCCCAAAATTGGTCTTCTCACAAAAGCGTCTACAATCGACCATTATGACCCTCTAAGGAAAAATGTGGCTCGATGGTGTTCTTCGTTTTGCTCTTCGACCCCCACAAGCGTCTTGGGACTCTGGCTGTACCGACTTCAGAAATCTGCCAACTTCTGTCTGGAGCGTCCGAAACAGTTTGAGTTACAACCTAATATGACCCCCGGTACAAGTTGAAAACTGAATGGAAGTACAGTGAATTCGGAAACTATTTAGACCCCTTAACTTTTTCATCATTTTGTTACGTTACAGCCTTATTCTAAAACTGAGCTGATTCTAGAGCTGGCCGCCCGGGCAAACTGAGCAATCGGGGGAGAAGGGCCTTGGTCATGGAGGTGACAAACAACCCGATGGTCACTCTGAAGAGGTCTCGGGGTTCCTCTGGAGATGGGAGAACCTTCCAGAAGGACAACCATGTCTGCAGCACTCTACCAAAGGCGTTTATGTTAGAGTGGCCAGACGGAAGCCACTCCTCAGTTAATGGCACATGACAGCCTGCTTGGAGTTTGTCAAAAGCCACCTAATGGACACTCAGACCATGAGAAACAAGATTCTCTGGTCTGATGAAACCAAGATTGAACTCTGGCCTGAATGCCAAGCGTCACATCTGGAGGACACCTGGCACCTCTCATCACCTGGCCAATACCATCCCTACGGTGAAGCATGGTGGTGGCATCATCATGCTGTTGGGATGTTTTTCAGCGGCAGGGACTGGGAGACTAGTCAGGATCGAGGGAAAGATGAATTGAGCAAAGTACAGAGAGATCCTTGATGAAAACCTGCTCCAGAATGCTCAGGACCTCAGACTGGGGCGCAGGTTCACTTTCCAACAGGTCAACGACCCTAAGCACACAGTGAAGACAATGCAGGAGTGGCTTCGGCACATCTTTGAATGTCCTTAAGTGGCCCAGCCAGAACATGATCGAACATCTCTGGAGAGAACTGAAAATAGCTGTGCAGTGACACTCCCCATCCAACCTGACAGAGCTTGAGAGGATCTGCAGAGAAGAATGGGAGAAACTCCCCAAATACAGGTGTGCCAAGCTTGTCGCGTCATAGCCAAGAAGACTCGAGGCTGTAATCGCTGCAAAAGGTGCTTCAACAAAGTATTGGATAAAGGGTCTGAATACTTGTGCAAATGTTATAATTCTGTTTAAAAAAAAAATCTAAACACTTTTTTTGCTTTGTCATTATGGAGTATTGTGTGTAGATTAATGAGGGGGGAAAAACTATTTAATACATTTTAGAATAAGGCTGTAACGTAACATTTCGAAAAAGTGAAGGGGTCTGAATACTTTCCGAATGCACTGTATATATGGAGACTGTTAAGTGCCAAAAATAACAGGTTAAATACTTGTAAAAAAAAAACAAAACGTATGTTTCCTGATCTTTCTTATAAACTCAGCCAAAAAAGAAACGTCCCTTTTTCAGGACCCTGTCTTTCAAAGATAATTCGTAAAAATCCAATAACTTCACAGATCTTCATTGTAAAGGGTTTAAACACTGTTTCCCATGCTTGTTCAATGAACCATAAACAATTAATGAATATGCACCTGTGGAACGGTCATTAAACATTGTCCGTACTGTGAGACGCCTAAGACAGCGCTACAGGGAGACAGGACGGACAGCTGATCGTCCTCGCAGTGGCGGACCACGTGTAACAACACCTGCACAGGTACAGGATGGCAACAACAACTGCCCGAGTTACACCAGGAATGCACAATCCCTCCATCAGTGCTCAGATTGTCCGCAATAAGCTGAGAGAGGCTGGACTGAGGGCTTGTAGGCCTGTTGTAAGGCAGGTCCTCGCCAGACATCACCGGCAACAACGTCACCTATGGGCACAAACCCACCGTCGCTGGAATAGACAGGCTCTTCACTGACAAGTCGCGGTTTTGTCTCAGCAGGGGTGATGGTCGGATTTGCGTTTATCGTCAAAAGAATGAGCATTGCACCGAGGCCTGTACTCTGGAGCGGGATCGATTTGGAAGTGGAGGGTCCGTCATGGTCTGGGGCGGTGTGTCACAGCATCATCGGACTGAGCTTGTTGTCATTGCAGGCAATCTCAACGCTGTGCGTTACAGGGAAGACATCCTCCTCCCTCATGTGGTACCCTTCCTGGTACCCTTCCTGCAGTGAAGAGCCCGGATATCAATCCCATTGAGCACATCTGAGACCTGTTGGATCGGAGGGTGAGGGCTAGGGCCATTCCCCCCAGAAATGTCTGGGAACTTACAGGTGCCTTGGTGGAAAAGTGGGGTAACATCTCACAGCAAGATATGGCAAATCTGGTGCAGTCCATGAGGAGGAGATGCACTGCAGTACTTAATGCAGCTGGTGGCCACAACAGATACTGAATGTTACTTTAGATTTTTACCCCCCCTTTGTTCAGGGACACATTATTCCATTTATGTTAGTCACATGTCTGTGGAAATTGTTCAGTTTATGTCTCAGTTGTTGAATCTTGTTATGTTCATACAAATATTTACACATGTTAAGTTTTCTGAAAATGAATGCAGTTGACAGTGAGAGGACGTTTATTTTTTTGCTGCGTTTATATCTCAGATATAGGTCAGACACTTTAGAACAAATTATTTGTTTCATCAAACTATTATTGTATATATTTTTTTGATACTTCAAGGGGTCTTAATTCTAAATCAAATAGCTAGATGATCCTTGATATGACCCCCGGCTCAGACAGGGCTGTAGAGGGTTTTAACCGTTAGGCCAAGATGTCCGAACTTCTTGATGAGGTTGCTAGGTTTTGTGTTAAGGTCAGTGGCGGTTCTAGCTTGTATGGCTCCCTGGGCGAACCCCCTCACAAAAAAAAACATTCCTCACTGTAATTTTTATTCAGACATTTGGAACAACACAAATAAATAATATTTAAAACATATATATACACACACACACACACACACAAATAAGACTGGTAACAACGACAAATATGAAAAAAATGGTAGTGTGTATATATAAAAAAAGAGACTCAAACTATTACACTTACCCTATTGCTAACAAAAAACACAAATAAAACTACATTGCACAAATCCAAAATAGAATAACACACTTATAACGAAGAGATCCTGATTATTGCACTTCAAACAAGCAACACAAACTTAATTGCATTACTAATTGCATTAGTACTGTACAAAGTTAGAGGTGCGTTATTTGATAGATAACCCTGCTCTCCCTACCTCGGGCTTCCAGTGGGGAGACCTGAGGTCAACCTACCCCCGCCACCTCCCCATCTCATACTTCTGAGTGGGAGACCCACAGTCCCACACGGTGACATGATATCATGGACGTGCCGTGCAAATGAGCGATAGAAAACCAATCGCGCAAATGTCACCATTCGGAATAATATTTTTTAAATTAGTATTTTTTTTTTTTACTTTTTTTTTTTGTGTGCCCCATGCCGCCTTGGGCGGCTGCCCATGTCGCCTATGTCTAAATTCGCCACTGGTTAAGGTCACTACGTTATTGATTAGGGCTGGAAATTGCCAGCGACCTCACAATACGATATTATCATGATACTTAGGTGCCGATACGATATGTATTGCGATTCAATGTTCTTAACCTAGTGCTCATCATATGTCTGCTGCAGAGGAACAAGCGAAAAATTTGTTTTGATCAGTCATGGAAATAAGTGCTGAAAGCAAATGGGCTCCCTATTTTTAGAAGTAGATGGAGAACAAGCTATGAAGGAAAGATACTGGTGTTTTGGTGCATGTCTATTTATCTGGCTGTCAATTCATTGTCAGTTTATTTATCCATGGCTCGGCTGATCTAAAATGGCATCATCATATGTCTTCTCGTACAGCTTCAAATATGCTCATACACATCAACCCACACATGGCATAATGAAGCATCCATCGTGTGTCTGCTGGTGTGTATCCCTCCATATCCAGTTTCCTCTAAATGAGTTGAACTGCTATAAGAAGTTCCCCACTGTTAGGGCTCCAGAGCGCCATGTTGTTTCCCATGTGGGGGGAAGGCAGGGCAGAGCAAGGCTAGTCCTTCGGGGGTGACTTTGGTAGTAGGGGGTTGGTTTGACACTTGGCCACAGAGGGAAAAGGCTTGTTAGGAGAATTAAGAAGGGAAACCAGATCTGTGTTCAGCTGAATGGCGAGGCGGGCTCCGTTGGCATGGTATTAGTAACGTGATGCGGGGCTTAGTACTGGGGATACTGGGAACGTGGAATCGAGGGCGACAACTGGAGCTGGAAACTGACGGGTCGGGTGAGAGTCAGGAGGAGGTGGAAATTGAGGGGTGTGTGTGTGGTGTTGCATTTCCTGTCCCTACCCCCGTCTCTCTATGTCCCAATATTTTCAAATGACTTCCTCTCCTTTAACTTCATATTGTTTAACCTCATCTCCTCACCTTGTCTCCTTCCCCTCCTGATCACTGGATGGGCTGCCCACATAATTGCACTTAACTCAGGGTTCACATAGGAAAGGAGATGAGGAAAATAAAGTATTCCAATCCAGATAATTGGAACGCAGCCTCTGCCTCTCACATTCACTCCGCCATGTGTTTTCTGCAGAAGAGGAAAATCTCCAATCCAAAACCATGCTAATGTAGCTATGTGCATATCTAACACAGAGGGGTTCTAGCGTACAGTAGGCTAAGCTACACAGTGATGCAGTAGAGTGGGGAACACTGTTGTTGCTGTGAGCCTTATTATTATGCACCTGTCCTATTTTCTCTCTTATACCCCTTACATACCAAGACGTTTAGCCGCAAACGTTACCATGCCGCCAACTTTTTGCCGCCTTTTCTTTATATCTGAAAGGTATTACCCGGTAACAATGGCTGTACTTTTATTTCTACCAACTGACCTGGTCATGATTGCGGTAAAGTTCTGCCTATGGATTAGTATGGAACATAGCCATAATGCTGACACCGCACTGGCACACACTACGCTCTTTACACTGTTGATGGTGGCTAGTTCGTGCCCTGTTACTATAAATAATTAGTGTGGGAATGAATCACTGAATGACAAAAATATTGGAATAAAGTAGGCTAATGCAATTGAAGGCATGTATCAGATTGTGACTTGCTGATACTCCCAGTCATCCAATCGTTATAATACATTTGAAGCGAAAGCCTACCCGCATGTGGTCAACTACTACATGATCATTTCTGGACCATTTTGATTGGGACAACGCCATCTCACTGCTTTGAGAAAAGCGTGGGGACTCGTGTTAATAAATCAATCAATGTCAGATTTGTTTTTACTGAATCTCTGTTTGGATATTGCTTAGGCTACAATTAGGCTGGGGAAATGTTAGCTGAGGTGAGTGCTGCTCATGATCATAATCTAGTTGGCTCATTTATTAGCACTGATCAGAACATTTTGCTAGAATGTTATGTAGCTTAACCCCCTAAGTTACATAACAAAAAAGTCCCCATCAAAATCCGTCAGTTTAGAGTTATGGTTTTTGCATTGGCTGCGTCTCAATCCACCACATTGCACTTCCGCTTCTGCGGTAAAAGGTGGCAGAGCGGTGCTTGTCAGACCATGAGACATCCTGAAAATTGGTTTCCTTACGCAAACATCTGTAGCGTCTGAACGTTTGACTTACAATTATGACTCACTCGACGGAAAGGGAAGATTAAAGGCCAAAATCTATATTTTATCATATATATATATATATACACACACACACACACTGAGGGGAAAAAAGTATTTGATCCCCTGCTGATTTTGTACGTTTGCCCACTGACAAAGAAATGATCAGTCTATAATTTTAATGGTAGGTTTATTTGAACAGTGAGAGACAGAATAACAACAAAAAAATCCAGAAAAACGCATGTGAAAAATGTTATAAATTGATTTGCATTTTAATGAGGGAAATAAGTATTTGACCCCCTCTCAATCAGAAAGATTTCTGGCTCCCAGGTGTCTTTTATACAGGTAACGAGCTGAGATTAGGAGCACACTCTTAAAGGGAGTGCTCCTAATCTCAGCTTGTTACCTGTATAAAAGACACCTGTCCACAGAAGCAATCAATCAATCAGATTCCAAACTCTCCACCATGGCCAAGACCAAAGAGCTCTCCAAGGATGTCAGGGACAAGATTGTAGACCTACACAAGGCTGGAATGGGCTACAAGACNAATGCTGCCTATGACCCCAAGAACACCATCTCCACCGTCAAACATGGAGGTGGAAACATTATGCTTTGGGGGTGTTTTTCTGCTAAGGGGACAGGACAACTTCACTGCATCAAAGGACGGGGCCATGTACCGTCAAATCTTGGGTGAGAACCTCCTTCCCTCAGCCAGGGCATTGAAAATGGGTTGTGGATGGGTATTCCAGCATGACAATGACCCAAAACACACGGCCAAGGCAACAAAGGAGTGGCTCAAGAAGAAGCACATTAAGGTCCTGGAGTGGCCTAGCCAGTCTCCAGACCTTAATCCCATAGAAAATCTGTGGAGGGAGCTGTAGGTTCGAGTTGCCAAACGTCAGCCTCGAAACCTTAATGACTTGGAGAAGATCTACAAAGAGGAGTGGGACAAAATCCCTCCTGAGATGTGTGCTAACCTGGTGGCTAACTGCAAGAAACGTCTGACCTCTGTGATTGCCAGGGTTTTGCCACCAAGTACTAAGTCATGTTTTGCAGAGAGGTCAAATAATTATTTCCCTCATTAAAATGCAATTCCATTTATAACATTTTTCACATGCGTTTTTCTGGATTTTTTTGTTGTTATTCTGTCTCTCACTGTTCAAATGAACCTACCATTCAAATTATAGACTGATCATTTCTTTGTCAGTGGGCAAACGTACAAAATCAGCAGGGAATCAAATACTTTTTTCCCTCACTGTGTGTGTGTGTGTGTGTGTGTGTGTGTGTGTGTGTGTGTGTGTGTGTGTGTGTGTATATATATAATATATATATATATATATATATTTACTTATTTATTATTATAATTTTTTATACCTATAGATGTTCTAAAATAAAAAATCTAATGGCTAAATGATCCATAGTATGACCATCTTAAAACAATTCCATATGTCATTATAGCACACCCCCTCCTCCCCCAACATCTTAGACTCTGGATTATTTTGCTCTTCACTCGCAGTTGCTTAGTGGCCTAATCCTGACCCTCATCTCCGTCTGTATATTTGGTTAATTGGTCTCTGACTGGGAAAATAAGTGGAGTTGGAATAGCTCACCTATTTGTTTCGTTTCCTTATCTATCACTGATCAGAAACATTTAGCATGCAATAATGTAGCCTAAATCAAGTGTAGGCCTATTTTCAAGTGTAGGGCTCAATCGTGTTTAGGAAAAGAGATTGTGAAATATGAACATGAGACTCACATGCTTTGGAAAATATATATTGCTGTTATTTTCTATCGGTATTATGGTGATGACACTCACAATGTAAGACCCAGAGTGAGGGTAGGGAAAAATGTGTCTTGGCTCCAAAAATGTGCCACACCTCAAGTGTGCACAGTTCCTACGTAATTTAAATGCACTGTTATGACTCAAAGAAGAGTAAAACTATAAGGTGCTTTTTTGAGCTCTCCTAGCTGTGCAGTGGAGAATCTCCATGGAGCCAAGACACATTTTTTGCAAATTTCCTGCAATTCTACACATTTTGCAATGGAGCTGAGAGAAATTATTGAATTATTGAAAAATTATTCTGCCATTTTGACTGCACACATTGACATGCCCACCACCTAAACCCCTTTTTGATACCTGCATAAGAGGACACCGAAGTCCGGACATATTTCTTTAGGAACACAGTCTGGGTCTCAACTTACTGTTGAGAGTTAGAATAGTAGAATACACAAGGTTTGATTTAAAAAATTGGTTATGCAGTTTTCCTTTTATGTCACTCAATTAGCCCATGTCAGTAAAAACATTTTTTTATTGATTAATTAGTCTAGTTAGTCTAGCCAGCCCTCTAAACTTGTAGTAATCATGGCCGAATTACCGACCGGGCACGCAGGGCACGTGCCCATGTGCCCATTTTTTTTATTTTGTTAGTCATTTTCAGTCAGATATCATATTAAAGGGACATTTCAAAATTCATCAACTTTATATTCATCTCCAGCACCACCTAACATCAACATATGTGAAAATGGTTTCTATGTTTTGTAATAAAAAATATAGAGGAAGATGACATAATCGGTCTGCATCATGTGATTCTAACCAGTTATGAGATGGCATTGCCTCCTAATTGTCCACTAATTGGTTTATGATGTAATTTGTATTTTTGACTACAGAACACACCATTTTCACATATGTTGATGTTGGGGTGGTGCTGGAGATGATGAATATGAAGTTTTAACATTTTTGAAATGTCCGTTTTAACATGGCATAAGTAATGGATGGCAAATGTGTAGATTTGCAGGAAATTTGCAGTGCAGATTTTCTGCTAACATTCCTCTGTACATATTAAATTATCAGTTTTTAATCCC
Source organism: Hucho hucho (assembly GCA_003317085.1). Lineage (NCBI taxonomy): Eukaryota > Metazoa > Chordata > Actinopteri > Salmoniformes > Salmonidae > Hucho > Hucho hucho. Next base: position 644,304 of record QNTS01000586.1, read on the forward strand.
AGTACTGAGTTAATGTGAGTTCATGTGTAGCGGCTAATTGTATAGCTAATAGGCCATGTGTTTGTAGATTGACTGGGGTGAATGAAGCCACAGCAGCCAAGGAGATTTTTGCTTGTTTTTGCTCTTCTCCAAATAGCCTTTTAGAGTTTTAACAACAAAAAACGGCCAACTGGACATCACTAAAATGCAAACCCTGGCTATGTCCCTGGGCTTGGGTTCTGTTTCAAAATACAACTTTTTTGTGTGGTAAAAATATTCTTTATATTTTATTATGTTATATTCTTACTATATTATGTGTGTTTACTGTGATCAGGATAGGGGAATAAGTGTGTCTTGTCTATTTTAATCGGAAAAATAACTTATTTAATTTGCATGGCACAGCCATGTAGCCGATAGGCTGCACAGACAATAACATTACTAATCTCAAAATATGCTATTCTATTATTTAGAAATACATTTTATTAGTCTAAAATGTTTCTTAGGTCCTGCCTAAACAAATTAAAAATATATATTTTTGTGACTATGTATATTCAATGGATTTATTAAAATAGACACCAACCCACATCTGCATACCCCCCACTCGTCGCTGGCATACCATGGGATGTGTAAAAGGCTTATGTCTGCAAGAATGTGGTAAAAATGGGCCTGTTTGAAATGGGGTCATATAAACATTGCCCTTTGTTTGCTTTTTACAGGCAACATACCGTAAATCCGTTGTGAAAAGTGTCTTAGTCCCAGTGTTGATGACTTGCACTTCCTACTAGTGCTGCCTCACTGTAGTGCAGGGGTTCTCAAACATTTTTTTCACTCGGGGGGCCCCCCTTCCAGCATTGGGGAAAGACCCGTGCCCCCACCGCGCTTGCCATGTCTATTTCTATAGGTACAAGCACGGTTCATGACACACACTGTTCAGACCCCTCTTGATGGTGGAGAGTTTAGCAGTTTTAAACCGTATTTCCTGCAATTCTACATATTTTGTAATTGGGTGCTGTTTTAAAGCAAATTTTCTTGCAATTCTGACAGTGTTGATCTGGACATTTCTGACAAGTTCTCAATAGCTCTCTAAGGTATGCAATGACTAACATGACAAGAGGAACTGATGGTGCACTACCTAAAATCCTAATTGAAACTTGTGCATTATAATATTGCAACTTTCAAGAGTAAGTTTATCTGGACTGAGTTCCTAAAAAAAACATTTTGTATTTTTTGGTGGTGGGGGTGGTGTATGGGCAACATAAGACAAAAGAAATGACAAGGGTTTTAGTGAGAGGACTAACTGGTGTCTCCAAGTGGTCACACCTTTCAAGTGTGCACAGTTTCTACGTAATTTCAATGCACTTTTATGACTCAAAGAAGAGTTCAACTATAAGGTGCTTTTTTGAGCTCTCCTAGCTGTGCTGTTGAGGAACTACAGCAAGCGTAAGGCTGTTGCAGTGACCATATTACCGCCACACCAACAGTAATGAGTCATGACCGTAGTCAAATTCCATGTGACTGTTGAGTCACCGTAGTCTCCTCTTATGCACTCTGGACATGCGTTGGTAGTACCTAACTCCCTAATGACCATCAGGTCCTAATGGTCTGGTACTCAGGGCTCTATTGTCCCTCTAACCACTCTGACATCAATGCAAATTTAATGGAAAATCACATCAAACATTTATCAAAAGTGTCATGCTTTTAAAACTCACCTCACTGTGATCGATCAATTTGAAGAAAGAAGTTCAACAACAGGTTGAAACTGAGTGGAAAACATGGTCATGGTGGATGTTGTTTCAAAGCCAAACACAATGAAATGGACAGTGCTTTCTAAAGTGATGAAACATCCATACACATATTAGATCTTATGCCTAGTAATAGTGCTTTTTTTAATATTTTCATAATTAATAGGCTGACACAACGTTTTAGCTAGAGAATATCTCACCCCTGTGTTTTTCCATCTCCTATCTCTCGTTTATTCCTTTCTCAAGCGCACAGAGAGAGGGGTTGTCAACAGTTTGATGAAATATGTATAGTTGTGAAAACATACTATCGATGTTCCTGAATAGATTTTACCTGGTTTCCTAAATGAAGCACTGGGTAGCTGCAGGAACAGGGTTGGAGAGCCTGTGGCATACAGAGTTTGGATGGAATATCAACTGTGACACAGAGAGAGGCTGCATGCTCCTCGAACAGTGGTTGATGCGTAGGGTGAAATAATAAAATCAAAGTTTATTCGTCACGTACAGATTTGCAGATGTTGTCGCAGGTGCAGCGAAATGCTTATGTTTCTAGCTCCAACAGTGCAGTAGTACTTAGCAATAACAATAATAATAAACAATACACACACAATCCAGAATTTTTGTATTTATTAAGAAAAAAATAATAATACATAAGTATTCTTATAAGGCCAGACATTTCTATATGCAATCCCGTTTTCTATATGCAAGCAACGTTTTGATGGCTAACCCTAAAAAGAGGAGGATCCCAGCTGCTACTATATTTGTTTCTCAGCTGTGCTTTAAAACCAGAGTAGCCTACCTGGACTGAGGGAAAGCAACCTCCATTAGCTAATTGAGTTGATACCGATGATCATCTTTTTTTATCCCCTGCCCCTGTTCCTGCCCATTTGATAATGGGCCATTCTAAATCTAAACTCATTTTACATATTAGTGAAGACCAGATTAAATTGAGAATAGTCTGATGGGTGAAAATATGATCACTTGATGAGAACAGCTGTGCAGCCTGAGGCAAGGAACAAGCTAACTTTTATGCGACCAAATTATCAATAGCCTAATAGTCGCATCATGCAGTCCATATAGGTTTGGATTTCTAAGACATTCTAAGGTTTGTATCATTCACAACGAAAGTTACCAAATAACTCCTGAATCTAGGGTATAGGACCTGTTTCAAAAGATCACTTTTACTCTCAACATCGCTACTTCATATGCGCACTTGCTCCGGAATGGGAAAAATATCCTTTCTATTTTATTCAGCTAAGTTCAATTATATTCTTCTTACTATAAAATTATATAAAATAATAGCACTGGACTTGGTGTATTTAGACCCCTTGACTTTTTCCACATGTTATGTTAGAGCCTTATTCTAAAATGGATTTAAAAAATAACAATTTTAATCAATTTTAGAATAAGGGTGTAACCTAACAAAATGTGGAAAAAGTCAAGGGGTCTGAATACTTTCCGAATGCACTGTATAAGCATATATTGTCTGCTAAATGAACTAGCAAAGACCGTACTGCTACTCCATAGAAATACCCGATCACACTTGTAGGCAATGTCATGGCAATGTTGTCTATCTATGCAGAAACGGTTCATAGAGTCTAAAGATTCTCACGCCGAACTGCCCATGTGCAGGCTGTCAAATCAAAGACACCCCTTTGATATGAAGTTGTTTTTGATGAAAAGGAGTGTCAGTTTGTCACTTTCATAAGGTTGGAGCAATAACATGTTCAAGACATTTGCTCAAATCTAGGTTGTGCCTTTTAGATCAAGATACATTTTAACAACGAAATAAGGATTTGTTGAACCCCGACCTGGTCTGTTTCATCTGTCTCGCCAGTGTTCCCGGAAGTCTTGCCATGTTGCGCCACTGGGTTAAGAAACTCTGTGGCACTAGCCTACAGCCTATGGCAAGGCGCATAGCCGGATAACATAGAGTAGGCTGACTCATATTCTATTCTACTGAAATACATTTTCTTCCTTTTTATGTTTCTTTAGACCTGCCTAAAATATAATGCATTTATTGTGATTGTGTATATTAAATGGATTTATTAAAAGAAAAATATGTAGATGTTCCAAAGGAGCCCATCAGTGGCTTGTATGCTTGGAGGCCTGGAGATGCTAAACGTGTTTGTTAATTACCGGCAGTCATTTGCATGACAACAATCAGCTGACAAAATGTCATGACTGCCACAGCCCCTAAGCAAACACACTTGTAGTTGTTTTGTTTGGAACACAATTACTGTTGTTTACGCAATCCAAAAACGCCCTATTGTAAATCTTAATGAGGGTCAGGTGGGAATCGTTTAAAAGCTTGTTCTATTGCCAACATGACTAGCTAAGTTATAAAACACGATCTTAGTGTTAGGCTTTCACAGGGCAATTCAGAGAAACTGATTTGTAATTTTGGTGCGCATTGGAGTCATCCGTGCATTCAGGTGCGTGTTCTGCGAGAAAATATAAAATGATGTTCAGAACAACCCAGGGTATGACGCCATGTCATCTTGTAACTGTACATCAAACATAGTGATCAGAAACGTTGACTCTATAGCATGGTTTTATGATATGATCATGTGAATTCACATTTGGACTCACTGGTGTTTGGCTTGCTTGTATTACATCAAAGTGGTATTTATTGTAATCCTCAACATCTCATATTTCAAAATACATTGAGTCCTCTTAAAGATGCACTCTTGAACTTTAATACAATTTTAGTAGTTTTGAAACTGGTGCTCACGAGACAAATGGTCCCCGTTTTTTGTGTACTACATCATCAAATCATGTACTACGTCATCGATTTCGTATAATATGTTATGAATCCAATTCGTATTATGTTACACATTTGTTGTGCTTACGACCCCTGAAGTGCTTTACTCTTTTTAATTTAATTTGTCATGTGCGGTGCTCAAGTTCAGAACGTCTGTCAGTCAAAACCCAAGTGCTGAAAAGCCTGAGCTCTAACAATTACTGTACAGCCACTGCGTTAATTGTTTTTGCTTATCAGTGCCCAAATCTGCCATTTTCAACCTGTATACGGGTACGAGTGTAAAGGGTTAATGTGGATTGTGGAGGTCCCTACCCTGCAGAGAGGAACTGTTGTGTGGCTGTGTATCCTCTGTGCTTGGCAACCAGCCGGCTGTAGTTCTCCAGAACAGCAGAGCATATACCCTGCCTTCAGCTGTCGCTCTCACTAACCCCTGACTAGCCTAGCATAGTTCAGCCCCGACATAGCCCAGACCAGCCTAACCAAGGCCCAGAACACCCCAGTTCAGCCCAGCCCTCTGTCACTCTAAATAACCTCTGGCTAGCCTAGTATTGTTTAGCCCCAGCCTCAACCCAGCCCAGGTCAGTTTAGCATCTTGTCAGTTATCAATGGCTTCCAATAAGAAGCTCAGACGATCACATACAGACCGGCAATGGCCCATCATTGACACTCAGCTGTGTGTATAAGCACTGGGCAGTCTCCTGTCCTGTCCACTGTAGCCTATGTGTTGTGGCCTGCCAGTGGTTGACTTCAATGCGTCGTGTCATTTATCATTGATACTGGCATGGAGTGAGCAGCGTGCCTCCCAACCATCCATCCCGAAGCAGAGTGTGACCCGTTTCTACTGATTCACACATGTTCTTCTCTCCTGCTCTGATGTACTGGGGAATATCTCTGCTATGTCCCAAAATACAGGAAAACAAGACAAATTGTGTATGGCCGGATATAGAGGCCATATGGTTCAGACAAATATAGGCAAGCAGAAACTGTGTGTTTGAACTTCTGGTTTCACTTTATTTCATACTCCACTGTTTATTTTTTGTTTTAGAAAATGTTAATGACCAGATGAATGTTAATTACCAGATAATTTCTTAATCTTGTAGTTCTATAATGCCATAATCCTGTAATGCTTTTGGATTCCATTGAAACGAGCAGTTCATACAGTAGACTACCAATGTGCTACCTGGTGCTTATTGTCATACCTGAAAGTAACTATGGCCAAAAGTAGTAGCTGGTAAAAGATTGTAGAATAAAGTGCTTCTGAGCTCCTCTATCTCTATATAGAAAGACAAATGTCAATGTCATTCCAAATCTATTCTTCAACACGTATATCCTCTTTTACTGGATTCTAATCCATTGGCCTTGTAGAGAGATACAGAGAGTGGTTTGTCACCTCTGATGCACGATAATCCACAGTGGTCATATATCAATCCCAACTATGTATACCATGAGGTAGTAGACAGTCCAGAGCCCTCTCCCCTTTCCTCTACTCTCTCACCCTCCTCTCCTAGTCTCCCTCCTCAGTCTTCCCACTCGTCTCATTCCCCTTCTCCCCTATCTTTAATGTAACCTTTATTTAACTAGGCAAGTCAGTTAAGAACAAATTTTTATTTGCAATGATGGCCTACCGGGGAACAGTGGGTTAACTGCCTTGTTCGGGGGCAGAACGACAGATTTTTACCTTGTCAGCTCGGGGATTCGATCCAGCAACCTTTCGGTTACTGGCCCAAAGCTCTAACCACTACCTGCCGCCCCAATCTCTCCTCCTCCCCTCACTCCTCTCTCCCTCTCTCTCTTCCCTTCCCTCCGCCTCTCCTCCCTGCTGTTATGTCTTCTTTCTGCTGTCAACAGACTATTAAAAGGACCTCCGCTCGGCAGGAAGTGTTCAAGGGGTCAGGGGACAGACAGGAAGGTATACCTGGCTCCAATGAAAAGCTCTGGAGCGCCGGCATTCCGATTCCCCATATTGAGAACGTTCAGTGGGGACAAAGCCACCTGATCCCGGCCCAGCCAAGTGGCAGCGGAAAACCTTTAGCATATGGGCCCTCTGGTTGGAGAGGGCTGTAGGGTACATTTTGAGGGCTGTAGGGTACATTTTGAGGGCTGTAGGAGGGCGATATACAGATTATAACGCCTGGGCTGGCCAGTGATATCAGGATAGCAGTGGGAACTACGCACTCACGCCTCTTCAGCTGTTGTTGTCCTTAAGCACTCAATGTGAGGAGGGGGCTCATCCTATGGGTAGACACACTCCACTGCTGGGGGAGACAGCTGAAAGGGTGTCTTGTATGGAGATCGGAGGTCATTTCAGTGTAATGTGGATATATAGGTTTGGTATTATCAATCACTGTTGTGTTTGCCACAATAGCAGCACCAGTGTCGGGAAGTGATACTGGCTAGTGTCCTGCTCTAAATATCACAAGGAAAAAAGATGGACTCTGCATTGTCTGTCAGGGCTTAGGATATTAGCCCCATTTTCACACTCAGAAGCCTCTCATGCAAATTTGTGTGAGTGTGTTTTGAATGCTTCTTTGTGTGTGTGTCTGGATGTGTGCATATTCGGGTATATATTGTGTGTGTGTGTGTGTGTACATATTTGTCTATTTACTGTTTATATATAAGCTCCTCTATTCTGTCAGCACAGATCAACCCTGAGTGCAAGCTGACTAGTACAGTATACACATATTATTCAAAATTCCATTCGGAGTGCCAGTTTGGTCTCGTTGGAACAATGTGACCATGAAAAGGCCCCATCTCTATGCTATCGCACGGCAACACAGTGACCGGACACTACTGGGACACGCAAAGCCATAGCCTGCTGCGACTGCTCTCTTCTGGCGCTACTGCTGCTTATTATTACTAAGGCGTAACCAGCCATCATGCTCCCCCGAGTCTCCCCCATTCCCAACCCCCTAGCAGTCCGGGAAGGGAAGGCAGTGAACCAGTGATCTGCAGACATCAAAACGTGCTTAACGTCATAATTGGTGCCTTGAGCTGTGTGCGGTAATGCTGTGAGAGAAAGACGGAGAGAGATGGAGAGGCAGTGTAGAGGACATGGCTGTGACCTTCAGGGATCTCAGTAGTGCCTCTGCTCTGTTTGCTCAGAGATCAGACTAGCGGTGTGATGACAACAGGGCTCTGTTAGCTATCTAGTTAGCCCCAGAGGGTTAACATGCAGGCTGGGCTGTCATGGAAAAACAAAAGGAAAAGCTTCACTCTCTAGTTCTCCAATGCAAATCATTTCTTAATCAACGTCAGATTGCATAGTGAATCTCAGGTGCTCAGAACAAGATTTAAGAACATCTTGGAACGCCTGAAGCTGTTCACCGTCACCATTCCATAGAATAAAAATAGAATCAAATCAAATTGTCACATGCGCCGAATACAACCGGTGTAGACTTTACCGTGAAAAGCCCTTAACCAAATGGAGTTAAGAAAATATTTGCTAAATAAACAAGTGAACAAAAATGTGTGTGTGTATAGATAGATGTGTGTGTATGATCTAAAAGTAACACAAGAAAATTACATAACAATAACGAGGCTGTATACTAGGGTTACCGGTACCGAGTCAATGTGCGGGGGTACAGGTTAGCAGGTTAGTCGAGGTAATTTGTAAAGTGACTATGCATAGATAATAAACAGCCAGTAGCAGCAGTGTACAGTCAATGTACTGTTTCCAAATAATAATGTTGGGCAAAAATATACATTTTTGAGAGGATTGAGAATTGACTGTTTCTCCATTTAACCCACATAGAAATTATCCTATCAGCTGTCATGTAAACCGTTAAGGATGCTAACAGCACTAGCATAGCACATCTATGCTAATTGTGTCCGGCAATGTGGCTAAGTTAGCTTCCCAGCGACATACTAATGCTTACCTCGTTTGGCAGCCAGCCAGCCGAGTCAGTGTGTGTTGTTAGCCTGATGAGATGGAGTGATTGTTATGGGGGAGCTCAGATGACTGACAGTGATGGACGGCTCGCAGGTGGCGTAGACGCTAACCACTGCACCACCGCATGGATGGTGATTTACCTCTTGACTTCTTCTGACATTCTCCAAAGTGGCTACACAGAGCCGACACACCACCTGTCAATTAAAGCCTTGTTGGGTGCCGGAGAGAGGTGATATTCCAGGAGGTCCGACAGTTCCTCCTTCGCCTGCCTGCTTAGTTGCAGCCTGCCCAGACTGCCGACGCCTCACTGAAATGAGAGCGAGCAAGATGGTGAGATGTAGGGCTTTGTAATATGAACTGTATTGTGTTGAGGGCCGTATGACAGCATGTGTATCCTGTACGCTTAGCGCCAGGTTCACGGCCCTGAACTCATTAAAGATGGATGATAATGCAGAGCTGTGTTTTTAGCAACAGCCTCAGCCTGTTAAGAGAAGACAAAGCATTCATCGGATTGATGGCTTCGATGCAGTTAAGTTCCTCGCCTGCCCCCCAAGGGAGCACTTTGGGTGTAGAAAGCTTTTTCTTTAGCCGATGGATAACTAACTGTTGCAAGACCAACTGGGGATTGGCAGCCATTTTGAAGTGCATTCTAGATTTGAAAAGCGCATCGTTGATGCGGGAATTCTCTTTTCAATACTTGATCCATCTCGGTAACTAAGTGATGATGCAATCAATATGTATTGTTTTTTTCTCAGGGTCTTTCAGCCTACTTCCATCATTGCTGATAGACTAATTATCTTATATGGCTGTGATCATGAGGACTAAATCCATATCTCTTATAGAGGCCTATTAGAAAGATGTATTTTTCTCCCAATGCCACTTAATAGAATGTCTTATTCTGCAGGCCAGGCCTGCCTCGTTGTTCACTGCTCTATAGATGGGCTTACATAAGGCCTGGCTGAGGGAGTGGAGTGCCTGGGAAAATGCTCATTCTCTCCCACTCATAACTGTATAGATTTGATAGATTCTAGTTCTGAAGTACCCTTTATATGGAGCCTTTATAGAGTACCACAGTATGAATACCCATACCCATAAATACCCAGAATACCCATAAAACCTAGTGGTCAAACAAGGAAATGGTTCCTCTAGTTTTTTTACATCATTAATTTTTCCCATAGGGGGTTTTAGAAACACTTAAAATAAGGGCTGTGTTTCGTGTAGGCTTACCCTGGCGTGATGTTTTGATAACTGTGTAAATCTCTCTAGGACAAGGTGACTTATCAATAGATTTGCCTGTATTTAACCCCCCCCCCCCCTTGTGTCATATAATACAAGGGAAGGCACCTTGTCTCACTGAATAGCAACTAGCAAGTCATGCTTATAGTCATTTGCATCTGCATCCTTTCACTGGTACTCAAAAATAGTATCCAACACGTGCTGCTGCTGCCCAGCGGCTTGTTTGTGCTAAACAAACTTGTACTGTGTGCCTTTCTTCCACTTACACAAACACACAAACCGCAGACCACTATTCTTGTAAACATACACAAGTCTTGAGGCACATCAAGCCGTCCTCATCTGTATTCATCTCTTTGTTCACCACCTCTGGATGTGAATGGCGATGTTATGCGTCTGAATTCTGAATGCTCCACAGTGCTGTTCCGGGTGCCTGTTAAAACCTGTGGTTCATTGATTAGGGGTTGAGGCCCTGGAAATGGCAGGGGATGGTTAAGATTCAGGCGCAGTCCCCAGCTCCTCTCCGATGCACAATCAATTTGCCATGCTCGAGCAACGGCAGCACTTGTTTGAATCTCTGTGTTTAGATTGGATGCATAAAACATGATGGCCACCAGGCTTCTGCTCAAATGGACATTTTAATTTCAGCACCATGGAGAGCACAAAGAGGGATAAAGCAGGAGAAAGGGGAGAGAGATGGGTGGAGAGAAAGGGAAACAGAGAAAGAAGGAAGAGCGAGCTAAAGTAGGCCTAGCTCCCCAACCCCCAGATGTCTCTGAACAATATCACACACTGCTGCTGCAATACCTCCGTCATACCACACATCATAGGGTTATTTAGAAACACTGGCACTGTCATGCAACAAAGTTTATTTTCTGTTTTCCCTGAATGTTTTGTGGTCATCAGCTACAAGTTTAGAAGGCAAAGGGCTTTATTATACAAATGGGAAGATGGACTGCATAGGGATGGGTTACATACCAATTTTTCCTTTTGTTTGTCATTCTGTATGGGCTATTCTGTTGTCATAAGCAAATGTGGTAGTGAACTTCTGTTTTATTCGGTACATGAATATTGAAGCGCAAAAGTGCTGTTTGCCTGCATTAAGTCATTACGTACAGTTATTTATATCCGCAACAAGTCAGTTTGATGGAAACACACCTCCGGTAGGAAAAATGTGCATATTGTTTTTAGAATAGTCGCATGAAAATCTGTCGCCAGAGGAAACCTAGCTAAAGAAGACATAAAAGTTTATTCTAATCTTACTCTCTGCTCACATTGGGTGGTGATGAATATAATGATGCCGTTTTTGCTCTGTGAGTGACACTGCGTGTTGGATTGCTGTGGGCATCTCTCTCTGTTTCTCTCACTTTTTCTCTTTCTCTGTCTCCCTCCCGCCTCTCTCTGTGTATTAGATGACACAGTGGGCGTAGTAAGGCTGTAGGCAGCTCTGTTCGGTTCTGCTAGGGCATGATAGATAGAACACTGAGCATTGCTCTGCAGCTGCTGTGCTGCACATTGTCTCAAGCGAACACAACCGCGAGATGTGCGCTGGCACGCTCTCAAAAGCCACAGGCTATCGCCCTCCTCTCTATCTGACTCCTCTGTTCCTATCTCTCTCATTTCCTCCTTTTCCCCCTCCCTCTCTCTTTTTTTTCTCATTCTCTCTCCCAGAATTATCTTCCTCCATCTGTCCTTCAGATCTCCTTCATGGTTGTCCAGGCAGCCAGGGAGGCACAGAGGCAGTGGTTTGTGTAGCCTGTAGCCAGGCCAGGCTGTTCTCTGCTGGGCATGCTGTGGTGTTCATCTGGCCTACTGCCCTGGAGGTCCCCAACACAATGACATAAACAAGGATGGTACTATATAGATAAAATATGTACTATTTAATTCCATGAATTGGACAGAGATGTCATTGAGAATACATGGAAGGATATATGGGAGAAAAGGGTCCTACTCACCTTAGCTCGCTCTTTATATGGTGTCAACCTAGTCAGGGCTCCAGAAATGGAAAGCGTCACGTTGTGAGCCTTGAGGTGGCATCCCCAGCATCGACCTTTCTCTTTCTTCAAATGGGTCAGGGTCAGAAGTGACAGCGGTCACAGGAGAAATTAGCCGTCTTGCCGCTCTCGAATGACATCCTGCCAACAGAACAGAGAAAGGAGGGATTTTTAAAAATGTAATCTTAGCTACACTCTCCATTAGCTGCCTGCCACCAGTAGCCCTGTCTATCTTCCCCTGGGCCTAGCCAAGGCAACTCAGACTTGCTAGCTGCTAGCAACACACTATGCTAAGCCACTCTGTAATTACACAGCCATGACCTGCTCAAACTCATCATTCTGCCTCATATTGTCTCAGCCTTGTTCTCTGTCCATCAAAGCAACTTATTCTTGGAGGTGTGCGTGTGTGTGCGTGCGTTATCCCAACGTTATTCCTGTTAAAAATGTATGTGTGGTGATCAGGAGTTGCGATATACAAGATGGCAGATACATCTCATTATATATAAATGGAGAGGATTGGTCTTGTTGACCATGGCTGTCTGGACTGAGGGAGAGGATTGGTCTTGTTGACCATGGCCCTCTGGACTGAAGGAGAGGATTGAACGTCATAAGGCCTGTTTCCACAAGATCGACTTACACTGGAAACAAAGTGTGGTTACACTTTATTTGGATAGTCCCAAATCAAATGTATCTTACTCTAAACTTAACTTCTTAACCTCTCAGGGATCATTGGGGCGCTAGCGACCCACTCCCGACACTACCAGGTGAAATGTCAGGCGCCAAATTCAAAATCCCAAAGTTGAATTATTAAACATCCACCAATATACAAGTGTTTCATACTCATCAAAAGCTCTGTTTCTTGGCAATATCACAGCGTTGTCAGATTTCAAAAAGGCTTTACGGCGAAAGCACCACATTTGATTGTTTGAGGGTAGCACCTAACATATTTTTCCCATTACCATGAATTCATAAACCATGCGGTTCACACAAAACACATTTCACAGCGAAAACAAATCAATTACCTTTTGAAGAACTTCTGCTGAGGGCTTCCCAAGTGTCCAACGAAGACAATCCATGGTTCTTTTGTTAGAAAAAGTAATGTATTATATCCATAAATCTCCNTTCTTGGCAATATCACAGCGTTGTCAGATTTCAAAAAGGCTTTACGGCGAAAGCACTACATTTGATTGTTTGAGGGCAGCACCTCACATACTTTTCACATAGCCATGAATTCATTAGCCAGCGTGGCACACACACAACACATTTCACAGCAAAAACAAATCAATTACCTGTTGAAGAACTTCTGCTGAGGTCATCCTAAGTGTCCAACGAAGACAATCCATGGTTCTTTTGTTAGAAAAAGTAATGTATTATATCCATAAATCTCCGTTTGGTTTGCGCGTTATATTTTCTCTCCAATCGTCCATTGAAACGTGAAGAGAACTCGTTCAACTTATACCTATAAACTTGTCCAAGAACAATCAAACATCCTTTTTAATGTATCCTTAGGAACACTTTTATGTATAAATAGTATAATATTTCAACCGGAATATAAACTGGGCGATAAGAAAGGAAAAAACCACAGAGCGTGCCAGCTGTGAACACGCATTTACTCCTATTGACATTCTCTGTGGACACTTCCTTATTCGTCTTCTTCTCTGCTCTAAAAGCATCTAAAAAAAATCTGAACACTGTCTCTAGACTGTTGACATCCAGAGGAAGCGATAGGTACTGCATTCCTATGCCCTTATATGGGCATTTTCATAAGGGAGGGGTTCCAAATGAGGGAATCTGTCAAAACCACTTTTTCCAGGACAGAAATTCCTCGGGTTTTCGCCTGCCATATCCGTTCTGTTTTACTCACAGACAAATGGTTAACACTTTTAGAGAATTCAGAGTGTTCCCTATCCAATGGTACTAAATATGTACATATCCTATTTTCTGGGCCTGAATGGGAGGCATTTTACTTTGGGCATGCCAGGCTCTCCAAAACGTTCAAGTTGTGCACTGATCCCTAACAAGTTAAATAATTCCCTACTTCTCCTAAAATACTTGAAAGTAAGTTGAAATTGAAAAACTAAAATGTTTGTTCTCCACGCTTTTAATGGATTTTCAACATTGCATAACCAAATGTATTTTTGTAAACTGACATTTCATTTTTTTCTTTTTAGAAAAACAAATCAAAATGATTGGCACCCTGGATCAAGTACTTTGTGTTGCACAGCCTTTGGCCAAGATAAATGATTCTTGCAGCCATCAATGAGCTTGCTGCACCTTTCTGTAGGCTCAGACAGTTTTTATCTACAATCCATCAGACTGCTGAACACTTGAAGTGGACTGACCACCTGCAATGAATCTCCACACCTTAGCACACACACACACACATTACAATGGCATTTGTCTTTATTTTCTAAATTTTAAATTGTAAACTTAAGTTTACAAAAATAAATGTGATTCTGCAATGTTGATGTGTGGTGACCAAAAGTTATTTGAGAAGAAATAGGGAATTATTCAAGGAAAGTGCAAGGGTGTCTAGATTTGGCTGCAGCTGTATATACTGTTATGTGTTCTATATACGGATGTTTCTCTCACACACACAATTACCCTTTTGTGCCTATGTCCTGAGGGGGGTCTGTGTGTGTGGCTCACTGACCTTCCCTTCACCCCCAGTGAGGTCACAGTCTCAGGCTGTTTCACCAGGAGGGTCATTCACTGTCCCCATGAGAGGAAGGTGAAAAAAGAGCGACCGACACAGCGACCGACACAGCGACCGACACAGCGACCGACACAGCGACAGACACACACACACGCACAGAGACACACACACACACACGCACAGAGACACACACACACACACGCACAGAGACACACACACACACACGCACAGACACACACACACA
>QNTS01000587.1:15502-26182 GCA_003317085.1 Hucho hucho
GTTTTGTTTTGGTGTAGGGTTTTTTCTGTTCTAGGTTCTCTATTTCTATGTTGGGGTAATGGTTCCCAATTAGAGGCAGCTGTGTGTCGTTGTCTCTAATTGGGAACCATATATATGTTTGGGGTTTTTCTATAGGATTTTGTGGGTTATTGTTTGGTCATAGCTTGTTTGTATGTTTAGTTGTGTTCAGCTTCACGATCTTCGTTTATATTTTGTTATTTTTCCCAGTTACGTTCGTCGTTAATAAAATGTATACTGGAAGCATCGCTGCGTCTTGGTCTGTCCCTCACGGAGATCGTGACAAATTGTTACATGCTGTGTTTATATTTTGGTTCAGTACATTAAAATACAAAAACACAGTCATTTGAAGCACAAATAAAACATCACAAATTACCCAGAAAACATTCATCCACAAATAAGTCTTCAATCAATACTTTAAATTGCCCGAACTGCACCAGAACATCAAATATGGAAGAGATCCTTGCCGAGCGTGATCAAGCAACCCAACTTCATGCGGCAATGTGTCAGAAAGCAGAGATTCTAAGATATGTGCAATTGTTTTAAGAAGGTCATGCCAAGGATCATTTAGCTAGTTGATTTTGAATTTTAAGAGCCCTTGAAGAATCCCAAATATATATACTGTGTATATATATATATACATATACACACACTACCGTTCAAAAGCTTGGGGTCACTTAGAAATGTTCTTAAAATAACATCAAATTGATCAGAAATACAGTGTAGAAATTGTTAATGTTGTAAATTACTAGTGTCGCTGGAAACGGCAGATTTGTAATGGAATATCTACATAGGCATACAGAGGCCCATTATCAGCAACCAACACTCCTGTGTTTCAATGGCACGTTATGTTAGTTAATACAAGTTTAGAATTTTTGATAATTAGAAAACCCTTTTGTCAGCAAGGCTGAAAACTGTTGTACTGATTATAGAAGCAATAAACTGGCCTTCTTTAGCTTCTTAGGGCTAGGGTCTATTTTCCTGAATTTCCGCCTGACTGACGTGCCCAATGTAAACTGCCTGTTACTCAGGCCCAGAAGCTAGGATATGCATATAATTGGTAGCATTGGATAGAAAACACTTTAAAAAATACAGTTTATATAAATGTTAAAATAATGTCTGAGACTATAACACAATTGATATGGCATACGAAAATCCATAGAAAACCAACCGGAATTCTGCTTTTTTTTAGGTCCCAGGCTCTTATAATGGAAAGCTATGGGTCTTATGTAATTCCAGCTCTCAGATTGCAATTCCTATGGCTTCCACTAGATGTCAACAGTCGTCAACAGGTTCATTGTTTCAGGCTTGTTTCTTCATAAACGAGGAAGAGTTTTGGCACAAAGACTTACCGGAACATTATCAGTCTCTCGGCGCGCATCGAAAAAGACGTGCGCTTACTAATTTTACTTTTCTACTGAACATACTACTTTCCGTATGAAATATTATAGTTTATTTACATGTTAGGGTACCTGAGGATAAAATATAAACGTAGTTTGACTTTTTTGAACGAAGTCTAACGGTAGCTTTTTGGATTCCTTTGTCTGCATGTTGAACGAGTGGATTACTGAAATCGATGGCGCCAACTAAACTGACTTTTTGGGATATGAAGAAGGATTTTATCTAACAAAATGACCATTTATGTTGTAGCTGGGACCCTTGGGATTGAAAACAGAGGAAGATTCTTTCGAAAGTAAGTGATTTATTTAATCGCTATTTGTGATTTAATGAAGCCTGTGCTGGTGGAAAAATATGTTGATGTGGGGCGCCGTCCTCAGACAATCGCATGGTTTGCTTTCGCTGTAAAGCCTATTGTAAATCGGACAACAAAGTTAGATTAACAAGTATTTAACTTCTTACAGAACAGTGTCCCGCTAGCGTGCCACCTCGACAACATCCAGTGAAATTGCAGAGCGTGAAATTCAAAATACAAAAATTTTAATATTAAGCATTCATGAAAATACAAGTGTCATACACCATTCTTTAGCTTAGAATCTTGGTAATCGAACCGCTTTGTCTGATTTACAATAGGCTTTACGGCAAAAGCATAGCATTTAATTATCTGAGGACAGCGCCCAAAAATAGCGATAAAATAAATCACTTACCTTTGAAGATCTTCCTCTGTTTGCAATCCCTAGGGTCCCAGCTACACGATAAAGTCCCTCTTTATATCCCAAAAGCTCAGTTTGGTTGGCGCATTTTGTTCAGTAATCCACCGTTCCACTCCAGTCAACATACATATATAAACGAAACCGAAAAAGATACCTATAAACTTTGTCCAAACAACTCAAACAACGTTTCTAATCAATCCTCAAGTACCCTAATACGTATATAAAAGATAATATTTCAGACGGAAAATAACCTGCTCAATAGAAAAGGAAAAAACCGAAGCGCGCGCTCTCTGTTACGTGTGCCAAACAGTAGAGTCCACTCCAGAGTCCACTGGGAAAAACAGCTCTTACTCGTTGGTTTTTAAAAAAACAAGCCTGAAACCTTGTCTAAAGACTGTTGACATCTAGTGGAAGGCATAGGAACTGCAATCTGGGAGCTAAATCCCTGTTTATTGAATAGCATGTCAAAGGAAAAGGTGTGACATCACAAAATCCCATTTTCCGGATGGATTTTCCTCTGGTTTTCGCCTGCCAAATCAGTTCTGTTATACTCACAGACATTATTTTAAGAGTGTTTTCGATCCAATACTACTAATTATGTGCATATCTTAGTTTCTGGGCCTGAGTAACAGGCATTTTACTTTGGGCACGCCAGACTCTCCGAACCTCCGAACACTGCCCCGGGCCCCTAACAGGTTAATTTTCCCATTCTGGGGATTTAGGAGTTTGGCTCGGTCTTTCAGAAAGTGGAGAGCAACACTTATGTAGTTTTACTACGTGATCTCTTTTAAAAAAAAGCTGCATTAGAAAGGATTACCTACACATACTGACCAGCTCAAATTATAGACAGAAGCGACCTACAAGGCAGAACAATTTGAACTCATCTCTCGGCATGTCCAGCCCACTCATTATCTTAGCCAATCATGGCTAGCAGGGAGGTTGATGTCTTTTTTTTTTTGTTGGCTAAACCAACTAGGCTCGTAATTTAACAATTGTATTAGTATTTACAGATGGCATACACGTTTGGTATTAAGGCACATGAATGTTTTCATGTTCCATAAGGCATTTCTGCCCAAAAATGCATTTTCATTTAAAAAAAGTTTACTTACAAATGGCTCTCCTGTGAAGTAGGGACGCGCGACATACAGTACACCTAGTTTCCTAAAATGAGTCACATATATCCCTATTCAGATGGGATAACTTTCACTGGGGGAGCTCAGGAAATGTAATTATGGGCACAAGCACAAATTACCACATCTGTATTATTAGATCAGTCCGAATCTGCCATGCCAGTAATTTTTACTTGGCAGGAAGGTTATTATCCCAAAACCTACTGTTTTTCAGCAAACTCCCAGGTCCTCTGATAATACTTATCCCATGCAAATCGTCATCCCTGTGTTTTGAGGGATATTACAGAGTTTAACAGGTGCTGCAGCCAGTTTGGGTAAGCACATGAGAACCTACAAATGAATTCTGTTTTGTCACATATCAACTTGTCTAGTGCCATACTTCTCTTTTAAAAGATAAAGTGAAAGATATTGTGCCAATGATTGATAAATTGCTAAATGTTTCATATAATTAAATGGCTGCAAAGGTTACAGTTCATGGTTCTTATTGATATGCATTATTATTTTGACTTTCTCCAAACTGAAGGCCATTATATTTGGCTATCCCTAGACATTTTAAATACACTATATATACAAAAGTATGTGGGCATCCCTTCAAATTAGTGGATTGGGCTATTTCAGCCACACCTGTTGCTGACGGGTGTATAAAATGGAGTACACAGCCATGCATAGGCAAACATTGGCTGTAGAATGGCCTTACTGAAGAGCTCAGTGACTTTCAATGTGTCACTATCATAGGATGCCACCTTTCCACACGTCAGTTCGTCAAATTTCTGCAGTGCTAGAGTTGCCCCTATCAACTGTAAGTGCTGCTATTGTGAAGTGGAAACGTCTAGGAGCGACAACGGCTCAGCCACAAAGTGATAGACAACACAAGCTCACAGAACGGGACTGCCGATTGCTGAAGCTTAGCGCGTAAAAAGAGTCTTTCCTCCGTTGCAACACTCACTACCGAGTTCCAAACTCACTCTGGAAGCAACGTTAGCACAATAACTATTCATTGGGAGCTTCAAAAATGGGTTTCCATGGCCGAGCAGCCGCACAGAAGCCTAAGATCACCATGAGCAAGCATTGGCTGGAGTGGTGTAAAGCTCGCCACCATTGGACTCTAGAGCAGTGGAAACGCATTCTTTGGAGTGATGAATCACGCTTCACCAATGCCAGGAGAACACCACCTGCACCATTCCATAGTGCCAACTTTAAAGTTTGGTGGAGGAGGAATAATGGTCTGGGGCTGTTTTTCATGTTTCGGGCTAGGCCCCTTAGTTCCAGTGAAGGGAAATCTTAACGCTACAGCATACAATGAAATTCTAGAGGTTTCTGTGCTTCCAACTTTGTGGCAACAGTTTAGGGAAGGCCCTTTCCTGTCTCAGCATGACAATGCCACCGTGCACAAAGCGAGGTCCATACAGAAATGGTTTGTCGAGATCGGTGTTGATGAACTTGACTGGCCTGCACAGACCCCTGACCTCAACCCCATCAAACACCTTTGGGATCAATTGGAACGCCAACTGCAAGCCAGGCCTAATCGCCCAACATCAGTGCCCAACCTCACTATTACTCTTGTGGCTGAATGGAAGCAAGTTCCCACAGCAATGTTCCTACATCTAGTGGAAAGCCTTCCCAGAAGAGTGAATGCTGTTATAGAAGCAAAGGAGGGACCAACTCCATATTAATGCCCATGATTTTGGAATGAGATGTTCGACGAGCAGGTGTCCACATACTTTTGGTCATGTAGTGTATCTTCACGCCTAGAAGAGCCTCCAGGCTTTCGTCATAACGGTCCATTTTGAATTAGAAAAATAATAATTACAGGGACAGTTTGGTAAAACTAATCCCGTCCGAATCATCCACTGGAAAAACTGACATGCTGGGTTAATAATTACATAACCAACGTTCCATAGTAGAAGAATGGCGCCGGAGGGGTTGGCTGCCGTTTTACGGGCTCCGAACCAATTGTGCTATTGTTTGAGTTTTTTCGCAACTTATTTTGTACATAATGTTGATGCTACCGTCAATTATGACCGAAAAGAGCTTCTGGATATCAGAACAGGGATTACTCACCTCAAACTGGACAAAGGTTTTTCATCAATGAGTCATTTTGCTCCCAGACAAGGCCCAAATCCCTGTCATTCACACAAAGAAAAGAAGGAAATACAGGGGGCGCAGATCAGGGTGCATTGTGAGTATTCGTTGACGAATGGGTAACCCGCCTCTACCATCCGTTCTATTGGCCAACGTGCAATCACTGGAGAATAAACTGGATGAGCTCCGTTCCAGACTATCCTACCATCGGGACATTAAATACTGTAATATATTATGTTTCACATAGTCGTGGATGAATGACGACACAAATAATATACAGTTGGCTGGGTTTTCCGTGCATCGGCAGGACAGAACAGCTACGTCAGGTAAGACGAGGGGTGGGGGTATGTGTCTGTTTGTCAATAACAGCTCGTGCGCCAATGTCGAATATTAAGCTAGTCTCAAAGTATTGCTCGCCTGAGGTAGAGTACGTCATGATATGCTGTAGACCACACTATCGCCCAAGAGAGTTTTTGTCTATATTATTAGTAGCCATCTATTTACCACCACAAACCGTTGCTGGAACTAAGACCGCACTCACTGAGCTGTAAAAGGCCATAAGCAAACAAGAAAATGCTCATGCAGAAGCGGTGCTCCTAGTGGATGGGGACTTTAATGCAGACAAATGTAAACCTGTTTTACCTAATTTCTACAAACATGTCACACATGCAACCAGAGGAAAAACAACTCTAGACCACCTTTACTACACACACAGAGACGCGTACAAAGCTCTCCTTCGCCCTCCATTTGAAAACTCTGACCATAATTCTATCCTCCTGATTCTTGCTTACAAGTAAAATCTAAAGAAGGAAGTGATCAGATGACACAGATGCTACGCTACAGGACTGTTTTGCTAGCACAGACTGGAATATGTTCCGGGATTCATCCAATGGCATTGAGGAGTACACCACCTCAGTCACGGGCTTCATCAATAAGTGCATCGACGACGTCATCCCCACAGTGACCGTACGTACATATCCCAACCAGAAGCCATGGAATACAGGCAACATCCGCACAAAGCTAAAGGCTAGAACTGCCACTTTTAAGGAGAGGGACACTAATCCGGACACTTACAACAAATCCCGCTATGCCCTTAGATGAACCATCAAACAGGCAAAGCGTCAATACAGGACTAAGATTGATTGAGAAGTTCTTCTTCAATGAGACGGACGCGAGGGATATACCACAGACACCCGACCAGCCCCAGATCCCCGTGATTTGCTGGAAAAGGAAACGTAGGTTTCGCGGAAAGAAAAGGATGCCTTGTGAGGATCAGGCGACAAGTAGCTAATCTACCCTTGCCTTTCGTTTTGCTAGCTAACGTTCAATCGCTGGAAAATAAATGGGATGAACTGAAAGCATGTATATCCTACCAACGGGACATTAACCTCTTAGGGATAAACGGCGCCCTAGCGGGCCGCTCCCGACACTACCCGGTGAAATGTAAGGCACCAAATTCAAAATCCAAAAGTTGAATTATTAAACATTAATCAATTTACAAGTGTTGCATAGTCATCAAATGCTCTGATTCTTGGCAATATCACAGCGTTGTCAGATTTCAAAAAGGCTTTACGGCGAAAGCACAACATTTGATTGTTTGAGGATAGCACCCCACATATTTATGCATTAGCATAAATTCATAACCAGCGCGTGTCACACAAAATCCATATAAGAGCGAAAATAAATCACTTACCTTTCGAAGAACTTCTTCTGAGGGCTTCCCAAGTGTCCAATGAAGACATCCAATGGTTCTTTTGTTAGAAAAAGTCATTTATTATATCCATAAATCTCTGTTTGGTTGGCGCGTTATGTTCAGAAAATCCACCGTCGAGTCGCGAAGAGAACGCGTTCAAATTATACCTATCAACTTGGTCCAAACAAATCAAACATCATTTTTAATGTATCCTTAGGTATCCTTTTATGTATATTTACTATAATATTTCAACCGGATGATAGCCTGAACGATAGGAAAGGAAAAAAACACAGAGCGCGCGAGACCGTGATGTCATTCTATTGAGTTCCGGGGTGCACGTCTAAGTTCTTCTTCTATTGGCTTCTAATTCAACCTAACGTCATCAAACCCTGTCTAAAGACTGTTGACATCCAGTGGAAGCCATAGGTACTGCAGTCTGTGTCCTAGATGACGTTGAAACCCATAGGCAGCCAGGAGAAAAAGGTCCAAAAAAAAATTCCTCGGGTTTTCGCCTGCTATATCAGTTCTGTTATACTCACAGACATTGTTTTAACGGTTTTAGAAACTTCAGAGTGTTTCCTATCCAATAGTATTAATTATATGCATATCCTATTTTCTGAGCCTGAGTGGCAGGCATTTTACTTTTGGAACGCCAGACTCTCCAAAACCGTCACCTCTGCTGCCGCTCCTTAAGAAGTTAAGTGCATTGTAGATCATTCCACATGTACGGTGTAAAAAATAAATAAAGCAGATCTAGCCAACTATGGAACAGATCTCCAGACTTAACCATTCCTGAGCCCGGGTCCAGTAGCCCATACATCTATAGGTTAACAAGGTAAGGTATGGTGGAAGTTTATGCAAAAGAGCTTTATAGACAAAAAAGAGTGTAATGCATCAATCTACAATACTTAAAGGAGGGCCAGTGCACATTCTGATACAAAATGCAATGATGTGTACTGAACCTATCACCCGTAATAAAGCGCAATTTGCTATGATAAACTGCGTTCAATGACTTCAGTACAGTGGCAGCTGCATTCATATAGACGATATCGCCATAGTCAATAACTGGAATGAATGTTGACTGCATGATTTGTTTTCTGCTATTTAAAAAAAGACAGGACCAGTTCCTATAGAAGCCCATTTTAATTTTTAATTTCTTAACTAACTCATCAACATGCTTTTTGAAAGATAGCTTTTCGTCAATCCAGATGCCCAGATATGTATAGGTGGGGACACGATCAATGAGGGCACCATCCAAAGTACGTATGCATAATCAGATAGATTTCTTTAATGATTTGGTAAATAACATATACTTGGTTTTACCTGCATTAAGTACATTAACATGTTAACTCTGAATTTATTTAAAATGAGTTGACAATTTAATTGTTTTTCTATGGCTGGGTTCTCCCATAACTGGCTAACACTTTGGTCTCTCTGGTCAAATGGTTGCGATCACGTTTCGTACGGTGTGATCTCCTAATGCAAATGCCTCGGCCAATTTGCTACTCAACCAATCCATATGTCCAATTGTTTGGGGGTCATTTAGTTATTAAGTTGTAATTTATAGATTTGCAATATGCAAGGCACCCTGTGTTGTAGCCCGACAATACGCGATTTGCAGAATCCACCACAAGATACATTTTATGCAACAGTTGGCACATTTATTTTTCAGAAATTCTAGAGATGAAAAGGGTATTTTTACCCCAGATACATTATATGTATAATGAAAATGTTATAAAATCCTATTCCAATTATACAAGTAATGAATGTAGAGCTCAGGTGTGACGGGCGTGGGAACCTTGGCAACCCCACCAGTATACATTAACTCTTCAAAATGGAGGTCACGCCAGCAGGCTGGCTCGTTACGAACCAATTTAGAAAGACCCATAAAATACAATACAAGAAGGAAAGTTCAGCAGACGCTCTGAGTTTCATTTCGAGCTTGCGCATCGCAGATCTCATCCATCCGTAATTGGCTTTGAGAATATAGCATTTATATTTAGCTCCTCTATAAAGATTTAATGTACGAGTCATGTCCCCAGTGTCTGGCACTTCTCTGCGTCAAAGCAAACCGCCATCAGGACTGATGTCTATCTCCTGTATTATGCTGCTTATTCAAAATACATTCTGCTCTGTGTGTGTGTGTGTGTGTGTGTGTGTGTGCATGCTTGCTGCTGCAACCTGCTGCTTTTTGATGCATAGCCTCTCTCTTCCTCTGCCTTAATACGTGAAGGGAGAAGTGCACAGTGTTATACGAGATCTTCAATTTCTTGGCAATTTCTCGCATCGAATAGCCTTCATTTCTCAGAACAAGAATAGACTGATGAGTTTCAGAAGAAAGTTCTTTGTTTCTGGCCATTTTGAGCTTTTAATCAAACCCCAAAATGCTGATGCTTCAGATACTCAAGTAGTCTAAAGATGGCCAGTTTTATTGCTTCTTTAATCAGGACAACAGTTTTCAGCTGTGCTAACATAATTGCAAAAGGGTTTTCTAATGATCAATTAGACTTTTAAAATGATAAACTTGGATTAGCTAACACAACGTGCCGTTTCCAGCTACAATAGTCATTTACATCATTAACAAAGTCTATATTTCTGATCAATTTGATGTTATTTTAATGGACATCAATGGGCTTTTCTTTGAAAACCAAGGACATTTTTAAGTGACCCCAAACTTTTGAACGGTAGTGTGTGTGTGTGTGTGTGTGTGTGTGTGTGTGTGTGTGTGTGTGTGTGTGTGTGTGTGTGTGTGTGTGTGTGTGTGTGTGTGTGTGTGTGTGTGTGTGTGTGTGTGTGTGTGTGTGTATATAGATATTATATACAGTGAGGGAAAAAAGTATTTGATCCCCTGCTGATTTTGTATGTTTGCCCACTGACAAAGAAATGATCAGTCTATAATTTTAATGGTAGGTGTATTTGAACAGTGAGAGACAGAATAACAACAAAAAAATCCAGAAAAACGCATGTGAAAAATGTTATAAATTGATTTGCATTTTAATGGGGGAAATAAGTATTTGACCCCCTCTCAATCAGAAAGATTTCTGGTTCCCAGGTGTCTTTTATACAGGTAACGAGCTGAGATTAGGAGCACACTCTTAAAGGGAGTGCTCCTAATCTCAGTTTGTTACCTGTATAAAAGACACCTGTCCACAGAAGCAATCAATCAATCAGATTCCAAACTCTCCACCATGGCCAAGACCAAAGAGCTGGATGTCAGGGACAAGATTGTAGACCTACACAAGGCTGGAATGGGCTACAAGACCATCTCCAAGCAGCTTGGTGAGAAGGTGACAACTGTTGGTGCGATTATTCGCAAATGGAAGAAACACAAAAGAACTGTCAATCTCCCTCTGCCTGGGGCTCCATGCAAGATCTCACCTCGTGGAGTTGCAATGATCATGAGAACGGTGAGGAATCAGCCCAGAACTACACAGGAGGATCTTGTCAATGATCTCAAGGCAGCTGGGACCATAGTCACCAAGAAAACAATTGGTTACACACTACGCCGTGAATGACTGAAATCCTGCAGCGCCCGCAAGGTCCCCCTGCTCAAGAAAGCACATATACATGCCCGTCTGAAGTTTGCCAATGAACATCTGAATGATTCAGAGGACAACTGGGTGAAAGTGTTGTGGTCAGATGAGAC
>QNTS01000587.1:26275-53123 GCA_003317085.1 Hucho hucho
CATCCCCACCGTCAAACATGGAGGTGGAAACATTATGCTTTGGGGGTGTTTTTCTGCTAAGGGGACAGGACAACTTCACCGCATCAAAGGGACGATGGACGGGGCCATGTACAGTCAAATCTTGGGTGAGAACCTCCTTCCCTCAGCCAGGGCATTGAAAATGGGTCGTGGATGGGTATTCCAGCATGACAATGACCCAAAACACACGGCCAAGGCAACAAAGGAGTGGCTCAAGAAGAAGCACATTAAGGTCCTGGAGTGGCCTAGCCAGTCTTCAGACCTTAATCCCATAGAAAATCTGTGGAGGGAGCTGAAGGTTTGAGTTGCCAAACGTCAGCCTCGAAACTTTAATGACTTGGAGAAGATCTGCAAAGAGGAGTGGGACAAAATCTCTCCTGAGATGTGTGCAAACCTGGTGGCCAACTACAAGAAACGTCTGACCTCTGTGATTGCCAACAAGGGTTTTGCCACCAAGTACTAAGTCATGTTTTGCAGAGGGGTCAAATGATTATTTCCCTCATTAAAATGCAAATAAATTTCTAACTTTTTTCACATGCGTTTTTCTGGATTTTGTTGTTGTTATTCTGTCTCTCACTGTTTAAATAAACCTACCATTAAAATTATAGACTGATCATTTCTTTGTCAGTGGGCAAACGTACAAAATCAGCAGGGGATCAAATACTTTTTTCCCTCACTGTATATATATACACATACAGTTGAAGTCGGAAGTTTACATACACCTTAGCCAAATACATTTAAACTCAGTTTTTCACATTTCCTGACATTTAATCATAGTACAAATTCCCTGTCTTAGGTCAGTTACAATCACCACTTTATTTTAAGAATGTGAAATGTCAGAATAATAGTAGAGAGAATGATTTATTTCAGCTCATCACATTTCCAGTGGGTCTGCAAGTTTGCATACATTCAATTAGTATTTGGTAGCATTGCCTTTAAATTGTTTAACTTGGGTCAAACGTTTCGGGTAGCTTTCCACAAGCTTCCCACAATAAGTTGGGTGAATTTTGGCCCATTCCTCCTGACAGAGATTTTGTAACTGAGTCAGGCTTGTAGGCCTCCTTGCTCGCAAACACCTTTTCAGTTCTTCCCACAGAAATTCTATAGGATTGAGGTCAGGGCTTTGTGATGGCCACTCCAATACCTTGACTTTGTTGTCCTTAAGCCATTTTGCCACAACTTTGGAAGTATGCTTGGTGTCATTGTCCATTTGGAAGACCCAGTTGTGACCAAGCTTTAACTTCCTGACTGATGTCTTGAGATGTTGCTTCAATATATCCACAAATTTCCATCCTCATGACACCAACTATTTTGTGAAGTGTACCAGTCCCTCCTGCAGCAAAGCACCCCAACAACATGATAATGCCACCCCCGTGCTTCATGGTTGGGATGGTGTTCTTCGGTTTGCAATCCTCCCCCTTTTTCCTCCAAACATAATGATGGTCATTATGGCCAAACAGTTCTATTTTAGTTTCATCAGACCAGTGGACATTTCTCTAAAAAGAACGATCTTTGTCCCCATGTGCAGTTGCAAACCGTAGTCTGGCTATTTTATGGCGGTTTTTGAGCAGTGGCTTCTTGTTTTACTGTGGATATAGATACTTTCGTACCTGTTTCCTCCAGCATCTTCACAAGGTCCTTTGCTGTTGTTCTGGGATTGATTTGCACTTTTCACACTGAAGTACGTTCATTTCTAGGAGACAGAACCCGTCTCCTTCCTGAGCGGTATGACGGCTGCGTTGTCCAATGGTGTTTATACTTGCTTACTATTGCTTGTACAGATGAACGTGGTACCTTCAGGCGTTTGGGAATTGCTTCCGAGGATGAACCAGACTTGTGGAGGTCTACAGTTTTTTCTGAGTTCTTGGCTGATTTTGTTTGATTTTCCCATGATGTCAAGCAAAGAGGCACTGAGTTTGAAGGTAGGCCTTGAAATACACAGACAGGTACACCTCCAATAACTCCAATGATGTCAATTAGTCTATCAGAAGCTTCTAAAGCCATGACATAATGTTCTGGAATTTTTCAAGCTGTTTAAAGGCACAGTCAACTTAGTGTATGTGAACTTCTGACCCACTGGAATTGTGATACAGTGATTTTTAAGTGAAATAATTGTCTGTAAACAATTGTTGGAAAAATTACTTGTGTCATGCACAAAGTAGATGTCCTAACCGACTTGCCAAAACTATAGTTTGTTAACAAGAAATTTGGAGAGTGGTTGAAAAACCAGTTTTAATTAATCAAATCAATCAATCAAATGTATTTATTAAGCCCTTCTTACATCAGCTGATGCCACAGAGTACTGTACAGAAACCCAGCCTAAAACCCCAAACAGCAAGCAATGCAGGTGTAAAAGCACGGTGGTTAGGAAAAACTCCCTAGAAAGGCCAGAACCTAGGAAGAAACCTAGAAAGGAACCAGGCTGTGAGGGGTGGCCAGTCCTCTTCTGGCTGTGCCGAGTACAGATTATAACATTTTTTAAATGTTAATCGATGACCAGCAGGGTCAAATAATAATAAGCACAGTGGTTGTCGAGGGTGCAACAGGTCAGCACCTCAGGAGTAAGAGTATCTCTACCGCTCATGCTTTCTCCAGAGGGTTGAAAACAGCAGGTCTGGGACAGGTAGCATGTCTGGTGAACATGTCAGGATTCCATAGGCAGAACAGTTTAAACTGGAGCAGCAGCATGGCCAGGTGGACTGGAGACAGCAAGGAGTCATCAGGCCAGGTAGTCCTGAGGAATGGTCCTAAGGCTCAGGTTCTCCGAGAGAGAGAATGAAAGAAAGAGAGAAAAAGAGAGAGAGAATTAGAGAGAGCATGCTTAAATTCACACATGACACCGGATAAGAGATATAGGCCCCCGACACACATACTACTGCAGCATAAATACTGGAGGCTGAGACAGGAGGGGTCGGGAGACACTGTGGCCCAGTCCGACGATTCCCCAGGACAGGGCCAAACAGGCAGAATATAACCCCACCCACTCTGCTGAAGCACAGCCCCCACACCACTAGAGGGATATCTCCAACCACCAACTTACCATCCTGAGACAAGGCAGAGTATAGCCCACAAAGATCTCCGCCACAACACAACCCAAGGGGGTGCCTACCCAGGAAGATCACGTCAGTGACTCAACCCACTAAAGCGACCCCCCCCCCCCCCCCCAGTAGGCCAGTGACTCTGCCCCTGTAATAGGGTTAGAGGCAGAGAATCCCAGTGGAGAGGGGAACCGGCCAGGCAGAGACAGCAAGGGCAGTTTGTTGCCCCAGTGCCTTTCCGTTCACCTTCACACTCTTGGGCCAGACTACACTCAATCATAGGACCTACTGAAGAGATGAGTCTTCAATAAAGACTCTCACATGGATAGGCAGACCATTCCATAAAAATTTAGCTCTATCGGAGAAAGCCCTGCCTCCAGATGTTTGCTTAGAAATTCAAGGGACAGTAAGGAGGCCTGCATCTTGTGACCGTAGATTTGACTCCAACCTAAGTGTATGTAAACTTCAGACTTCAACTGTATATATACACACACACACACACATACATATACTCGCTGGCCAGTTTATTAGGTACAACACCCCGTTCACGAAAATGTATATTTCCTACAAACAGTGAGTTGCATGGCCGTGGCTTGCTATATAAAGCAGGCAGACAGGCATCCAGTCACTGTTCGATTGAATGCTAGAATGGGCAAAACGAGTGACTTAAGCAACTTTAAGCTTGGTATAACCGTTGATGCCAGGCATGTTGGATCCAGAATTTTAGAAACAGCTGCCCCCGCAGGGCTTTTCACGCATGAAAATGGTACGATAAAGTAAAAACCTCCAGTCAGCGCCTGTCCTGTGGGCGATAACCGCTTGTTGATAAGAGATATTGATGGAGAACGGCAAGAATTGGGCAAGCTAACAGGCAGGGCATAAACAGACAAATAACGGTGACATGTGATTATATGTAGCATAGTTGTATCTAAAAGGGATAACTTTTTAATGTTTTACAATTGTTATTTTTATGAAATTCACTAAGGAGGATGATCGTCCCCTGCCTCCACTGATATACACATACAGTACCAGTCAAAAGTTTGGACACCTACTCATCCTAGGGTTTTTCTTTGTCCAGAGGGTTTTTCTTTATCCTAGGGTTTTTCTTTTTTCTAGTTTGTCCAGAAACCTTTATCCAATGTTTCCCAACCTTATTTTTTTCTTCTAAAACTCATGTTCCATGTCAATTTTGTATAGTTTGCATTACGATTAGTAGAATGGCAGCAGTTTTACGGACGCCCAACCAATTGTGCTATTATGTGTTTTTTTTCACGTTATTTGTAACTTATTTTGTACATAATGTTTCTGCAACCGTATAATACAGCAAAAAAGAGCTTCTGGATATCAGGATAGCGATCACTCATCTTGGATTAGACAAAGATTTTTTCTTCAACAAGGAGGACGCAGAAGACATTCTCCAAACACCCCACAGGTCCGACATCCACACTATTTACAAGAGGAAGCGAAGCATGTACAGAGGACAAAGAGCCGGGTGCCTGGTCAGGACCTGGAGAAGGCGATTGGGAAAGCTGCCGCTACCGTCAATTCTTCTCGCCAACGTGCAATCATTGGACAATAAATTAGACGAGGTACGATCACTACTTGCCTAGAAAGTTTTCAGCTATACTTTTCGTGGCTGTTTACTTACCACCACAGACAGATGCTGGCACTAAGACCGCACTCAGTCAGCTGTATAAGGAAATAAGCAAACAGGAAACCACTCACCCAGAGGCGGTGCTCCTAGTGGCTGGAGACTTTAATGCAGGGAAACTTAAATCAGTTCTACCAAATCTCCATCAACATGTTAAATGTGCAACCAGAGGGGGAAAAATTATATATCACCTGTACTCCATGCGTACAAAGCTCTCCCTCGCCCTTCATTTGGTAAATCTGACCACAACTCTATCCTCCTGATTCCTGCTTACAAGCAAAAATGTACCTCTTGGTAGCCCCATCCTTGACACCATCCGGAAAAATGTAGAGCGCCAAATTCAAAATACAAATATAGTAATATAAAATATTCATGAAAATACAAGTGTTGCACACTCTTCAAAAGCTTAGAATCTTGGCAATCTCACAGCGTTGTCAGATTTCAAAAAGGCTTTAAGGCGAAAGCATAACATTTGATTGTCTGAGGACAGCGCCCGTGTACTTCCTCCATTAGCATAATAATAAAATCAGCGTGGGTGTCACAAAACACATAAAAAGAGCTAAAATAAATTGCTTACCTTTGAAGATCTTCTGCTGATGGTAATCTGAAGTGTCCAAGCAAGACAATCAATGTTTCTTTTGTTCGAAAAAGTCCCTCTTTATATCCATAAAGCTCCGTTTGGTTGGCGTGTTTTGTTCAGAAAATCCACCGTCCACTCGTCCACTATACAAGACAAAAAATATACTTATCAACTTTGTCCAAACAAATCAAACAACGTTTCTAATCGATCCTTAGGTACACTATTATGTATATTAATGATTATATTTCACACAGGTAATATCTTGGATGATAGAAAAGGAAAAAACCGAGGCGTGCACTCCCGGTCCCACGCGCCACAGTCAGAAGTTACTTCCTCACTCTCCTTGGATAATCTTCTTCTACTCCCCTATTTTTCATGGTAAATGCTTGAAATCTTGTCTAAAAACTGTTGACATCTAGTGGAAGCCATTGGTACTGCAACCTGGGAGCTGGATTTAAGCATTTACAATAGCACCTCAATGGAAAATGAGCCAGCTCATAAAATCACATTTTCTTGGATGGATTTCCCTCTGATTTTTGCCTGCCATATCAGTTCTGTTATACTCACAGACATTATTTTAAATGTTTTAGAAACTTCAGAGTGTTTTATATCCAATACTACTAATTATGTGCATATCCTAGTTTCTGTGCCTGAGTACCAGGCCTTTTACTTTAGGCACGCCAGACTCTCCAAAACTCCGAACACTGATGCCGCTCCCAAAGCACCAGTGACTCGGTCTATAAAAAAGTGGTCAGATGAAGCAGATGCTAAACTACAGGACTGTTTTGCTATCACAGACTGGAAAATGTTCCGGGATTCCTCCGATGGCATTGAGGAGTACACCACATCAGTCACTGGCTTTATCAATAAGTGCATCGAGGATGTCGTCCCCACAGTGACTGTACGTACATACCCCAACCAGAAGCCATGGATTACAGGCAATATTCGCACTGAGCTAATGGGTAGAGCTGCCGCTTTCATGGTGCGGGACTCTAACCCGGAAGCTTAAAAGAAATCCTGCTATGCCCTGCGACGAACCATCAAACAGGCAAAGCGTCAATACAGGGCTAAAATTGAATCATACTACACTGGCTCTGACGCTCGTGGCAGGGCTTGCAAACTATTACAGACTACAAAGGGAAGCACAGCCAAGAGCTGCCCAGTGACACGAGCCTACCAGACAAGCTAAATCACTTCTATGCTCGCTTTGAGGCAAGCAACACTGAGGCATGCATGAGAGCATCAGCTGTTCCAGATGACTGTGTGATCACACTCTCTGTAGCCGACGTGAGTAAGACCTTTAAACAAGTCAACATACACAAGGCTGCGGAGCCAGACGGATTACCAGGATGTGTGCTCCGGGCATGCGTTGACCAACTGGCAGGTGTCTTCACTGACATTTTCAACATGTCCCTGATTGAGTCTGTAATACCGACATTTTTCAAGCAGACCACCATAGTCCCTGTGCCCAAGAACACAAAGGCAACCTGCCTAAACGACTAAAGACCCGTAGCACTCACGACCGTAGCCATGAAGTGCTTTGAAAGGTTGGTAATGGCTCACATCAACACCATTATCCCAGAAACCCTAGACCCCCTCCAATTTGCATACCGCCCAAACAGATCTACAGATGATGCAATCTCTATTGCACTCCATACTGCCCTTTCCCACCTCGACAAAAGGAAACCTTATGTGAGAAGGCTATTCATTGACTACAGCTCAGCATTCAACACCATAGTACCCTCAAAGCTCATCACTAAGCTAAGGATCCTGGGACTAAACACCTCCCTCTGCAACTGGATCCTGGACTTCCTGACGGGCCGCCCCCAGGTGGTGAGAGTAGGCTAGCAACACATCTGCCATGCTGATCCTCAACACTGGAGCTCCCCAGGGGTGCATGCTCAGTCCCCTCCTGTACTCCCTGTTCACCCATGACTGCATGGCCAGGCACGACTCCAACACCATCATTAAGTTTGCCGATGACACAACAGTGGTATGCCTGATCACCGACAACGACGAGACAGCCTATAGGGAGGAGGTCAGAGACCTGGCCATGTGGTGCCAGGACAACAACCTCTCCCTCAACGTAACCAAGACTAAGGAGATGATTGTGGACTACAGGAAAAGGAGGACTGAGCACGCCCCCATTCTCATCGATGGGGCTGTAGTGGAGCAGGTTGAGAGATTCAAGTTCCTTTGTGTCCACATCAACAACAAGCTAGAATAGTCCAAACACACCAAGACAGTCGTGAAGAGGGCACGCAAAGCCTATTCCACCTCAGGAAACTAAAATGATTTGGCATGGGTCCTGAGATCCTCAAAAGGTTCTACAGCTGCAACATCGAGAGCATCCTGACTGGTTGCATCACTGCCTGGTACGGCAATTGCTCCGCCTCTGACCGCAAGGCACTACAGAGGGTAGTGCGTACGGCCCAGTACATCACTGGGGCTAAGCTGCCTCCCTTTCAGGACCGCTACACCAGGCGGTGTCAGAGGAAGGCCCTACAAATTGTCAAAGACCCCAGCCACCCCAGTCATAGACTGTTCTCTCTACTACTGTATGGCAAGCGGTACCGGAGTGCCAAGTCTAGGACAAAAAGGCTTCTCAACAGTTTTTACCCCCAAGCCATAAGACTCCTGAACAGGTAATCAAATGGCTACCCGGACCTTTTGCATTGTGTGCCCCCCCAACCCCTCTTTTTTACGCTGCTGCTACTTTCTGTTTATCATATATGCATAGTCACTTTAACCATAACTACATGTACATATACTACCTCAATCAGCCTGACTAACCAGTGTCTGTATGTAGCCTCGCTACTTTTATAGCCTCGCTACTTTTATAGCCTCGCTACTATATATAGCCTCGCTACTGTATATAGCCTGTCTTTTTTTACTGTTCTTTTTATTTCTTTACTTACCTATTGTTCACCTATACCGTTTTTTTTCACTATTGGTTAGAGCCTGTAAGTAAGCATTTCCCTGTAAGGTCTACACCTGTTGTATTCGGCGCACGTGACAAATAAACTTTGATCTGATAATTCTACAGGCCCCAATTCCAAATGTATTAGAAAGATTGAAATCATGTATTTACATTGGCCTTCATATTTTCCTTTAAGAATCTTTTTAATGTTGTCATGACTGTCCTGGGAGGATGAGTCTGAATACAGTACCAGTCAAAAGTTTGGACACCTACTCATTCAATGTTTTTTCTTTAAATTGTAATATTTTCTACATTGTAGAATAATAGTGAAGACATCAACACTATGAAATCGTGTAGTAACCAAAAAGGTGTTAAACATATCAAAATCTATTTTATATTTGAGATTCTTCAAAGTAGCCACCCTTTGCCATGATGACAGCTTTGCACTCTTGGCATTCTCTCAACCAGCTTCATGAGGAATGCTTTTCCAAGAGTCTTGAAGGAGTTCCCACATATGCTGAGCACTTGTTGGCTGCTTTTCCTTTACACTGTGGTCCAACTCATCCCAAACCATCTCAATTGGGTTGGGTGATTGTGGAGGCCAGGTGATCTGATGCAGTACTCCATCCTCCTTCTTGGTCAAATAGCCCTTACACAGCCTGGAGGTGTGTTGACTCATTTTTCATTTGAAAAACAAATAATAGTCCCATTAAGCGCAAACCAGATGGGATGGCGTATCGCTGCAGAATGCTGTGGTAGCCATGATGGTTAATCTCGAGGATCGTTAAGGAGCGCTGGGGCGCTAGCGCCCCATTCCCGACACTACCCGGAAAAATGTAAGGCGCCAAATTCAAAATCCAAAAGTATAATTATAAAACATTCATCAATATACAAGTGTTGCATAGTCTTCAAAAGCTTAGACTCTTGGCAATATCACAGCATTGTCAGATTTCAAAAAGGCTTTCACGGCGAAAGCACAACATTTGATTGTTTGAGGATAGCACCTCACATATTTTCTGCATTAGCATAAAATCATAACCAGCACGGGTCTCACAAAACACATAAAAAGAGCTAAAATAAATTGCCTACCTTTGATGATCTTCTGCTGAGGGCAATCCGAAGTGTTCAAGCAAGACAATTCATGTTTATTTTGTTAGAAAAAGTCTCAGTTTGGTTGGCGCGTTCTGTTCAGAAAATCCACCGTCCACTCGTCCCATTATACAAGACATATAGAGCGTTCAAATTATACCTATAAACTTTTTCAAACAAATCAAACAGATTATAATCGATCCTTAGCTACACTATTATGTATATTAACAATTATATTTCACACGGATAATATCTTGAACGATAGTAAAGTAAAAACCCGAGGTGCGCGCTCTCGTGTCTCTCGCGCCCCAGGCAGAAATCTCCTCCTGCCTCCTCTGATATAAACATCCTGTATGAGGCTATTACTCAAGACAAACTCTTGGAACCTTGTCTAAAGACTGTTGACATCTAGTGGAAGCCATAGGTACTGGAACCTGGGTCCTAGAATCCACCATGCTCTATACCAGCCTATGGTAATAGAAGGCATGTCAAAAAAAAATACATTATTGTAACAGTTTTAGAAACTTCAGAGTGTTTTCTATCCAATAGTACTAATTATGTGCATATCCTAGTTTCTGGGTCTGAGTGGCAGGCATTTTACTTTGGGCAAGCCAGACTCTCCAAAACCGACACCACTGCTGCTGATCCCTAAGAAGTTTTAAGTGTGCCTTGAATTCTAAATATATCACTGACAGTGTCACCAGCAAAGCACCCCAACACCATCTCCATCCATGCTTCACGGGGGGAACCACATATCCGTTCACCTAATCTGCGTCTCACAAAGACACAGCGGTTGAAACCAGAAATCTCAAATTTGGACTCATCAGACCAAATGACAGATTTCCACCTCTCTAATGTCCATTGCTCATGTTTCTTGGCCCAAGCAAGTATCTTCTTGGTGTCCTTTAGTAGTGGTTTCTTTGCAGCAATTTGACCATGAAGGCCTGATTCACTCAGTCTCCTCTGAACAGTTGATGTTGAGCTGTGTCTGTTACTTGAACTCTGCGAAGCATTTATTTGGGTTGCAATCTAAGGTGCAGTTCATTTGTGGCAGTCTTCATGAGAGCCAGTTTCACTCATGAAGCTCGTTAAGAGAATGCCAAGAGTGTGCAAAGCTGTCATCAAGGCAAAGGCTGATAATATAAAATATATCTTTAATTGTTTACCACTTCCTTCGGTTAATATGTGATTCAAAATGTTATTTCAGAGTTTTGATGTCTTCACTATTATTCTACAACGTAGAAAATAGTAAAAATAAAGAAAAACCCTGGAATGAGTAGGTATGTCCAAACTTGACTGGTACTGTATATCTATATACAGGACATTCTGGAAGTATTCAGACCCCTTGACTTTTTCCACATTTTGTTACATTACAGCCTTATTCTAAAATTGATTAAATAAAAAAATGTACCTCAATCTACACACAATACCCCATAACGACGATTTATTATTATTATTTATTTATTATTATTATTATTATTAACCCTTCATGAAATTAATTATATAAAAGCCCCTTAGATATTCTCACAGACCAGATTTGCCCTAACGAAAAATGCCTCTTAGATATTAATTTAGAATCCTCCAATTCTCTACATTTAATTAGATCTACAATACAGGGGCATTTTATTGATCTGCATGTATTTTCATTTAGAAGACGCCTCTTAATGAGTTCCGAGAGCCATGTAATACCAATTATTATTCAATTATTCACTCATTAATGACTTTGGATCAAAGTAAAAAATTACCATCATTCTTTCTGATAGTCTTTAATAAATAAATGTTTGGATTGTTTTGACCAAGTTAATCTGCTCATGTTGTGTGTGTTCAATTATTTGTGACATTGTGATTACAATGACGAATGTAAACTAAATGAATAAAATAAATC
Organism: Hucho hucho; assembly: GCA_003317085.1. Taxonomy (NCBI): domain Eukaryota; kingdom Metazoa; phylum Chordata; class Actinopteri; order Salmoniformes; family Salmonidae; genus Hucho; species Hucho hucho. Next base: position 37,457 of record QNTS01000587.1, read on the forward strand.
CTATTCATAATGAATAATCAGATGTGTGTTGCAAGCTAGATTTTTACTTACTATATTACGTATTGGATCACAAAAAAATTAAACTTTTACATTACCATTACCAATTAAATGGACTGACGGGGATGTGGACATACTCGGTATGCATATCCAGAAATAAAGAAATTCTCACTCCAATAAATGTTAATAGAAAGTTAGCAAAAATAGTTAGGATCTTGCTACCATGGAAAAGAAAATACATGTCTATTTGTAGAAAAATCTAAAATATCATAGTTTACCTATTTGCTTATTTCTTTGCCTTCACCTAGCGACCTGTTAAAATTGCACTACCGTACAAAAGTTTGGGGTCACTTAGAAATGTCCTTGTTTTTGAAAGAAAATAATTTAAAAAAGAAAGAAAATAACATCAAATTGATCAGAAATACAGTGTAGACATTGTTAATGTTAAATGGCAGATTTGTTTATGGAATATCTACCAAGGCCCATTATAAGCAACCATCACTCCTGTGTTCCAATGGAACGTTGTGTTAGCTAATCCAAGTTTATCATTTTAAAAGGCTAATTGATCATTAGAAAACCCCTTTGCAATTATGTTAGCACAGCTGAAAACTGTTTTCCTGATTAAAGAAGCAATACAGCTGGCCTTCTTTAGACTAGTTGAGTATCTGGAGCATCAGCATTTATGGGTTCGATTACAGGCTCAAAATGACCAGAAACAAAGAACTTTCTTCGGAAACTCTTCAGTCTGTTCTTGTTCTGAGAAATGAAGGCTATTGCAGGCGTGAAATTGCCTAGAAACTGAAGATCTCGTACAACGATGTGTACTACTCCCTTAACTGTCTTATGTTAGAAGCCAGCACAGTGGAGCTCAAATTATATTGAGTTGCAGTGATATTTTCTTACATAGCTGCTAAGAAGTTCCTGTTTATACTGGTGCTATTGATTTGGAAATTGTCCCGTCTTTGTTACTAATCAACTAACATTATCTAACTCTGTAGATTTCTGTCAGGCAGGAAAACACGAGTTGAGCAGAATTGTGCTTTGCTCGCAACGCTGTTCCGGGTATCTTCTGAGAATAACATTGACGAATACACGGATATGGTGACTGAGTTTATCAGGAGGCATATAGGAGATGTTGTACCCACTGTGACTATTAAAACCTACCCTAATCAGAAACCGTAGATAGATTGCAGCATTCGCCCAAAAATGAAAGAGCGAACCACCGCATTTAACCATGACAAGGTGACTGGGAATATGGCAGAATACAAACAGTGTATGTTATTCCCTCCATAGGGCAATCAAACAGGCAAAAGTGTCATTATAGAGACGGCTCAGACACGAGACGTATGTGGCAGGGTCTTCAGACAATCACAGATTACAAAGGGATAACAAGCCACGTCGCGGACACCGACGTCTTGCTTCCGGACAAGCTAACAGCTTCTTCGCCCACATTGAGCAAAGACACAGTGCCACTGACGTGGCCCACTACCAAGGACTGTGGGATCTCCTTCTCCGTGGCCAACGTGAGTAAGACATTTAAGCGTGTTAACCCTCGCAAGGCTCCTGGCCCAGACGTCATCCCTAGCCGCGCATGCGCAGACCAGCTGGCTGGAGTGTTTAGGGACATATTCAATCTCTCCCTATCCCAGTCTGCTTTACCTACTTGCTTCAAGATGTCCACCATTGTTCCTGTACCAAAAAATGCAAAGGTAACTGAACTAAATGACTATCACCCTGTAGCACTCACTTCTCTCATCATTAAGTGCTATCACCTCTACCTTACCTGACACCCTAGACCTTATTCAATTTGCTTACCGCCCCAATAGATCAACAGACGATGCAATCGCTATCACACTGCACACATCCCTATCCCATCTGGACAAGACGAATACCTATGCAAGAATGCTGTTGATTGACTATAGCTCAGCATTTAACACCATAGTACCCTACAAGCTCATCATTAAGCTCGGGGCCCTGGGTCTGAACCCCACCCTGTGCGACTGGGTCCTGGACTTCCTCACGGTCCGCCTCCAGGTGGTGAAGGTAGGAAACAACACCTCCACTTCACTGATCCTTAACCTCTTGGGGATTGCTGGGGCGCTAGCGCCCCACTCCCGACACTACCCGGTGAAATGTGAGGCGCCAAATTCAAAATCCAAAAGTTGAATTATTAAACATCGACCAATATACAAGTGTTCCATACTCATCAAAAGCTCTGTTTCTTGGCAATATCACAGCGTTGTCAGATTTCAAAAAGGCTTAACGGCGAAAGCACAACATTTGATTGTTTGAGGGTAGCACCTCACATACTTTTCCCATAGCCATGAATTCATTAGCCAGCTTGGCACACACATAACACATTTCACAGCGAAAACAAATCAATTACCTGTTGAAGAACTTCTGCTGAGGTCTTCCTAAGTGTCCAACGAAGACAATCCATGGTTCTTTTGTTAGAAAAAGTTATGTATTTTATCCATAAATCTCCATTTGGTTCGCGCGTTATAATCAGAAACTACAGCGTCCACTAGTCCATTGAAACGTGGCGCGAACTCGTTCATCTTATACCTATAAACTTGTCCAAGAACAATCAAACATCATTTTAAATGTATCCTTAGGAACACTTTTACGTATATTTACTATAATAAATCAACCGGAATATAAACTGAGCTCTAAAGACGGTAAAAAACACAGTGCGCGCTTCCCGAGAGCGCGCATCCACTCCTATAGAGTTCCAAAGAGGCACTTCCTTATTCCCTCTTCTTCTCTGCTCTAATTCATCTGAACAGAATCAAAACACTGTCTCGAGTCTGTTGACATCCAGAGGAAGCGATCGGTACTGCATTCATATGCCCTTATATGGGCATTTTCATGAGGGAGGGGTTCCAAATGAGGCACTCTGTGAAAACCACTTTTTCCAGGACAGAAATTCCTCTGGGTTTTGCCTGCCATATCCGTTCTGTGTTACTCACAGACAAATGGTTAACAGTTTTGGAAAATTCAGAGTGTTTCCTATCCAATGGTACCAAATATGTGCATATCCTATTTTCTGGGCCTGAATGGGAGGCATTTTACTTTGGGCACGCCAGGCTCTCCAAAACGGTCACCTCGTGTGCTCATCCCTAAGAAGTTAACACAGGGGCCCCACAAGGGTGTGTTCTCAGCCCCCTCCTGTACCCCCTGTTCACCCATGGCTGCGTGGCCACACACGCCTCCAACTCAATCATCAAGTTTGCAGACAACACAACAGTAGTAGGCCTGATTACCATCAATGACGAGACAGCCTACAGGGAGGAGGTGAGGGCCATGTGAGTGTGGTGCCAAGAAAATAACCTCTCATTCAATGTCGACAAAACAAAGGTGCTAATCGTGGACTTCAGGAAACAACAGAGGGGGCATTCCCCTGTCCAAATCAACGAGACCGCAGTGGACAGGTGGAAAGTTTCAAGTTCCTTGGCGTACACATCACTGACAACCTGAAAAGGTCCACCAACACAGACAGTGTGATGAAGAAAGCGTAACAGCGCTTCTTCAACCTCAGGAGGCTGAAGAAATTAGTCTTGGCACCTAAAACCCTCACAAACTTTTACAGATGCATGATTGAGAGCATCCTGTCGGGCTGTATCATCGCCTGGTATGGCAACTGCACCGCCCGCAACCGCAGGGCTCTCCAGAGGGTGGTGCGGGGGCATTAATGGGGGCAAACTACCTGCCCTCCAGGGCACCTACAGCACCTGATATCACAAGAAGGCCAAAAAGATCAACAAGGGAAAAAACCACCCAAGCCACAGCCTGTTCACCCCACTATTTTTATTTATTTATTTTATTTAACTAGTCAAGTCAGTTAATAACAAATTCTTATTTACAATAACAGCCTAGGAACAGTGGGTTAACTGCCTTGTTCAGGGGCAGAACAACAGATGTTTACCTTGTCAGCTCTGGGATTGGATCTAGCAACCTTTCAGTTACTGGCCCAACGCTCTAACCACTAGGCTACCTGCCGCTATCATCCAGAAGGCGAGGTCAGTACAGGTGCATCAAAGCTGGGGCCGAGAGCCCTTTAAAACAGCTTCAATCTCAAGGCTATCAGACTGTTAAATAGCCATCACTAGGAAGCAAACCACCCGGTTACATAACCCTGCACCTTAGAGGCTGCTTATATATACATAGACTTGAAATCACTGGCCACTTTAATAATGGAACACTAGTCACTCTAATAATGTTGACATATTTTTGCTTTACTCATCTCATTTGTATATACTGTTTTCTATTCTGCTGTATTTTAGTCTATGCCACTCTGACATTGCTCATCCTAATACGTATATATTCCTTAATTCCACTCTTTTAATTTTAGAATGTGTGTATTGTGTGTATTGTTGTGAATTGTTAGATATTACTGCACTGTTGGAGCTAGAAACACAAGCATTTCGCTATACCCGCAATAACATCTGCTAAGCATGTGTATGTGACTACTAACATTTGATTTGTATTTGTTACTTGATCGTCTCACTCCCCCCCCACAAAGACAACCAGCTAACTAAGTAATTTGACCATGGGTCTTGAAGTGTGTGTCCCATATATAGCCTTTACGGTTATTATCTAATCCTGCTGGTCATCTATGAACATATTGATGAGCATCTTTTTGTGTGTTCTATTCTGTCTGATTATCCATCAGTCTGACAAACACACAGTCCACTAAGGACTTTATTAAATCATTTTGATTTATGATTGATTGAATGCAAATGTTGTTTAGCTTTATGATGATACTGTATATGTGTATGTGTGTGTTTGTGTGAATGGGATTTGATTGTTTTATTGAATGAAAGTGATGTATAGCATCATGATTTACTTTATTATAAAATCCTAAAAGGTGATTATTACAGAGTAGGTGTAAAGCTGAGAAAAATAGTCCGGGTGGCCATTTGATTAATTGTTCTTTAGTCTTATGGCTTGGGGGTAGACGCTGTTAAGGAGCCTTTGGGACCTAGACTTGGCGCTCCGTTACCGCTTGCCGTGCGGTAGCAGAGAGTGTATGGGTGAGTGTCTTACCATTTTTTGGGCCTTCCTCTGACACTACCTGGTATATAGGTCCTGGATGGCAGGAAGCTTGGCACCAGTGATGTACTGGGCTGTATGCACTACCCTCTGTAGCGCCTTACGGTCAGATGCCGAGCAGTTGCCATACCAGGCGGTGATTCAACTGGTCAAAATGCTCTCGATGGTGTAGCTGTATGACTTTCTGAGCATCTGGGGACCCATGCCAAATCTTTTCAGTTTCCTGTGGGGGAAAATGTGTTATTGTGCTCTCTTCACGACTGTCATGGTGTGTTTGGACCATAATAGCTTGTTGGTGATGTGGACACCAAGGAACTTGAAACTCTCGACCCGCCACACTACAGCCCCGTCGATGTGAGTCCACGATCAGATCCTTTATCTTGCCCATGTTGAGGGAGAGGTTGTTGTCCTGGCACCACACTGCCAGGTCTCTGTCCTCCTCACTAAAGGCTGTCTCATCGTTGTCGGTGATCAGGCCTACCACTGTTGTGTCATCAGCAAACTTAATGATGGTGTCGTAGTCGTGCTTGGTCACAGTTGTGGGTGAACAGGGAGTACAGGAGGGGGCTAAGTATGCACCCTGAGGGGCCCCTGTGTTGAGGATCAGGGTTTCCGGGATGATGGTGTTGATGTGAGCCATGACCTTTCAAAGCACTTCATGGCTAACGACGTGAGTGCTATAGGGCGGTAGTCATTTAGGAAGGTTACCTTAACTTTTTTGGGGCAAAGAGACTGTGGTGATCTACTTGAAAAAAAAAAATATGTCAGTGAAGACACTTGCCAGTTGGTCCGTGCATGCTCTGTTGACAGTTCCTGGTAATCCGTCTGGCCCCGTGGCCTTGTGAATGTTGACCTGTAAAGGTCTTTCTTACATTGGCTACGGAGAGCATGATCACACAGTCAACCTTAACAGCTGGCGCTCTCATGCATAATTCAGTGTTGCTTCCCTTGAAGTGAGCATAAAAGGCATTTAGCTCATCTTGTAGGCTCGTCACTGGGCAGCTCACGGCTGCATAGCTGTATTTCTGGGCATAGCGGTATTTCTTATAAGAGATCGGATTAGTGTCCCACTCCTTGAAAGCGGCAGCTCTAGCCTTTAGCTCGGTGCAGATGTTGCCTGTAATACATAACTTCTGGTTGGAATATAGCTGCTCAAAGCGGTTGCTTGGCATATTGCTTCCTATGTACAGTTGAAGTCGGAGGTTTACATACACCTTAGCCAAATACATTTAAACTCAGTTTTTTCACGATTCCTGACATTCAGTTAGGATTACCACTTTATTTAAAGAATGTGAAATATCAGAATAATAGTAGAGAGAATTATTTATTTCAGCTTTAATTTTTTTAATCACATTCCCTGTGGGTCAGAAGTTTACATACACACAATTAGTATTTGGTAGAATTGCCTTTAACTTGGGTCTATAACTATAGGATTGAGGTCAGGGCTTTGTGATGGCCACTCCAATACCTTGACTTTGTTGTTCTTAAGCCATATTGCCTCAACTTTGGAAGTATACTTGGGGTCATTGTCCATTTGGAAGACCCATTTGCGACCAAGCTTTAACTTCCCGACTGATGTCTTGAGATGTTTCTTCAATATATCCAAATAATTTTCCTTCCTCATGAAGTCATGGCTATTTTGTGAAGTGCACCAGTCCTTCCTGCAGCAAAGCACCCCCACAACATGATGCTGCCACCCCCATGCTTCATGGTTGGGATGGTGTTCTTTGGCTTGCAAGCCTCCCCTTTTTTCCTCCAAACATAACGATGGTCATTATTGCTAAACTGTTCTATTTTTGTTTCATCAGACCAGAGGACATTTCTCCAAAAAGTACAATCTTTGTCCCCATGTGCAGTTGCAAACCGTAGTCTGGCTTTTTTATGATGGTTTTTGAGCAGTGGCTTCTTCCTTGCTGAGCAGCCTTTCAGGTTATGTCTATATAGGACTCATTTTACTGTGGAATTTGTGGAGTGGTTGAAAAATAAGATTTAGTGACTCCAACATAAGTGTATGTAAACCTCCGACTTCAACTGTATGTATGGTACCTTGACGGCGGCGTTAATAGACCAGCGTGGGGGACCCTGCAAAGGCCCCTTCCCAGAAACCACAGGCGCTGGTCCCTGAAGGCATTCAAAATGCAGCTTGTGCAGTCACTTTGTGATGGCTACAGTGGCAGGAAGTGGGGAGCCAAGAGTGTGGCACCAGGGGGTGTGGACCGAGTTGTTACTCATAATTTGACAGCAAGTCACTTCCTGTGGAAGATGTCAGGTGTGGAAGATGTCAGGTGTAATTGTCACGTCCAGGCCTGAGTTCAGGCTGGCGTGTTTAGTTTCATTTTTGGTTTAGGAGGGTTTTGAGTTCTAGGTTGTTTATTTCTATGTTGGTTTAATGGTTCCCAGTTAGAGGCATCTGAGTGTCGTTACCTCTAATTGGGAACCATATATATGTTTGTGGTTTTCACTAGTGTTTTGTGGGTTATTGTTTGATGTTTGGTTCATGGCATTAAGTGTTACTATGTTATGTTCTGTTTGTTTGTTTGTTATTTTCCCAGTTACGTGTATAAATAAAGAATGTATACTGGAAGAATCGCTGCGTCTTGGTCCGTCCCTCAAGGAGATCGTGACAGTAATTGTCATTCGCTCTTTGTTTTTGAGCTATGTCTGTTTGTTTGACATGTGTGAGAAAAGTTTTATATTTAAAATTCTCAGTAATCTAAAGCAGCATTCTACAATTCTATTGGGGTCTAAAGGGTTAAACGGTGTGAGAGGAGTAGTTTGCAGAATAATACAAATAATTAAAAGTCAGAAGTATGTTGAAGATTTAAAGTGTGGACTGTTGCTTCAAAAGTTATACTAATACATGTGTTATTCAAATACAGTTACAACATAGTTACGACAGGGTATTTATTGTTAGAGGCCTAAACATTCATGTGTGTTGCCTAAACAGTGCACAAGATTACAATTTTCTTATGTTAGAATCCTTTAACTTTGTGCTACATTCACAGGGCCTATACACAACAATGGCCATACTTTTGATCTTGTGCTGTCCTATAGTCTGAATATTGAAACTTGGAAAAACTATTGATGTGTGTGTTTTTAGAATGCTTTCCAATCCTCCTCCTAAAAATGTGCCAGTCCCAACTCGCTTTTGTATCATTAACTCCACAACTGCTAGAAATTTCATGAATGCTTTTTCATCCTCTACCACTGACCTAGTTCTTTGTCTTCACACCGATGATTTGGTGAACAGTTTCAATGACATACTGTATGTCAGGCTACTTTAGACTCAGTGGCACCAGTTAAAATCAATAATAAATTGTCTGGCAGAGTCTCTCCCTGGTTTAATGACCACACTCGTGCTTTATAAAGTGAATGTAACATGCCTATAAGGGCACAAGGCGAGACCCAGATGCAGACACAGGAGGCAGATGGTTGGAGTCTTAGATGTATATTAATCCAAAAAGGGGTAGGCAAGAGAATGGTCGTGTACAGGCAAAAGGTCAAAACCAGTTCAGAGTCCAGTAGGTACCAAAGGGCAGGCAGAATGGTCAGGCAGGCTGGAATGGAGTCCAGAAAACAGGCAAGGGTCAAAAACGGGAGGACTAGCAAAGAGAAGAGGAAAAAGGAGTATGGCAAAAAAAACACTTGTTGACTTGACAAACATGCAAGACGAACTGGCACAGAGAGACAGGAAACACAGGAATAAATACACTGGAGAAAATAAGGACAGGTGAAACAGATCAGGGTGTGACATTGCCATTTAGCTGATTGTAAATGGAAGGCCAGCAAACTTTAAGTATTCTATGAGATAATAAAGGATCTGATGAGAAATTATGATGTTTCAGTAAAAGATACAAGAGTGAAACACTTCTCTACCCTGATCTCTGAGAAATCCCTCAACTGGAAAATTCTGTTTAAGACAATTGAGTGTGTTGCTGGTGCCTCCCTAACAGTGACATGCTCGCATCCCCTGATCTCTGAGAAAAGTTTTTACGATTCTTTATAGAAAATATTAGATCCCAGATTGACAGAAGCCGGCCCCATACCAGCATTTCTGGTCAGGAGACACTTGAGGCAACTACTCTGAGACTCGTTCTCCAACTTTCGGATCACAGGCCGAATTTGGCCAGCGGGTGATTTTATTTGGCCCACCAAATACGTTTTTATTTTACATTTCTATTCTTGGACATAAAAGACTGTAGTCTACAAGTTATTTTTTATTATGTTACGGCCCTAACGGGCCCTGCGTCTCAACCAATCGTCAATATTGGCTAAAGATCCCAAGCAGGGATACAGCAACTCTTGGGCTTTACGGTGGCCACTCTGGTTTGGGTGTCCTTGGCAGAACGGTGTCGCTATAACCAAGTGGTCACATATCATTCTGGGTTCCACTGCGGAAGAGCAGGTCAGTGGAGTTTTATGAACATCAAGGCAGAGCGGTAAATAATTTTACTTTCTGACGTTGTCAAGACTCCAATGGGCCTATACAGTGCACACATGTAGCCTACAGTTCTTCATCCTTCACCAGAGATAAGACAGGGAAGAAACCACCATTTACCTACCTCTAGGCTGCTGTAGCCTACATATTTATTTGATTTGTCATTTAATGGTTTTTCGTGCTCCCTCGCGCTCCCCCAGCACTACACACCTGATTCCTTGTGACGCAAAGGCAGCTGCACTGCGCTATTTCATCAATAAAAAATAAACATAATCGCAGAACCCCCACCCCCAAACTACTTCCCACAGCTATGGGTGTAGCTAGCCTCCATTACTATAATAATGATAGCGATAATCAATTGTAAAAGTACAATAGACCTACTAATAACAACTTTATTATGAATATAATCAGCAATAGCAATGGCATAGAATACATATAAAACATAATTGCATAGAATTCTAAACATCATAAACTTTGATCTTGTATTTTTCAAGTAAATGTATTGAGCTTTCAAAATTGTTCTTGTTGCTATCCCATAAACACATACTGTAGTTGAAAACTACACATTTTCACCATCTTCGGAGGTTAATCCACTTATGTTTCAAAGACCACAAGGCAAAGCAACATACAAGTTGAAAAATTGAATTGAAGTACACACTGTACTTATTGGAGCCTAGTCCAGCAGATGGGAAGCAGCAGTATGGATTGCCTCCCATTGAAATTAATGAACTTCCACCGAAACGCATACAGTTTACCACAGTTGGTTTTTACGCAGCGTAAGATCAAGTTAACTCTATTCAAGATAACTTTTGGCTGTGTTTGTGTTACATAACCTGTCATGGATTCCCAGAAGTAGGCAAGTAAATGAGATTATGTTTTTTTGCAGCGATGAGCGGCTACAGATGGTGTTTGATCATACACTGCCTGTGGTGCAAACCCACTCCCTATTCCCTGAGGCTAAATGCTCAGACCAGCCCCTCAGTAAAGCAGCTCAGATCTGGGAGGGAGATAGTCGACAGTATACTGTTGAATGAAAACAACTGACGTTGACCCTACAGGAGGGATGCACGTGCGCACTCGGGATACAAACAAATACAAATATTATGCTATTTCTACATAAAAGTGTTCCTAAGGATACATTTAAAATGATGTTTGATTGTTCTTGGACAAGTTTATAGGTATAAGTTGAACGAGTTCTCTTCACGTTTCAATGGACGAGTGGAGGCTGTAGTTTTTGATTATAACGCGCGAACCAAACGGAGATTTATGGATATAATACATAACTTTTTCTAACAAAAGAACCATGGATTGTCTTCGTTGGACACTTGGGAAGCCATCAGCAGAAGTTCTTCAACAGGTAATTGATTTGTTTTCGCTGTGAAATGTGTTTTGTGTGAACCGTGAAGGCTAATGAATTCATGGCTATGGAAAAAATAGTGAAGGGGCTACCCTCAAACAATCAAATGTGGTGCTTTCGCCGTAAAGCCTTTTTGAAATCTGACAACGCTGTGATATTGCCAAGAAGCAGAGCTTTTGATGACTATGAAACACTTGTATATTGATGCATGTTTAATAATTCAACTTTTGGATTTTGAATTTGGCGCCTTGCATTTCACCTGGTAGTGTCGGGAGTGGGGCGCTAGCGCACCTTGCTGCTCCTTAACCTCTCAGGGATCATTGGGGCGCTAGCGACCCACTCCCGACACCACCAGGTAAAATGTAAAGCGCCAAATTCAAAATCCCAAAGTTNCGCGAACTCGTTCATCTTATACCTATAAACTTGTCCAAGAACAATCAAACATCATTTTAAATGTATCCTTAGGAACACTTTTACGTATATTTACTATAATAAATCAACCGGAATATAAACTGAGCTCTACAGACCGAGGGAAACACAGTGCGCGCTTCCCGAGAGCGCGCGCCCAGTCCTACAGAGTTCCAAAGAGGCACTTCCTGATTCTCTCTTCTTCTCTGTTCTAACTCATCTGAACAGCATGAAACCACTTTCTAGAGACAAAGGACATCCAGAGGAAGCGATAGGTACTGCATTCATATGCCCTTTTATGGGCATTTTCATGAGGGAGGGGTTCCAAATGAGGCACTCTGTGAAAACCACTTTCTCCAGGACAGAAATTCCTCAGGGTTTTGCCTGCCATATCCGTTCTGTTTTACAAAATTCAGAGTGTTTCCTATCCAATGGTACCAAATATGTGCAAATCCTATTTTCTGGGCCTGAATGGGAGGCATTTTACTTTGGGCACGCCAGGCTCTCCAAAACGGTCAAGTTGTGCAGTGATCCCTAAGAAGTTAAAAAGTTAAACAAATCAAAATATATTTTATATTGTAGTGGCTCTACAGCAGGTCTTTAGAAACAAACGCAGGAAGACGGTTTACACACTCCTTAATTTAATAAGGCACAAAAATCTACGAATGTAGATAAGCGCTGCTCACACACCGAGCCCCAAACATGAAACAATCACGGACAACACTGATGGGGGAACAGAGGATTAAATAACACATGTAATTAGGGTAATGATGACCAGGTGTGAATAATGACAAGACAAAACAGAAACTGAGAAATGTATCGGTGGTGGCTAGAACTCTGGTGACGTCGACCGCTGGTAGACACCCGAAAAAGGAGAGGGACCAACTTCAGCTGAAGTCATGACAGTACCCCCCCTTTACGCGCGGCCCAGCCGCGCGCCGACACCGGTCTCAGGGATGACCCGGAGGACGAGGCGCAGAGCACTCCGGGTGGAGGCGGTGAAATTCCCGCAGCAGTGAAGGATCCAGGATGTCCTCCACACGCTCCCAGCTTCTCTCCTCCGGACCATACCCCTCCCACTCCACGAGGTACTGAAGGCCCCCTGCCCGATGCCTTGAGTCCATTATCGCTTGGACTGCATACGCCGGGCCCCCTCGATGTCTAGCGGGGGCGGAGGGACCTCCAGAATCTCAGGTCCCTGGAGTGGACCAGCCACCACCGGCCTGAGGAGAGACACATGGAACGAGGGGTTAATACGGTAGTCTGGGGGAAGCTGTAACCTATAACAAACCTCGTTCAGTCTCCTCAGGACTTTGAACGGCCCCACAAACCACGGCCCCAGCTTCCGACAGGGCAGGCGGAGGGGCAGGTTTTGGGTCGAGAGCCAGACCCGGTCCCCTGGTGCGAACACCAGAGCCTCACTGCGGTGGCGGTCGGCGCTCTCCTTCTGCCGCCTCACGGCTCGTTGCAGGTGCACGTGGGCGGCTTCCCAGATCTCCTCAGAGCGCCTAAACCATTCGTCCACCGCAGGAGCCTCAGTCTGGCTCTGATGCCACGGTGCCAGAACCGGCTGGTAACCTAACACACATTGGAATGGGGACAGGTTAGTAGAGGAGTGACGGAGTGAGTTCTGGCCCAGGGAATGAACACCGCCCACTCTCCTGGCTGGTCCTGGCAATACGACCTCAGAAACCTACCCACATCTTGGTTTACTCGTTCCACCTGCCCGTTGCTCTCAGGGTGAAACCCTGAGGTAAGGCTGACCGAGACCCCCAGATGCTCCATGAAAGCTTTCCACACCCTAGACGTGAACTGGGGACCCCGATCAGACACTATGTCCTCAGGCACCCCGTAGTGCCGAAACACGTGGGTGAACAGAGCCTCCGCGGTCTGTAGAGCCGTAGGGAGACCGGGCAAAGGAAGGAGGCGACAGGACTTTGAAAACCGATCCACAACAACCAGGATCGTCGTCTTCCCTTGTGACGGTGGAAGATCCGTCACGAAATCCACCGACAGGTGGGACCACGGCCGCTGTGGAACGGGTAGAGGTAGTAATTTACCTCTGGGCAGGTGCCTAGGCACCTTGTACTGTGCGCACACCGAGCAGGAGGAAACGTAAACCCTCACGTCCTTAGCTAACGTAGGCCACCAGTATTTTTCACTAAGACAGCGCACTGTCCGGCCGATGCCCGGATGACCAGAGGAGAGTGATGTGTGTGCCCAAACGATCAATCGGTCACGGACATCGAACGGAACGTACACACGCCCAGCGGGACACTGAGGGGGAGTGGATTCTGTACGTTCCGCCCGCTCTATATCTGCGTCCAGCTCCCATACCACCGGTGCCACCAGCCAAGAGGCAGGAAGTATGGGAGTGGGATCGATGGACCGCTCCTCTGTGTCATACAACTGGGACAGTGCGTCTGCCTTTATGTTCTGGGAACCTGGTCTGAAAGAGAGCGTAAAATCAAAACGCGTGAAAAAACATGGCCCACCTTGCCTGACGAGGGTTCTGTCTCCTCGCCGCCCGGATGTACTCCAGATTGCGGTGGTCCGTCCAGATGAGAAAAGGGTGTTTAGCCCCCTCAAGCCAATGCCTCCACGCCTTCAGAGCCCTCACGACAGCCAAGAATTCTCTGTCCCCCACGTCATAGTTTCGCTCCGCCGGGCTGAGCTTCTTAGAAAAAAAAGCACAGGGACGGAGTTTTGGTGGCGTACCCAAGCGCTGCGACAGCACAGCTCCTATCCCAGCCTCGGACGCGTCCACCTCAACTATGAATGCCAGAGAGGGATCCGGATGAGCCAGCACGGGGGCCAAGGTAAACAGATCCTTCAGGTGACCAAAAGCCCTGTCCGCCTCAGCTGACCAACGCAGTCTCACCGGGCCCCCCTTCAGCAGTGAGGTAATGGGAGCCGCTACCTGCCCGAAGCCCCGGATAAATCTCCGGTAGTAGTTGGCAAACCCTAAAAACCGCTGCACCTCCTTAACCGTGGTTGGAGTTGGCCAATTACGCACGGCTGAAATGCGGTCACTCTCCATCTCCACCCCGGACGTGGAAATGCGATATCCTAGGAACGAGACGGACGATTAGAAGAACAGACACTTCTCAGCCTTGACGTACAGGTCATGCTCCAACAGTCACCCAAGCACCCTGTGCACCAGAGACACATGCTCGGCGCGTGTAGCGGAGTATATCAATATGTCATCGATATACGCCACTACACCCTGCCAAAGCAGGTCCCTGAAAATCTCGTCTACAAAGGATTGGAAGACTGATGGAGCATTCTTCAACCCGTACGGCATGACGAGATACTCATAGTGTCCTGAGGTAGTACTAAATGCTATCTTCCACTCGTCTCCCCTGCGGATACGCACCAGATTGTAAGCGCTCCTGAGATCCAGTTTCGTGAAAAAGCGCGCCCCGTGTATTGACTCGATAGCACTGGCTATGAGAGGCAGCGGGTAGCTGTACCTCACAGTGATCTGATTGATACCTCTATAGTCAATACACGGGCGCAAACCCCCTTCCTTCTTCTTCATGAAACAGAAACTCGAGGAGGCAGGTGAAGTGGAGGGCCGAATGTATCCCTGTCCCAGAGATTCGGCCACATATGTCTCCATAGCTGCAGTCTCCTCCTGTGACAGAGGATACACATGACTCCTGGGAATTGCAGCGTCTACCAGGAGATTTATCGCACAATGCCCTCATCGATGAGGTGGTAATAGCGTCGCCCTCTTCTTGCTGAAGGCGAGAGCCAAATCTGCATATTCTGAGGGAATGTGCACGGTGGAGACCTGGTCTGGACTTTCCACCGTAGTCGCACCGATGGAAACACCTACACACCTGCCCGAGCACCCTCGTGACCACCCCTTGAGAGCCCTCTGTTGCCACGAAATATTGGGGTCATGATAGGCCAACCAGGGTATGCCCAGCACCACAGGGAACCCAGGAGAATGAATAAGGAAAAAACTGATACGCTCCATATGACTCCCCTGCATCACCATACTTATTGGAGCTGTGGCCTCCCTAATCAGCCCTGACCCCAATGGTCGACTGTCTAAGGCATGTACAGGGAAATGAACATCAAGAGACACAATGGGAATCCCTAAACTAAGTGCAAAGGTACGGTCAATAAAATTCCCAGCTGCGCCTGAATCTACTAGCGCCTTATGCTGGGAATGCGGGGAACACTCATTAAACTCTACAAACACAAACATGTGAGCAACAGGGAGCTCTGGGTGAGTTTGGTGCTTACTCACCTGGGGTGACACAACAGTGCTCTGCCTGCCTCCTCGACTCCCTGAAAAATAAAAACAACACCGACCAGCAGTGTGTCCTCTGCGGCCACAGCTGGTGCAGGGAGTGGCTCCTCCTCCGGTCCCCCTTAGCGCAGTACCTCCTAGCTCCATAGGG
>QNTS01000587.1:55157-88706 GCA_003317085.1 Hucho hucho
GAACCCCTCCTAAACCTAACCCCCCGACGCCCCAGAACCCAGATATCTCCCATGTGTACTTCCCAGACAGACCGGAGCTGAGCTGCATATTCCCACATCTCAACATCCCTGCTCAGCTCGTAAAAGTGTAGCTCTTCCATGTGAGTTCACTCCCTCCCTGGAGCTTCTAGCCCACTCCCACAGAACAAAACAGAAAGATAGATTGCTGATGGCTATATGAACCTAACCAACTCACTCCTAAATGTGAAGCATCAATTAAAGCTTTTCCTCCTTTTCATCTTCATGTCAGACTGGTTTCCTTTCCCATCCCTAGTTGCATGGAGCCATGGACCCCCTGTGTTTCTGTACTGCCTTCACTGTGCATCGGGACTGGGGTTGGGGACAGGGCAGGGGAACTTTATGACTGTGGTTATTCTGCCCCCACTGAAAGGGTTTGTGTGTTTGGTTGAATTGAATATAATCTGCAGCATCCCTCTTGTGGCTCAGCCCAGATATAAGGAAGGAGAGAGGAGGGAGAGTTTTTGCTTCGTCATTATGGGGTATTGTGTGTAGATTGATGAGAAAAAAAATATTTTAGCAATTTTAGGATAAGGTGTAACACAATGTGGAAAAAGGGAAGGGGTCTGATTACTTTCCAAATTCACTGTATGGGTGTTTTTATAAAGTGGCAACCATGAGTCTCAGGCAAGGAAAACAACTCTCCTCTTCTCATCCTTTTCCCTTTTTCTTAACTCTCCTCTCCTAATCTCACTCTATCAATCTTGTTCTGTTTCCCAGGAAAATAAACAGTCGTCTCTTCTCTTCCTCTATTGCTCCAGAACTGTCTCGCCGTCTGTCCCCCGTGTCGACCAAATAAGTGTGTAATTAGAGTGCAGAATAGAGGGAATTCTCTTTATTTGGGAGTGAGACAGGTGTGTGTGTGTTTGTAGGCGCGTGTGTGTGTGTATCACACCTGTCGTCTCACCACCACCTCCCCGTGTCCCTCTGTAATAGAAAGGCATTAGGATGGGAAGCAGGTGGAAGGCAGGTCTAGGGAGAGATCAATGCAATTTGCAAGTGCCTTCCAGACAATTTCTATGCTGGATTGTCTCCAACACCAGGCACACAGCAGCCACTGAAAAAAAAATGAAAAAAAAAGTGCCATCGAACAACTTTACTGCCACCTCCACATTTTTCACACTGGAAGTCATGATTAATATGCAAATGATCCAACTGTTTTTTGCTCAGAGAAAAACGCAGAAAACAATTACTTGAATATGAAATGCACTCCTACCAGCTCAGAGAAAAAGCGTTCCAACCACACACTCTGATCATATCTATGTTTGTATTTACGATAAATCACGCCAAATATGCTTCAAATGGCCCTGTATTGTATATAATGAGATTAAAGCTATTGCTACATCTCAATTAATTCCCCAGACAATTAGTATTCCCTGGAGACAGAGTTGTAGGAATTATTCCCCGTTTTCACAGTCTGCTCCGGGAATTCATTAATGATTGTTGGCCAATCGACCAGGAGCGTCTCTCCTCAGTCTAATCATACATCATCACTGTGCTCTTAGAAATAAAGAAATGAGACACAGATCTGGGCTAGGTCCAGAGTCTGTCCCTGCTAATATTGTCTGTCATCGTGTAGGCAATGTGAAATGGTTGTCGGAGTGTTAGTAAAGTTCAATCAGAGACATATCCCGCTCTGAGACCTAGAAGTAGTTGTTTCCCTTGTTCTGCAAGAGCCATAGCTTTTATGGCGTTACTGGTAACGTTTCTTCATGGTGACATGTCAATGTGTTCAGAGGTTACCTGATTTGAGACCAGTGAGGGACAGAAGATGTAAGCTGGTAGGAATGTAGCTAGCATAATGTCCCTGCTAATATAGAAGAGGTAACCATGTAATTAGGGAAAGGGTTTACCTAGTCAGTTGCACAACCAAATGAATTCAACTGAAATGTGTATTCCACGTATAATGTCATTGGCACACAGGGAGCAGTTGTTGGGGGTTAACTGCTTGCTCAAGGGCAGAACAGCAGATTTATTCCCATCTTTCCAGTTCTGGGATTCAAACCAGCAACCTTTTAGTTACTTGCCTGATGCTCTTACCTGCTATGCTACCTGCCGCCCCTGTTACTGCTAATGCAAAAGAGTTATACTAGTAGTAATGTAGCTAACATAGCATATTTGCTAACACTAACAAAGAGGTAAGCTGGTAGTACTGTAGCTAGCCTCGTGCTGTGACGCCACCTTCTCTGTGTCTAACAATAGAGGTGTATGAATAGAGGAGGTAAAGTGGTTAACTAAAGACAGAATATTCATCAACTCTTGGAGGACAATGGAAGACTATTTCAGAAGGCAGAGGCTGCGCGACCGGATCAAACCGCCCCATCCTGTCCCTGTCCCCCCCCCCCCTTTTTCTCAAACTGTATAACATTCTGCCCATGTACCAACTTAACCCACTGTGTGCCAACCAGTTCATGGGAATATGCGTTTAGATCTTCTTGAATTATGTACAGTGTATTTTCGTGGCCAATGTTTTAGTAGATTATGTTAACAAACTGTAGTCTACCTGTGTTTTGTTTCAAACAAAGCACATATTTTGCCTAGTGGCGCGCGCTGTTGAGAAGCTATTTCTATGAGTACAACGATCTTGAACAGCAATGAATGTCATATAGGAGACGTGGACATATTATGGAAGCCAGAGGTGCCATTATCTATCCATGATTCCATTAAATGTTCTATTTTGCAATACTACATTTTACATTCACCTATAATGTGCATGAATACTGTATCTCATTCAAATAAAAATGTTGCACTATATGACATCATTGGTCCCTCCTTTTCGTCTATAATGTCTAGGATCAGACCAGGATAGCTCTGTATAGATGGAGATTTATGTGGTCCATGAACTGAGTGGGTAAAAAGCACTCAGCTCCATCTCATTCTTATACTTATCTGCAGCTCTTACGGCTGCAGCCTTTTCTTCAGCGAATATTGTTGAATACAGCATACTCTTCTTTCTGTTTAACTCTTCTTTCCTCTTGCTTTGAGAGTCTTTGGTTCACAAGATAAGGCAGAGACCAGGGCCGCGATATCGATTTACATTCATATTTCATCATAAGTACATGGGGCTGCCGCTTCCCATATCTTGTCAACCCATTCTGTCGCATCATTAGAAAACCACCACTCTCTGGTAAAGGCTTGATTTGTGCAAGGCTGAGTACCATAGGGATTGCCCGCAGAGGCCAACCTATTAGATTTCCCCAGAATGCACAGAGCTGCCTGCCTGTCTGCCGGTGAATTGTAATGTAGCTCCACAGTAGAACGCTCGCTGGGCTTATTTCCTCCTTCTGCAGGCTCTTATTGGACCTTTGCCGCTAAGATCTCAGGGGAGCTAAGCGTGCAGTCTCTTTCTCTCTAAATAAGGCAGATGTGCTCTACAGAATAAATCTGTCTGCCTTCATTGGCCCAGTTCTGCTCCCAGACACTGCATGGTGATTACATTGCACCTCAGATCTGTATTACTGGAGAGTAATTATGAATTGTATTGTTGGTCTCCCTAGTGACTCTACCAGCACAACTTATTTTTTCAGCCAGTGGATATGATGTGATTGACAGAATAGGGAGACTGTAGAGACTATAGCAAGTGTATGAACTAAACCAATGTTATGCCTTAAGCATGGCTATGGGCAAGGTTTATGTGTGTCTGTGAAAGAAAACGATAAAAGACAGTTGTGCAGAGGTTGTTTACATTTGCATGCACACACACAAACACGCAGGTACACACAGAAATTGCTCCTCCCTCTCATACCCACTGTTACAGAGATGATTGCTGGTTCACATAAAGATTGCATGGAAATTATAGGCTTGAACTTGTCCTGTGTGGCTCAGTTGATAGAGCATGGCACTTGCAATGTGAGGGTTGTGGGTTTGATTCCCATGGTGAAAAAGTAAAATTAATGTATGTCTCTGGAAAATAGTGTTTTCTCAAATGTAATGTAAAGGTTGAACTCCTTCTCTGTCTATCACCCTTTCTTTCCTTCTCTCCATCGTCATCTTATCCTCAGAGGAGCAGAGAGTGTACCATTGCGTGAAACCCCAGCACACAACAATAGGCGGGCCACTGAAGTTCAATCAGACCCCAGCTAAAGATTATAGATCAGTATTGTCACCCACTTCCTGCTTATTGAACAGAGACGAATTGTAAATCCTTTTGTCGGCTGCAAAATGAGCTCCCTAATCTTGTTAATGGTATTTTTTCTCTTTCTCTAGGACCAGTTTGTTGTACACAAAAGAGGTTTTTAAAAAGAAAGGATTTCAGCGGGGCCTAAACACTGGCTTAGAGAACAATGGGAGATGCCTGCTCTTTTCTCATCTTTCTGAGCTAATAACGTGCAACTGTGTTAGAATAGTCTATCCGCGTGCCGTAGTGGTTTGATACTGAGGGTAATGATGTTCGCTGCGTTGGGGGAAATGGAGTGAGGGAGGGAGGAGGATTGTCGGAATTTGGCAGGATGGTAGGAAAACACTGTAAGTTGTGCTGTTCAGATCCGCGCTGGAGGCCATGATTAATTGGAAAATGTAAAAAAAAAAAACTTGTTTCTGCATGTGATACTAATTATGAAAGCAATTATTTTTTGCCTTGTCCTGCTATTGGATTTAGCTGCGGTAGAGCAAAAAAGAAAGTGTCTTCAGTCATCATCTCAGATCCTATTCCTCACAGAACGGCAGTTGCGTCCCAAATGGCACCGTATTCCCTATATAGTGCACTACTTTGGACCAGGGCCCATCGGGCTTTGGTCAACAATAGTGCACTATACAGGGAATACGGTGACATTTGGGACCCAGTCAGCATCAGAGGGTAGCTTCTTGTGTGTGTGTGTGTGTGTGTGTGTGTGTGTGTGTGTGTGTGTGTGTGTGTGTGTGTGTGTGTGTGTGTGTGTGTGTGTGTGTGTGTGTGTGTGTGTGTGTGTGTGTGTGTGTGTGTGTGTGTGGATCTTGAGGTTAAGCCCTCCCAGGCCCACCCATGGCTTTGCCCCTACCCAGTCATGTTAAATCCATAGATTAGGGTTTAATTTATTTATTTCAATTGATTGATTTCCTTATATGACTGTAACTCAGTAAAATCTTAAATTGTTGCATGTTGCGTTTATATTTTTGTTCAGTATAAAACAATTCAATAGCACCCCCCCCCCCCCCCTTAATAATTAAAGAATTAAACACCCAATGTATAGAGTCCTGTGTAAACCTCAAGATCCAGACACACACACACACATGCACGCAAGCACACACAAGAAGCTCCCCTCTGGCTGTGACATTTGGGATCCAGTCAGCATCAATTAGTTTTTCCCCACAAAAGGGCTTTATTACAGACAGCAATACTCCTCAGTTTCATCAGCTGTCCTGGTGGCTGGTCTCAGACGATCCCGCAGGTGAAGAAGCCTGATGTGGAGGTCCTGGGCTGGTGTGGTTACACGTGGTCTGCGTTTGTGAAGCCGGTTGGATGGACTGCCAAATTCTCTAAAGTTACATTAGAGGTGGCTTATGGTAGAGAAATTAACATTAAATGATCTGGCAACAGCTTTGGTGGACATTCCTGCAGTCAGCATGTCAATTACACACTCCCTCAAAACTTGAGACATTTGTGGCATTGTGTTGTATGACAAAGCTGCACATTTTAGAGTAGCCTTTTATTGTCCCCAGCACAAGGTGCACCTGTGTAATGATCATGCTGTTTAATCAGCTTCTTGATTTGCCACACCTGTCAGGTGGATGGATTATCTTGGCAAAGGATAAATTCTCACTAACAGGGATGTGAACAAATTTGTGCAAACAATTTTAGAGAAATAAGGGGCAGCAGGTAGCCTAGTGGTTAGAGCGTTGGACTTGTAACTGAAAGGTTGAAAGATCAAATCCCCGTGCTGACAAGGTAAAAATCTGTCATTCTGCCCCTGAGCAAGGCAGTTAACCCACTGTTCCTAGGCTGTCATTGAAAATAAAATAATTTGTTCTTAACTGACTTAACTGCCTAGTTAAATAATTTAAAAAGCATTTTGTGCGTATGGAACTTTTCTTGGATCTTTTATTTCAACTCAAGAAGCATGGGACCAACACTTTTTATTTGGGGTTTTATATTTTTGTTCAGTATATGATGGTCATACTATGGATCATTTAGCTATTTGAGTAAGAATTTTCAGACCCCTGTAAGTATAAACAAAAATATATCTAAAAAAATTCGATTTTTGTTGTTTTAAGTTCAGTGAGATGAATCTGAGATTTCCTTATAAGTGTTCACAGAATGTTTCTTCTGTACAAAAACAGTTTACATCTCTACGATGTAATGCATAGCCTGTAGTTACCAAACACACCATGGGTAAATTCTATACATTTGATCTTACAGCAAAATACCCATTATAACCATTTTAATGACATAGGAAGGAAGAAAAATGTCACAGTATGCTTCAAGATTTGATCAATATGTGATGAGTTCTTCAGTTTGATACATTGTCCAGAAAACATGTTTAAATGTCTTGCCCTATTGGTGGAATGGTCAAGTTGTTTTGAAATGGTTAAAATATTGAAGTGTTGATGAATAATCAATAATCAAGCAGTAAGCTGTACATGCAAATATTTGATAAACACTTAACCACCTGTGAATCAACAATGAAAGAGTAATGGATAAACAATAACAGTTTGAAAACAGTGATTGACCATTATGATACACAGGATCAGTCTTTAGAGTCAATGTTCAAACAAGCTGCACTATTGAATTAATTGTTTTGTAAATTGGCAAAAATTGGCAAAAATGATTAAACTGTGAACATACATTATTACCAATTGATAGCTTAATCATTTAAGTAATGTACTCCAATTGCAAGGTTGGAGGGAAGTCAGTTGGCTGAATAAAATTATCCTATGGCGCTGCGGTGCAATCATCTTTTCGCCACCAGAGAAAGGACGTGAGCTGTCCAAGTGGGTAGATGACTACCACACACTGGGATATGCATCACCTGTGCGACACAAGGGTATACCCGGAAATCACGTGAGATTTCATTAAGGACTTCCTCTTGTAAGAGGTAGTGTGTCTCTTTGACACTGAATTCAGCATTCTGGCTAATTATTTAGGTTCTGAGAGATCTCAGAATATGAGAACAGGAATAATTTCAAGGCCATGTGCCTTTGCCAACATGAAGTGAGCGTGAGCTCGTTATGGCATTTGTTAGACGTCACGGCGGAGACACTACTGTTCTTTTATAGCTCAATGGCTAAACATTCACACATACCCAGCTTCCTGGGGTGACAGGTAGCCTAGTGGTTATATTGTTGGGCCAGTAACCAGGAGGTTGCTGGATCAAGTCCCTGAGCTGACAAGGTAAAAATCTGTCCTTCTGCCCCTGAGCAAGGCAGTTAACCTACTGCTCCCCATGTGCTGAAGATATGGATGTTAATTAAGGCAGTCCCCTGCACCTCTCTGGGTTGGGTTAAATGTGGAAGAAACATTTCAGTTGGACAACTGACTAGGCATCCCCTTTTTCTTTGTTCCAGAACCGCATTTCTCTGTGGCAAACACCAAAGAGGGCGTATCACGATGATCTTGGTTCAGGAATGAAATGGAGAATACACGTTCCCTTTTGCTTAAGCGTAACGTCTTGCAGTTGTTTTGTGACAATATTCACATCAAGCTTCGTTTACCTTAATGCAACTTTTTTTTTTTTTGAGAAGCGGTCAATCCAATTCATTAAGATTCCAGTGTCATGCACTCCCTATTGGTCACCAAATGAGGTTTTTAGCCACGATTTTAACAAATAATTTGGTGAAATGCTTTTCCTATTGATCACCCAAGCAAGAATGGAGGCAGGAATGGATCACCCCTCTATCGAATGTAACAAGGTAGATGTGTTACTGATGATGTCTCATGTAAAGAAAAATCTAATTGAATCAAATCATATTTAATTTGTCACATGCACAGAATACAACAGGTGTAGACCTTACTGTGAAATGCTTACTTACACACCCTTAACCAACAATTCAGTTCAAGAAATAGGGATAACCGGCGCGCTAGCGGGCTGTTCCCGACACCCGGTGAAATGTAAGGCGCCAAATTCAAAATCCAAAAGTTGAATTATTAAACATTCATCAATATACAAGTGTTGCATAGTCATCAAAAGCTCTGATTCTTGGCAATATCACATCGTTGTCAGATTTCAAAGGCTTTACGGCGAAAGTACAACATTTGATTGTTTGAGGATAGCACCTCATATATTTATGCATTAGCATAAATTCATAACCATCGCGGGTCACACAAAACCCATATAAGAGCTAAAATAAATCACTTACCTTTCGAAGAACTTCTGCTGAGGGCATCCCAAATGTCTAAGGAAGACATCCAATGGTTCTTTTGTTAGAAAAAGTCATATATTATATCCATAAATCTCAGTTTGGTTGGCGCGTTATGTTCAGAAAATCCACTGTCGAGTCACCCGTTGTACAGTGAAGAGAAAGCGTTGAAATATACCTATCAACTTTGCCCAAACAAATCAAACATCATTTATAATGCATCCTTAGGTATCCTTTTATGAATATTAGCGATAATATTTCACTCGGATGATATCCTAAACGATATAAAAGGAAAATAAAGTGGAGCGCGCTCACAATCTCGTGCCCGGGAAACGTTGTTGACATTTGTGATCCCTTGACTATTTCCTCTTCCTGTCAGTTCTGCTCAGTGCTAAAGCCTCCAAACACTGTATAAAGACTGTTGACATCTAGTGGAAGCCATAGGTACTGCAACCTAGGAGCTATTATACATGGATTTCAATAGCAAGTCTATGGAAAATAGGAAATGTCACCCAAAAAGATTTCTGGACAGAAATTCCTCGGGTTTTTGCCTGCTATATCAGTTCTGTTATACTCATAGACATTATTTTAACAGTTTTAGAAACTTCAGAGTGTTTCCTACCCAATAGTACTAATTATGTGCGTATCCTAGTTTCTGGACCTGAGTGGCAGGCATTTTACTTTGGGCACGCCAGACTCTCCAAAACCGTCACCTCTGCTGCCGCTAAGAAGGTATGAAAATATTTACTATATAAACTAAAGTAAAAAATTTTATAAAAAGTAACACAAAAAAATAACATAACAATGACTAGGCTATGTACAGGGGGTACCGGTACCGAGTCAATGTGCACCGCCTCACAGGTTAGTCGAGGTCATTTGTACATGTAGGTTGGGGTAAAGGGACTATGCATAAGTTATAAACAGCGAGTAGCTGCAGTGTAAAAACAAAGGGGGGTGGTCAATGTAAATAGTCCAGATGGCATTTGATTAATTGTTCAGCAGTCTTATGGCTTGGGGCTAGAAGCTGTTAAGGAGCCTTTTGAACCTAGACTTGACGCTCCGGTCCTGCTTGCCGTTCGGTAGCAGAGAGACCAGTCTATGACTTGGGTGACTGGAATCTTTGACACATTTTTGGGTCTTCCTCTAACACCGCCTAGTATATAGGTCCTGGATGGAAGGAAGCTTGGCCCCAGTGATGTACTGGTCTGTACGCATTACCCTCTGTCGCACCTTACACTCGAATGCCGAGCAGTTGCCATACCAGGTGGTGATGCAACTGGTCAGGATGCTCTCAATGGTACAGCTGTATAACTTTTTGAGGATTTGTGACTTTCTATCCTGATTCCGCTGCAATTTACCTTTCATTGGCTATTTGATGTTTTTTCCTTTGGATTACAAATATTACTTTGGATATGGATTTGGACTTCCATTGAAGGACTGAATGACTCAACCACAGGTTTTCTTATGGTTACTGTTGGCTCCTGACAGGTCTATTCATGTATTGTATTATGCTTTTGTTGTTTATGTTGAACCCCATATAATTTTCTTATTAATACACCAATGCACTGAATATGTTTCCTAATATTAATTTCATACAAGGTTTGTGGTTTATGAAATTTATTTGGAGAAAATGGTGACCACAAAAGCACAGAGAGATAATTATCTGTGTTGTTGATTGGGGGTTTAGGATTGCTTATCCATGGCTGATTCTACAACTCTTGTTGATATCCATCGTGAGAAGGAGGATTCTCCCCTTGAGCAGGAAGATTTCACAGCTAGTCCCTTTGTGACCAGACGAAGTCCAGTACGGGATCTAACACCGACTTTTGACGCACTGTATGTAGGAGATTCTCAGGATGAAGAAGAGAGTACTGATGAACCACCTCTTGGCCATGCCCATTCTGAGGCAGCCTCAGGTCCAGGCCCGAGGCAACCAATCCACGATGATGAGGATGATGAATAAAATAGTTTGGCTTCACGCTTAAAGGCTGTGGAAAGATATATTCAGGCTTTTCCATTTAAATGCTGTAAGGAAAGAATATGTTCTTCTGTACTATATTGACCGTAAATGCCAATGCTTGCAAAATGCCTTTGATGGCGCAAAGACAGAAATCAGGCAGTCAATGGTTGAATGTTTGGCATGGAGAGACAGACAGTTGGATATATAACTCAAGGACCTTACTAGGAAAGTGAGCACCTCCATGTGTGATGAAGCTCCGTCTGTCAATTTCTGTGTCTGGGACAAGGAGAGATGCTGGGTCTGCAGCAAGAAGAGATGCTGGGTTTGTACATAGAAGAGACAATGGTGGGGTCAGGACAAGAAGGGAGCCTTCCCACGCCGGGAAGAGAGTTGCGTTGCTGTTCAGAGATACAAACTATCAGTGAAGGTCCAGTTTCCCAGCTTTGGAGGACGGGAGGATAATGAAGATCCTTTTGACGTATCTGGAGAAATGTGAAGAGAATCTTCATCCTTTAACACACATAGAGGTGTTGGCAACTATGAATACTGTTCTACAGGGCACAGCCAAAGACAGGTAGTGAGTTGAAAGCTCAAAGGTTGATACCTGGGGGAGGTTCAAGCCTGCATTCCTCTGGGCATTTTTCTATGAAGACTATGAGGCAGAGGGAGAGAAGAGGCTTCAAGGCAGGATTCAAGGACAAAAAGAGAGCAATAGACTTCACTTTTCAGTACAGCGCTCTGTGTATGCGCTGGACGCATGGTCACACTGAAGAATAAATAGTCAATCTGATACTCTGACATTCTAACCTGAAATTGGCCAGCATTCTCAGAGGGACAGCCCACACAGTTGATGAGCTTGTGCAGATTGGGACCCTCATGGAAACTGGCTGGTCAGGCCAGACCACCTACTGGAACCGGGTGAATGCTATCCAAAACCCAAAGGCCCAGCAAGGACCAGGAAAAGTGCCCAACAGATGGAGGCAAAGTGCAAGGTATTGTTGTATACAGGGTGTTCATTCCCTCTGTTGCAGGAATACCTTCATAAAGAAACCTCAAGAATCTCTTACCGCATGCTCTGAGCAAGCATTTGTCTTGGTCGATGGACAAAACTGCTTTACACTTTTCATGAGGACTTATGGTTGGTTGACACCTTTTGTAATGCACAAGTCACACCTGGCCTTCTCCATTGTGCTGGGTCTGGACTTCCTGTACAAGACTGGCACATTACTCAACTTCTGGAGAGGTATGTATGGAGTGTGACATGGACGGCAGGTGTTTGAAATTCACTGCTCGACTGAAGGACCTTATAATTATTTGTTTGTGTGGGGTACAGAGATGAGGTAATAATTCAAAAACCTGGTTAAACATTATTATTGCACACAGTCCATGCAACTTATTATGTGACTTGTTAAGCACGTTTACTCCTGAACTTATTTAGGCTTGCCATAACAAAGGGCTTGAATACTTATTGACTCAAGACATTTCAGCTTTTCATTTTTAATACATTTGCAAATATGTTTAAAAACATAATGTCAAAGTTTAATTATGGGGTATTGTGTGTAGGCCAGTGACAACAAATGTCATGTAATCTATTTTTTATGCATGCTTTAACACAACAAAATGTAGAAAAAGCCAAGGGGTGTGAATACTTTCTGAAGACACTAACTCCCCTGAATGCCTCTGTCAATCCTTCAGCTATTGTATGCAGTAATCATGCGCCTATGAACCGGAGTTATACTTTTGCACTGAGGTGGTTTGCCCTGATAGGAATTCCACTGTGTGCAGCTTACCCTGCACTGCCATGTCTACCCCTGATAAGCCTCCCAGTAAATGAAACAAAAACAATCAAGAATCCCAGAAAAGTGCAAAAAATAGGCCACATTATCATATGTAGCCTAATAAACAAGCTTCATGAAATTGACTTGCTAGTAAGAAATAACATTCATATACTGAATATCTCTGAAAATCACTAAGATAATACCTTTGATACAGTAGTAGCAATACATGGTTTCAACATCTTCAGAAGAGACAGGAATGCCAATGGTGGAGGTGCACCCGAGTCATATTCCTGTTAAGCTTAGTGAGGATCTCATGTCAAATACTGTTGAAGTAAAACGGCTACAGGTTCAACTCCCTTAAAGCCCAATCTTGTGGGAAGCTGCTAAAGTAGTAATTGTCAGTAATTGGATAATATGTGTGAAATTCTTGGTAATCTATGTGATATCAACAGAGGTACACTACCTTGGGGTCACTTAGACATATCCTTGTATTTGAAAGAAAAGCAAATTTTTTGTCCATTAAATAACATTAAATGATCAGAATTACAGTATAGACATTGTTAAGCTAGAGATATGTCGCACATCCGCATCTGCGGTGAAAGGTGACAGAGTTTGAGCAGTGTTTGTCACACCATGAGACAACCTGGAAATCAGTCTTCTCACAAAATCGTCTTTAGCGTCCTAACGGTTTGGCCTATTATGGCCCCTCAATGGAAAGATGACACTCTCAGGAATACATACATGTCATTTGTTTTTTGCTCTAGGACGCCCACAGGCCCCACAAGACTAAGTTGAAGGTCCCCCGGTTAAAAAAATTAATAGAAGTAAAAACATTTAAAAAGGGTTAAATACATAAATGTTTCCTGATCTTTCTTATAACAACTCAAATCAAGTTTTATTTGTCACGTGCTCCAAATGCAACAGGTGTAGACCTTACCGTGAAATGCTTACTTACAAGCCCTTAACCAGCAATGCAGTTCAAGACACAAAATAACAATAATGACAATGAGGCTATATACAGGGGGGTGACTGTACCGAGTCAATGTGCGGGGTTACAGGTTAGCCGAGGTAATTTGCAGGTAGGGGTAAAGTGACTATGCATAGATAATAAACAGCGAGTAGCAGCAGTGTAAAAACAAAGGGGGGGGGGTCAATGTAAAGACTCCGGGTGGCCATTTGATGAACTGTTCAGCAGTCTTATGGCTTGGGGCTAGAAGAGGTTAAGGAGCTTTTTGGTCCTAGACTTGGTGCTCCGGTACCGCTTGCCTTGCGGTAGTAGAGAGAACAGTTTATGACTTGGATGACTGGAGTCTTTGACAATTTTTTGGGCCTTCTTCTGCCTAGTATATAGGTCCTGGATGGCAGAAAGCTTGGCCCCAGTGATGTACTGGGCTGTAAGCACTACCCTCTGATGCTGAGCAGCTGCCATACCAGGCGGTGATGCAACCAGTCAGGATAATCTTGATGGTGCAGCTGGAGGACTTTTTGAGGATCTCGGGACCCATGCCAAATCTTTTCAGTCTCCTGAGGGGGAAAAGGTGTAGTCGTGCCCTCTTCACAACTGTCTTGGTGTGTTTGGACCATGATAGTTTGTTGGTGATGTGGACACCAAGAATCTTGAAACCAAGAATCTTGAAACTCTCTATATTTTTTTAGGGGGGGCTAATAGTAATTTTAGTATATCATTTTTACATAGTGTATTTTCTTACGATACTTCAAGGGGTCTTAAAATTTAAAATCAAATATACTACATGGGCATTAATATTGAGTTGGTCCCACTTTGCTGCTACTGTATAACAGCCTGGGAAGGCTCTTCACAAAATGTTGGATCACTGCTGCGGGGACTTGCTTCCATCCAGCCACAAGAGCATTAGGGAGGTTGGGCACTGATGCTGGGTGATTAGGCCTGGCTCGCAGTCAGCGTTCCAATTCATCCCAAAGGTGTTCGATGGGGTTGAGGTCAGGGCTCTGTGCAGGCCAGTCAAGTTCTTCCACACTGATTTCGACAAACCATTTCTGTATGGACCTCGCTTTGTGCACGGGGGTATTGTCATACTGAAACAGGAAAGGGCCTGCCCCAAACTGTTGCCACAAAGTTTGAAGCACAGAATTGTCTAGAATGTTATTATGCTTCACTGGAACTTAGTACCTTTAAGGTTGCAGTGACACATCCATAACCTGAGCAGAAACCAGACTGCATACCAGAGAGACTTCAAGTTGATTTACAAGTTTTCCCGAACACTTTTGAGAAACAGGGCAAGATAGAAATTGGCCTATAACCACAATGATCAGATTGATCTCCCCCTTGATTGATCTCCCCCTCAGATTGATCTCCCTTCCCCCTCCTCCATAATCACACGACCTCAACCCAATTGAGATGGTTTGGGATGAGTTGGACCGCAGTGTGAAGGAAAAGCAGCCAACAAGTGCTCAGCATATGTGGGAACTCCTGCTATTGTTGGAAAAGCATTCCAGGTGAAGCTGTTTGAGAGAATGCCAAGGCATCAAGACAAAGGGTGGCTATTTGAAGAATCTCAAATATAAAATATATTTTGATTTGTTTAACACTTTTTTGGTTACTACATGATTCCATATTTGTTATTTCATAGTGTTGATGTCTTCACAAAAATTCTACAATGTAGAAAATAGTAAAATAAAGAAAATCCCTTGAATGAGTAGGTGTGTCCAAACTTTTGACTGGTGCTGAAGGTATTCAGACCCTTTGCAGAATTTGTTAGTGGAGTGTCTCCTCCTGCCACCACCACACTACTGAGGTGTCAACTGCCAAAGCATGTAGGGTAAGAGTAAAGAGACTTAACGTCCATTATCTAAATCAGTGGTGGAAAAAGTACCCAATTGTCATACTTGAGAAAAAGTATAGATACCTTAATAGAAAGTGACTCAAGTAAAAGTAAAAGTCATCCAATAAAATACTTCTTGGGTAAAATGATTTGGTTTTACATATACTTAAGTATCAAATGTAATTGGTAAAATATACTTAAGTATCAAAAGTAGAAGTAAAATGATAAATTATTTAAAAGCAGACGGCACCATTTTCTTGTTTTTACAGATAGCCAGGGGCACACTCCAACACGGAGACATTATTTACAAAAGATGCATTTGTGTTTAGTGAGTCCGCCAGACCATAGGCAGTAGGGATGACCATGTGTTCTCTTGATAAGTGTGTGAATTTCACAATTCTATGGTCCTGGTAAGCATTGAAAATGTAACAATTACTTTTGGTTGTCAGGGAAAATGTATGGAGTACAATATGTTCTATAGGAATGTAGTGAAGTAAAAGTAGTCAAAAATATAAATAGCAAAGTACAGACACCCCAAAAGATTACTTAAGTAGTATTTTTACTTAAGTACTTTACACCCCTGATGTATATGACTGCTGACACGCCTCCATTACTACTGATGAATGTATTTATGATAATGTATCCGGGACCACCCTATAAAATGTGACCGTGCTCTCCCTGCTCTCCTCCGACATTAATTTGTGTTTGAACAGAGCGAGTCGGTCGGGCTTGGCTTTCCTCTCTCTGTCTGTCCCCCTAATTTGTGCTTCCAATTAGAGATAAGGATCATAAGGAAGAGGGCTGACAATCTCTTAATACAGCACATTAAAGGGATGTGCAACAGTCATCCCAGCACTAATTAAGTCAATTCCATTTCCTAGCGTGGAATCGTAATGATATTATTTGTTTGGTGGGTTTGGAGGAACTCGTAATTGCAGGAATTTCCATTGGTCTCTCAACAAGCATGAACGGGCCAGTTAACAATGAGCCGTGATGATTCAGTCGGTTCCTACACCACCCGGTGCTGGAAAGCAATCTAGGACTCTAATCGAAAGTCAAATAGCAAAGCTGTGTATATAAGCGTGTCTCCAAAAGTAGTGAATCAGCAACAGGCACAGGTAGACAGTTGAGCTGGAGGTCACTGGAGCTGCTGTAGAGGAGGGAATCTCTCCCTTACACCCCCTTTATGCTGATTGCAGTAAAATGATAATTAGAGAAGTAGATACACTGAGTCATTATAAGTGTAATTCATTCTTAAGTGCGAGGTGTATTAGTACAATCAGGCTCTTAATGAGGGGCCTGATATAACTTATTTCTAAGGGGATCAAGTCAAATGAACAGCACTAATGGGTTTTGGCACGGTGCTGCATGGTTGTTTAATGCACTTATGTATCAGTTTGTATATTTAGAATGCTTTTATACGGAAACCGGGGTGATCATTATGTGAGCAAATGGATGTTTATTGGAGTCATAAACCAAAGTGAGGGGGCCTGTGTGTTTGTGTAGTGTGTGTGTGTGTGTGAGCCTCTGGCACACATGCAGTAAAACGTGTACACACACACAGTAAAACACACACAACACTATAAAGAGGTTTTTGCCCATTTAGACTCATCATTCAAATCCTGTCATTAATTAAACTTACTGAAATAAATTGAGACCTGCACACTGTCAAACTTTTCTCCACTAACTTTTTGGGCACAATGGTGTCACTAAGTGCTTACAGAACCCAGCCTTCCCTTCCCTTCCTCTACCATGCCCCTTTTCTATCTAGCTCTGAGGCTTCAGTGTGTTAGTATAACAGGTTTGTGAACTCAGCCCCAGGACCAGCTGGATGAGGGGACTCTTTTCTTTGCTCAGCTCTTGGCATTGCAGGGCTTGGTAATGAGAGGGGGTCACTGTATTTGAGATGTTTCCAAAACTTAATTGCTCTTTTTTGAGTTTTTATTATTAGTGGATATTGGCCTAATTCTGCCCTGCATGCATAGTTTTTAGGTTTCCTGTAGCAGAATCTTACAGAAATCTGCATGCAGGGTTTCAAATGGGTGTTTTCCCCATTGGGTGATATCGTGTTTTGCAAGTGGACCCCACATCTCGCTGCCATAAGTTGCAATTGGTTCAATGACACATTCAAATAGTTTTAGTCAAATTTTAATAAGTATTTCCATTTCCATGTGTTTTTTTAATGGTGTAGAATGCCCTATGTGCTTTCTCTCTCAGTTCATTCACTGCCTCATTAATAAGGTGTCCAGTTGAGCTTTTTTTTAAACCTAAGTAATTGTAGTGTGTGCAGTACTCTATGTATTTTGTAGCAATTGAGAACTTTGTTCTAATTCCCTGAGATTTGGATCTTCTCTGGAAAATCATTATTATTGTCTTTTTGGGGTTTGCTGCCAGTGCCCAGGTCTGCAGTACTGCTCTACCAGGTCCAGGCTCTGCTGTAGGCCATGTGCTGTGGGTGACAGCAGGCACAGGTCATCTGCGAAGAACAGGCATTTAACCTCTGAATTGTGGAGACTAACACCAGGGGCTGAGGATTTTTCTAGAAAAGTGGCCAATTCGTTGAAGAGTACATTGATTTAATTGTCATATTTTACCCCCTACACTACTTTCAATAACTTTGTAGAACAGTCCTGTATGCCAAATAGAATCAAATGGTTTTTGGAAGTCGAAAAGCAAGCGTACATTTTGGTGTATTTGTTTATCTATCAGGGTGTGTAGGGTGTAAATATAATTGGTCATGGGATGTTTTGGTATAAATCCAATTTGGTTTTTACTCAAGACATTGTGCTTATTAAGGACGTTTAGAACTCTTACATTTATAATACTACAGAAAACCTTTCCCAGGTTACTGTTCACACAAATGCCTCTATAATTGTTAGGGCCACATTTGTCTCCGTTCTTAAAGTTTGGGGTTATGAGTGCTTGATTCCAGATATCAGGGAAATAACCTACACTTAGGATCAAATTAAACAGTTTTAATATAGCCAATTCAAATTTTGCACTAGTGAATTTGAGCATCTCATTTAGGATGCCATCAGGTCCATAATTGGGGAGTCCAATGGATTTTGATTGTCCTTTATAGCTTTTTGTAAGCCATTCAACATCTCATGAATTTGGCATTTTTCTGCGTTTGCATCAGTTTGAACAGTGTTGTAGAGTGTTTTTAAAATGGGCCGTTCATATGTCACCATTTTGTATCGCTAATTCTTCAAGTTTCGATTTTTTTAAGTTTTTTCAAATTTTGCCAGAAGTTGTTTGTGTTTATGGTCTTCTCAATTAGTGTCAGCAGCTTGCTGTTGAACTGTGCTTTTTTGTTTCTGAGTGTATGTTTATAGAGTTAAAGTTTCACAGTAATTAAGGCATAATTCACCATTATTTGGGTATCTGTGCTTTTGGTTTGATAGTGTTCTAAGTTTTTTCCTTATAATTTTACAATCTGCATCAAACCAGTTGTCATCTGTGGTCTTTTAAACATATTTTTTATCAATTGCAGTTGTGCTTCTTTTGCCGTTAGCCTGAATATATTGTTGATGTTTTTTACTGCTTCGACAGAGCCCTTCCGTTTTTGTTGATGGTGCTTTCACTGTTGTTTCTATTGGGAAGATTACGATTAAGTTTGAAACAGTATGGCCTGTAATAAAGCTGTCTCCTCGTGTGGTTGTTAGATCAGGTAGTGTTCCTGTGCGCGCATGTGTGTCCCCACAGATTAGAATATTTCCCTGGGCCTGGAAATGGCATGTCTCTTCCACAAGGGTGGGGAATATCTCCTCTGAGTAGTATGGGGATTCTGAGGGGGGATATATATATATTGCGCAAAGGAACACATATTACAAGTACAAGTTATTTTTTCAGCTTTAACCGAATGTTAACCAATTTTGAGGGGATCAATTTGATTTTGTAGTTCAGATTTGTACCAAATGATCAATACTCCAGAGTCTCTGCCTCTATTGACAGAGCTGTGTTTCTGTGACGGCACAATTACCTCTCTGTAGCCTGTGGAACAGTGAGTGACAATGTCTGCCTTACACCATGTCTCCTGCAGAATGATGAATTCAACATCGTTAAATCGTTTTTTAAACTCCAGTCCAAAGGTTGCGTTTATGCCCTGAATGTTCCACATGCTAACTGATAGTGATTTTCATGTTGCAAAAAGAAGGAATAGCACAGTCAGAAATACAATAACTACTAATGTGTTAAGAGTGAGATAGAACAAATGTTTGCTGTTATCCATTGTTAATTTTTTTATTCATTGAACAAGTCAACTTTTAGTACAATAGCTGTGTGCGTGCATTCGTGCCTGTGTGTGTGTGCGTTTAGTGCAGATGTATTGGAGGAGCTGTTTAATCTCACTCAATCCTACAGAGTTCTCCTGTCCTCTGAGGGCCTCCGCGTAGCTGCGCTGGTCCTGCTGTTGGGCCCTGTGGAGGGGAGGGGGGCCAGGTCTGGGCCGGGGGCCGCCTCTCTGGTCTGGTAGAGGTGGTAGTCTGGTGTGGGGTAGTAGGCTGAGCCTGCTCCAGTCTGGCTGCGCCGATGGAGGTGGTGATGCTCTGGTGGTGGGTGGGGCCTGTGGGGTGCTCTGGGTCTGGTGGGGCGTTGAGTGGGCCTGGGGCTCCTTGGTGTTGCAGTGGTCTGATAGGGGTCTCTGGGTGGTCCTCCGTCTAGTGCGGTATGGGGTGTGGTCTACCAAGTGCCACGTCCTTTAGAGACTTGGCAAACATCCCTATTGTCTGCTTCCTCAGGTGGGAGTGGTCGTGGAGGTGCTCTGGGGTGATTGTTGGGTGGTGAGGAACTTGCACGTTCGTGAGTAGGCCACACCCTCTGGTGATGTCAGCATTGACTTTTTGAATGGTACGGTGATGAAAGTCTTTGCGGGGCAGCAGAGTGGAGATGGTGATGTGGAAGTTGGGGAACTACTCAGAGGCCCTCTCTGCTACTCTGTTGACCAGGCTGCCTACTCTTTCCTGCTCCTCTCGCAGGTTGTTTGTGCCGGTGTGAATAATAGCGTGCCCTGGTGTGCCAAAGTCATCCTGCGTTTCCATACTTCGGACACCTTCGGACACCGGGCAGCCCCCGGTGGGGGAAGAGTTTATCCTCTTGGATGAATTTCCCATTTGAGTCAATGAGGATGGCCACCTCAGTGGGTTTTACCAGAATAGTGGGTTTACGGTCTGGAGCTGGGGTACACAGAGTATGTGTACAAGGAGGGGTGTGTCGGGGGGGCCAGAGAGCTTCTCTCTGTAGTAAGTGTCACGATGTTCAACACAATTGTCATAAGGATTAGACCAAAGCGCAGCGCGGGTGTAGTTCCACATGTTTTAATGATAGAAGGGAAACTTTCAAATGCAAAAACAAAGAAACAACGATCGCACACGTCAGTGCCTGTGTGCGCGACACAACAGAACACATACAAAACAATAACCCACAAAGGTAGGTGGGGAAGGGAACAAACTAAATAGGATTCCCAATTAGAGGCAACTACAACCAGCTGCCTCTAATTGGGAACCAACTCAAAACCAAGCATAAAGTCACCTAGACAACCCTAGTCACGTCCTGGCGCAAAACCCCATAGAGAACACAGAGGGCTCTCTATGGCCAGGACGTGACAGTACCCCGCCCCCCCCAAGGTGCGGACTCCGACCGCAAATCAGAAGTCACTGGGGGAGGGTTCGGGTGGGTGTTAGGTGTCAGTGGCAGCTCCGGTGCGGGCCGTACCGGTGGCGGACTCCTAGTGCGGGGATCCGGAACAGGTTCCCCCGGACTTAGAAGTCAAACTGGACTCCTGGTGCGTGGAGCCGGAACAGGACGTACTGGGCTGGGACGACACCTTGGAGGCCTGGTGCGTGGAGCCGGAACTGGACGTACTGGGCTGGGACGACACCCTGGAGGCCTGGTGCGTGGAGCCGGAACAGGACGTACTGGGCTGGGACGACACCCTGGAGGCCTGGTGCGTGGAGCCGGAACAGGACGTACTGGGCTGGGACGACACCCTGGAGGCCTGGTGCGGGGAGCCGGAACAGGACGTACTGGGCTGGGACGACACCCTGGAGGCCTGGTGCGTAGAGCCGGTACAGGATGTACTGGGCTGGGAAGACACCCTGGAGGTCTGGTGCGTGGAGCCGGAACAGGACGTATTGGGCTGGGGATGCGCACTGGACGCCTGGTGCGTGGAGCCGGAACTGGACGTACCGGGCTGGTCTCACGCACCTCTGGGCGAGTGCGGGGAGCTGGCACTGGACGCACCGGGCAGGGGATACGTACTGGATGCCTGGTGCGTGGAGCTGGCACAGGACGTCCCGGGCTGGGACGACACCCTGGAGGCCTGGTGCGTGGAGCCGGAACAGGACATACTGGGCTGGTCTCACACACCTCTGGGCGAGTGCGGGGAGCTGGCACTGGACGCACCGGGCTGGAGATGCGCACTGGACGCCTGGTGCGTGGAGCCGGAACTGGACGTACCGGGCTGGTCTCACGCACCTCTGGGTGAGTGCGGGGAGCTGGTACTGGACGTACTGGGCTGGGCAGACACTCCTCTCGGTGCCTGCGTTTTAGCTCCTGACGTGCCACATCCTCTCTCTCATATTCCAGCCTAAACTCCTTTACGTTCCTCCATTCGGGCTGTGGCTCTGGCCTAGTTTCGGCCCTTCGCCACATGTGCCCCCCCTAAAAGAAATCTTGGGGTTGCTGTTGCCCTAGACCCCGGCGTCCTCGCTGTTCCCTCTCTCTCCTCGGCGACTCCTGCCACGGAAGGGTCTCGCAACCCCCCATTATTTCCTCCCAGGTCCAGAATACCTTCTCCTGGGCACGCTGCTTGGTCCTTTGACGGTGGGTTATTCTGTCACGATGTTCAACACGATCGTCATCAAGATTAGACCAAAGCGCAGCGCGGGTGTAGTTCCACATGTTTTAATGATAGAAGTGAAACTTTCAAATGCAAAAACAAAGAAACAACGATCGCACACATGTGTCGCGCACACAGGCACTGACAACAGAACACATACAAAACAATAACCCACAAAGGCAGGTGGGGAAGGCAACAAACTAAATAGGATTCCCAATTAGAGGCAACGACAACCAGCTGCCTCTAATTGGGAACCAACTCAAAACCAAACATAAAGTCACCTAGACAACCCTAGTCACGTCCTGGCCCAAAACCCCATAGAGAACCCAGAGGGCTCTCTTTGGCCAGGACGTGACAGTAAGTGTCCCAATGTGAGCCTCCTTGCTGACTGGGGGTGTGGGTAAAGGGCGGTCGGTTTGGGGGGTGGTGAGGGGCTGCAGCTTCTCTCTAGGAGTCTCTATAGTCTGTTCTCTGTGCTGCAGCACCCTCTTGATGACAGACAACTCCTTTGCCATCTCCTCCTTTACTTGCACTAGCTCTCTCCTCATTGTGGCCTTTACCTCCTCAAGCGCTGTGGTAAGGCTCTCTCTCAACTCCTGGACAGAGTTCTTCAGCTGGGTCCTGCACTGGTTGATCTGGTCCTGTAGAAGCTATGTGTCTGGGCTGGAGGTGGTGTAGCTGGGATGCTGCTCCTTTAGCTCAGTAACCCATTCCTTTAACAGAGCCAGCCTGTCTTTCAGTAGCCTGATGCTGGTGCTTCTCTCTCTCTCTCTCTCTTTCTCCCTGCTTCTTTCTCTTTCTCTCTCTCTACTTTCTCTCTCTCTTTCTCTCCAGCATTCTGTGAGGAGGGGTGTAGGAGCGGAGGTACCTGTGTGTCGCCCAACACCTGCGTCTGCCCCTCAGGCTTTACGGGACGCCACTGTGAGACAGGTATGACCGTAGTAGCACACTGTAAAAATATATATATGTTGATTGAACATACAATTGTATGTCAACCAGCTGCAACAGGATTGTGAGTTTGCTCAACAAAATAGCATTGAAGTTGATTCAATGTACAACTGTAAGTGTAAGGCAACCAGCTGCAATAGGTGAGTTTGCTCAACATGTGGCCAAATAGCTGAACCTACACATGTATGTTCACTCAACTTTGAATTTTAGGTTGAGTGAACATGGAATTCAACTTGAGAATTGAGTCTACCTTATTTGCATATTTCCCAGAGTGCCTTGCATTTATAGAGAATTGTTGTTACCATTTGTTAGCAACAGAGACATAGTTTTTGTATGGATTTCAAAGTGATTGTTATCTTTAAACTCTATATGACAATACATTAAAAACACACTGTACAAAACATTAGGAACACCTTCCTAATATTTAGTTGCACCCCCTTTTGCCATCAGAACAGCCTTAATTTGTTGGGACAAGGACTCTACAAGGTGTCGAAAGCATACCTCAGGGATGCTGGCTCATGTTGACTCTGTTGCTTCCCGAGTGGCGCAGCGGTCTAAGGCACTGCATCTCAGTGCTAGTGCCGTCACTACAAACCCTGGTTTGATCCCGGGCTGTATCACAACTGGCTGTGATCGAGAGTTCCATAGGGCGGTGCTGTTCTTGACATACTCAAACTGTGTGCCTGGCACGTTCTAACTACTTGCAAAGTGATGTGTAATTCGTATTGAGGCGAGGATATCCAACAATTTGATCACCTGCATTCACTGCCGTCATTTTTGAACGACTCTTTTTACTGACTTGAGAGTCATGATTCATGATTAATTTTTTCAGAGCGACTCGTTCATTTTAGTCATTAGTTTCATCTGCTGGCCGAAATGAATTCTACAGCAGGATTAATACGTGCTCCTCCAGCTCAGTGGCTCTGGTGCTCCAACCAGCAACTGTGTATTATGTGCGCAAGGGAAAATAGATCATGCTGCAGGCAGAATAGATTAGAAAAATACATGTTTAGAACTGATGGTGCAAGAATTAATGCAATTAATTGAACATTGAATGTTATAATGGACACAGCTTTGTAGAACCCAAACGTACACAGCCTCTGCTCAACAAACGCGAACTTGAGAATGAATCGTTTGGGGTGCTGCAGTTCGATACTGTGCATATCACTCTCACGGCAGTCATGTAGCGGAAGAATGAGAGAAGGTGATACTCGCGGCTGGTGACTGGCTGGTGTGGGAGCACAGCGTGATGACTCAATCATGATTTATGACATTGTTTGGATGACTGACCATTTGTGACCAACGCCCTTGATTCAGTCTTATGTAACACAATTTGAAATTGTGTTTTTTACATTGGATAAAAGCAGAGACTCATAGCTACAAAATGGTATATCATACACTGCATTTGAGGAACAATGGGAAAGTAATTCTGCTTTGAAAGTTGATAAACTTGTAATCCTACTTTTGAGAAAATGGCCCTTGAATATTTTGGTACACCTACTGGAGAGCTCTTCTTTGTCTACAGACATTCAGCATTGTTCATACACTCTTAAGCCAGCCCCACCCATCTCTTTAAGGATTCACATGTGAGGTCATGTGCTAAACAGTGAGTAGCGTAGTAAAGTAAAGATTATGACTAAAAGATTATGACTAAAAGTGGTAAAAGTAGTAGCCTACAATGAGGAAAAATTCCAGGTGAACAGAAAGTGTCCAGATAAAAATATTAGATGACGCTTACCCAGACACACTTATCTAAATTGATGGGTCATGTGAAAGAAATGCTATAACACCCAGCCACATCTTGCTAAGTGGATGGGTCTCTACAGAAGGTGTAAATGGTACAGCGAAATGGTTACTTGCATAGTAGCAATATCAAAAATAAAGATATAAAGAAAAATAAAACAAGTGCCAATGCCAGTAGAGAAAGAACAAAATAATATACAGTATGTACAAGAACAACATCAATAATTATATCAGTGATACTAGTAATAGATGAGGTAGTTATATGCATGCAATTGGGGGTAAAGTGGCTGAGCAGCATGATAAAACACTATTTTTTTAAATAGTGGCAGCAATGTATGGCGTGTGTGTTAGGAGAGAGTCATGTAAATAGCCAATGCATATAGTGCAGATGACTGGGAACTCGCCCCCAGCGATGAACTGGTCCGTCCGAACCACACATGAACAAGATAATCTATACTCAGAGAGCCTGTTCATGTCCTGCCCTTGGTGCAGGGTATGTGATGTCCATAGCCTCTTTGTCCCAAAACTCCCTGATCTTCTCAAAAAGATAAGTTTGTCTAGCCGTGTCCAGTCCAGGTGCTGCTTGTACAGCAGACCATATATGGGAGAAAGGGTGTCAGCGTTGCTCAGCAACGCTGGTCCAGACTGAGTCCGAAAGCTCCTTGGCAACAACACCACCAGGTTCCAGAGTATCGAAGCTGTAAAACAGGAAATAACAAAATAATGTAAGACCTTACACAACATCAATTTACCTCCTAAGTTTAGATGAGAAGAATAACCTCATACGATGCAATGAAAATTATATTCTCCTGAAGTGCTGGTACTGCTTGATCTGTGGCAGCGGTCTGAAGTACGGAGGTGTTGTTGCAAGACATAGCTTTCCACCAGCACTGTACCATCCTCCAGTCCAACCAGCTGTGGGATGTTGACCCCTGTCACAGTGCTGTCCTTCACAACACCAGCAATCTCGTACAAAGTGTTCACTCTGGTCTTTCTGTAGCTCTGCTTGATGAGGCCAAAGCACCAGTCGGGGGCGAACTTGGTGTGGCCTCTGATCAGGAATTGAAGGTCCACACTGTGGTGGAGCTTGTGGATGGTCCGCCAGGCAAAATACCAGAGCACAAACTTGTTCTTGTTTTGGCCACTGTAGTTATCACAATTCAGGTCCACACGTGTTTCCCCAACGTAGTTGGTGAAGAAATGGTGCATGTAGTTGATGACTGCGTTGCTGCCTTTGCTGGATGACATGCCTTCATAATCAAGTAGTTGACTTGTTGTGGTATTCCTAAACAGCAGACACCAAACAAGCCACACATTCGAGGAGTTAAAAAGTAGATGGGACCTGGCTGCATTGGGTCAGAAGGATAGTGCACCTGCAAACAACAAAATAGCAATATAATAAATTAAAATGTGTTGTCTCACCCCTGTCAGTCTGTCTTTACACAGCTCAGTGAAAGGCATTTGCCTGCCTCCCATTAACTATTTAGGGAGCGGCTGCATAGGTGACTGTTTTGGAGAGTCTGGCGTGCCCAAAGTAAAATGCATGCCACTCAGGCCCAGAAAATAGGATATGCACATAATTAGTACTATTGGATAGGAAACACTCTGAAGTTTCTAAGAGTGTTAAAATAATGTACGTGAGTATAACAGAATTGATATAGCAGGCGAAAACCCGAGGAAAATCCATACGGATTTGCAGTTTTTTTTGTAAATGAGCATCTTCTTCATTGTGCTTATTGCATACAACTTTATGTAGGACTGAGAATGCGGTACCTATGGCTTCCACTAGATGTCAACAGTCTATATACAAAGTCTGGGAATTCTAGGAGTGACCAGAACAGATAGGAACAGGAAATTGTCAGGCGACCACTTTTGTAAAGAAGGTTTGACGCGCGCGAGTTTGTGAACGCGCACCACTTTATTTTTCTTTCCTATCGTTCACGTTATCGTCCGGTTGAAATATTATAGCAAATATACCCAAAAGGATACCTGATTTGTTTGTAGAAAGTGTATAGGTATAATTTGAACGTGTTCTCTTCACGGTTCAATGGGCGACTCAACGGTGGATTTTATGATCATAACGCGCCAACCAAACAGAGATTTATGGATATAATAAATTACTTTTTCTAACAAAAGAAGCATGGATTGTCTTCGTTGGACACTTGGGAAGCCCTCAGCAGAAGTTCATCAAAGCTAAGTGATTTTATATTAGCGATTTTATGCGTTTTGTGAGACCCGTGTTGGGTTATGGATTTATGCTAATGTGTAAATATTAGAGGTGCTACCCTCAAACAATCAAATGTTGTGCTTTCGCCGTAAAGCCTTTTTGAAATCTGACAACGCTGTGATATTGCCAAGAATCAGAGCTTTTGATGACTATGCAACACTTGTATATTGATGAATGTTTAATAATTCAACTTTTGGATTTTGAATTTGGCGCCTCACATTTCACCGGGTAGTGTCGGGAGTGCACCCCACCACTCCGTAAGTAGTTAAGGACAACAAAGTCA
The DNA here is from genome assembly GCA_003317085.1 of Hucho hucho. Lineage (NCBI taxonomy): Eukaryota > Metazoa > Chordata > Actinopteri > Salmoniformes > Salmonidae > Hucho > Hucho hucho. The sequence continues at coordinate 82,064 of QNTS01000587.1, forward strand.
AGGTATTGGAGTGGCCATAGAAAATGTGTGGGTAGAACTGAAAAAGTGTGTGCCAGCAAGGAGGCCTACAAACCTGACTCTGTTACACCAGCTCTGTCAGGAGGAATGGGCTGAAAACACTTTTTGGGTTACTACATGACTCCATATGTGTTATTTCATAGTTTTGATGACTTCACTTTTAATCTACAATGTAGAAAATACTAAAAATAAAGAAAATCCTTAAATGAGTTGCTGTGTCCAAACTTTTGACTGGTACTGTATATACATAAATACATACTCCGAACTTTGACATTGCTCTTCCTATATCTCTTCATTACATTATTTAACATTTTTAGACTGTTGTGTATTGTTAGATATTACTGCACTGTTGGTGCTAGGAACACAAGCATTTCACTACACCATCTTCTAAATACTGATGTCTATTATATTTTTTTGCGGGCTCCTGAGTGGCACAAGACATTGTATCTCAGTGCTAGAGGTGTCAGTACAGACACCCTGGTTTGAATCCAGGCTATATCACAACCGGCTGTGATTTGGAGTCCCTTAAGGTGGCGCACAATTGGCCCAGCGTCGTCCGGGTTTGGCCGGGGTAGGCCGTCATTGTGAATAAGATTTTGTTCTTAACTGACTTGCCTAGTTAAATATATAAAAAATATACAAATTTCATTAATGTAAACGCCAGATGTTTGATTAAAAAAATGTATTTTATTTATATTCTGGCTTCTCAATCTGAAATTGACATTACGGTAATTTCTGAAATTTATTTGAATAATTATATGCTGAACTCTGTGTCTCTCTCTGGTTATTATGTTTAAAGACCTGACACAATTGACAGAGGTGGGGGTGTTGCCATAAAGGACAATTTAAATATTTTGTATATCTTGCAGTTTGATTGTCTAGTTCAACCTGTTAGGGCTATATGAGCAATATGTGTTGACCCCCTTTAACATGTGAATCGTAAAAGACAGTCTGTAATTGTCTCTTGATCTCCTCAGACCATTCAGCATTGTAAAGTGGGAGCAGATGATTTGTCTTGTGATCGACTTGAAACTCTTGGCCTGGAACGTAGTACTTAGGGATCCCTGTTTCTCCATCACCCACTCCACCCCCCCATGGGCTCTTCGTCGACACAGTCCCCCCTTGTGGTTTCAACTTGGACGATTTTCCTAAGATGTGAACCACAATGTAGAAGTGAAAATTAAAATAGTTATTGAAGTTTACAACAATAGCTAAATAATCACATTCATTCTGGTTACCACACCTTCACTATCTAAGTGGACATTTTGAATAAATTACTCTATTAGGACACTTGTCTAAGTGTCCAAACACACACCAAGGGCAATGAAACCAAGGATCATGGTCGTGGACAAAATACTGTCAGGCATTGTCCACGAGCAGGTGACGGACCAGTATTTGGGCGGGGTTGTCAGGTTGATTACCAGGCCGTCATTAAGTTGACAAAGATCAACGACCATTGGTACCTCAAAGAATTTGGTCCTGAATAGTAGGTGCCAATTCAAGAGTGCATTTTGCAAAGGCATCAGGCATTTCTATCTCAGTGTCCAGTCTGTACACAGGCAGGTGGTACAGAGCTAGATCATCTATGTGGACAATAGCTAAGTGGACTGCCTGGTTTCGAATGGCAATTTGGGTGATTGAGTTATGACGGTCATAGGTCATGGTAGCTTAGGTGAATGGTGTCGCTTGCTAGGGCATAAGTAATTAACATCTTTGGTATTTTTGTTTCCCTTACAATAAAAACATTACAGTGTAATCCATTTGATCAACTTTATTTGTAGATTCGATTAGTAATAGAGTAATAAATAAAGTATTTATGCCTCGGGTCCACTGTCAGCACACAGCTTCAAGGGTTTTGTGTGAGCAAGATCCACAAACAAATCGATTGCACTGCACACAGTTTTCATGGGCCTTGTTTCGTGTGCACCTGTCGACTTGACATTGTGTCTTGGCGGCCTGAATGGCGGCTGTAGCTTCTTTCTTGGCGTTCATGTGGTTCTCACATAGCTCACATGTCAAATCCAGTGGGATGCATGGTGCTGAGGATGCAAACACTCTTAAATAAAACAGTCCTGTAACAGCTTATTTTTACAAAGTAAAAGGTAAAAGAGAATGGTATCAATCTGCAAGGCGCGCGGTCAAATTGTTCAAATGAGCGCCAACGCTGATGAATAGGCAAAACAAACTCATCATTACAGTATTGTTGTTCTAAATTAAATTAACATCTTTACCCTCCTTATCACTCAGTTAGGCCTAATTGAATTCAATTGTGAAGTAAGGTGTCCAATTATCACCCATTCATCCATTTGTCATTCATTCAGTGAGGAGAGAGAGACGCATTAGCGCCTTGCTGTGTACCAGCGGATTAAGTTATTAATAGGTGTTATAAAAAGGCTCAATACTTTTCTGTTTGTAATTTCAAAATTCTGACAAATGAGCAGTGTAAAATATAAATATTTAGGAAAAGTCAGGGTTGGAGCAGGACACAGCTTTTTTGGGGGGGAGGGCAGATTAGAATTGATTTACAAAATCAAGTGTCAGTGGCCAGTGGCCAATGGCGTTTCTAGTGTTAATGAGAGTAGGTTAACCACCAGTAGTTACAATCTAAGTGCCTGACTCATCTGCTGTTGGATCAGGGTCATCTCATCTGTTAGTTCTCTAACATTCTTTTTGACAGTGGCTAGACTGACTGCATTGATGGCAATGGTACCCAAAGAGAATCATTAACCTACTACTGCTGCTACTGAGAGTAAGGCTACAATCAATTGCTTCTGCCGTCTGGGCCCTCTAATTCCGACTGGGTAACAATACATTTATGGAGTTGGGCCAACATGTGAGCAGTGTCCAGCTGGGCATGTTGAACTCTCTGGCCGGTCCAATCAGACCCGGCCCAGCCCAACTCAGGTTTGCACTGATACACTTTGTCAGCATCCAGGCGGATGTACACTCTCTGTGTGTACTCTACAGTTGGTGATTAGTAGTCCTGTATCGTCACGCAGGACGATACCAGCTGGGGGTCTGCTCATTGGATTCGACAAAGGCACAGAGTGCCAGAATCAACCAAAGGAATTGCATCCTAATCTGGATTGAACTACAGGGATAAAATACACCATTGCGTTGTAAGGGTGCTCTGTGAACCGGTTTGGAAGAGATTAAGCATCCCCTTAAGAGTTGTGTCACATCCTGTTCCATGTGTGGCCAGTGGGCCACTTGTCGCAAGGCTTCACACATACAGTGCCTTGCAAAAGTATTCATCCCCCTTTGGTGTTTTTTCTATTTTGTGGCATTACAACCTGTAATTTAAATATTTTTTTATTTGGATTCATGTAATGGACATACACAAAATAGTCCAAATTGGTGAAGTGAAATGAAAAACATTACTTAAAAAATAAAAAACTGAAAAGTGGTGTGTGCATATGTATTCACCCCCTTTGCTATGAAGCCCCTAAATAAGATCTGGTGCAACCAATTACCTTCAGTGGCACCACAACAAACCTGCCAAGAGAGGACCGCCCACCAAAACTCACGCACCAGGCAATGAGGGCATTAATCAGAGAGGCAACAAAGAGACCAAAGATAACCCTGAAGGAGCTGCAAAGCTCCACAGCGGAGATTGGAGTATAAAATTGAGCTTTTTGGCCATTAAGGAAAATGCTATGGCTGACGCAAACCCAACACCTCTCATCACCCCGAGAACACCATCCCGGCAGGGCAGGGACTGGGAAACTGTTCAGATTTGAAGGAATGATGGATGGCGCTAAATACAACGAAACTCTTGAGGGAAACCTGTTTCAGTCTTCCAGAGACTTGAGACTGGGACGGAGTTTCACCTTCCAGCAGGACAATGACCCTAAGCATACTGCTAAAGCAACACTCGAGTGGTTTAAGAGGAAACATTTAAATGTCTTGGATTGGCTTAGTCAAAGCCCAGACCTCAATCCAATTGAGAATCTGTGGTATGACTTAAAGATTGCCGTACACCAGCGGAACCCATCCAACTTGAAGGAGCAGGAGCAATTTTGCCTTGAAGAATTGGTTCGTATGCAGATTTATTAACTCCAAAATGTTTTACATTGTTTGAAAACTGATATGTAACACGTATAAATGTCACAATAACAGACAACCCCCCCCCAAAAAATGACAGCTCGCAACTGATTGTAACAATCAGGAGAGAGTTGGGATTAAGTAATTAATATGATCTTTGTGAAAAGATAATGTTGATGGCATCAGATATACTGTGTTTCCACCAGACATTGACGAGTGTTCGGCGGTCCTGATTCAGTGCCACATTCACTCCCGCTGTGTCAATCTTCCGGGCTGGTACCACTGTGAGTGCAGGAACGGTTTCCATGACAATGGCTCCTACCTGTTCGACGGGAGCTCCTGCATCGGTTAGTATGCAGTCATTATATTCCACCTCTGTTGGTCGTCTCCATCTCTACTGCTCCTGTCCATCTTGGTCTTCTGTAGCTCAGTTGGTAAAGCTGTAAGTTGCTTGGGATAAAAGCTATGTCACACATTACAGGGGAGGGGGCTGTTAACATGGCTATGCAGCTTTATTTTGTGCTGCATGTTGCAGTCTTTTGTTGTGTAATGAATGAATGCTCTTTGATTTGCACATCATGAGCACAGCAATCATAAAAAATATATAAATAGCAGACACGGAGTAACAATCAATGAGACCACAGCATACAACATTAATGTATATATAAATCAATATCAAATACTGTTTAGTGCATTACAGCAACCAGCGTAGTGAATCACATGTGATCCCATTCTCTGTTACTGTCAGAAGAGCATGATTTCTCCATATAGCTCAGAATAGAGGGATGCATCAATCATGCAGAGATACAATGGTCAGGAATACACAGGAGAACGTCACTATCTATAGTTAAAAATGTACAGTGGCTTGCGAAAGTGTTCACCCCCCTTGGCATTTTTCCTATTTTGTTGCCTTACAACCTGGAATTAAAATTGAGTTTTTGGGGGTTTGTATCATTTGATTTACACAACATAACTACCACTTTGAAAAACTGAAAACTTGAGCGTGCATAACCCCCCCCCCCCCCAAAGTCAATAGTTTGTAGAGCCACCTTTGGCAGCAATTACAGCTGCAAGTCTCTTGGGGAATGTCTCTATAAGCTTGGCACATCTAGCCACTGGGATTTTTACCTATTCTTCAAGATAAAATTGTTCAAGTTTCTTCAAGTAGGATGGGTTCTGCTGGTGTACAGCAATCTTTAAGTCATACCACAGATTCTCAATTGGATTGAGGACCTGGCTTTGACTAGGTCATTCCAAGACATTTAAATGTTTCCCCTTAAACCACTGGAGTGTTGCTTTAGCAGTATGCCTAGGGTCATTGTCCTGCTGGAAGGTGAACCTCCCAGTCTCAAATCTCTGGAAGCCATCCAACATTCCTTCAATTTCGACCAGTTTCCCAGTTCCTGCCAATGAAAAACATCCCCACAGCATAATGCTGCCACCACCATGCTACACTGTGGGATGGTGTTCTCGGGGTGATGAGAGGTGTTGGATTTGCGTCAGACATAGTCTCATCTGACCAGAGTACCTTCTTCCATGTTTGGGGAGTCTCCCACGTGCCTTTTCGTGAACACCAAATGTGTTTGCTTTTTCTTTTCTTTAAGCAATGGCTTTTTTCTGGACACTCTTCCGTAAAGCCCAGCTCTGTGGAGTGTACGACTTAAAGTGGTCCTATGGACAGATACTCCAATCTCCGCTGTGGATCTTTGCAGCTCCTTCAGGGATATCTTTGGTATCTTTGTTGCGTCTCTGATTAATGCCCTCCTTGCCTGGTCCATGAGTTTCGGTTGGCGGCGCTCTCTTGGCAGGTTTGTTGTGGTGCCATATTCTTTCAATTTTTAGAAAAAGGATTTAATGGTGCACTTTGGGATGTTCAAAGTTTCTGATATTTTTTTATAACTCAACCCTGATCTGTACTTCTCCACAACTTTGTCCCTGACCTGTTTGGAGAGCTCCTTGGTCTTCATGGTGCCGCTTGCTTGTTGGTGCCCCTTGCTTAGTGGTGTTGCAGACTCTGGGGCCTTTCAGAAGAGGTGTATATATACTGAGATCATGGGATACTTAGATTGCATCGATTTTGACGGGATCGATTTTGATCCGGTGAAATGCAGAGTGCCAAATTCAAATGACAAAAATACTCATTTCAAACATTCATGAAAATGCAAATGCTGCACACCCTTCAAAAGCGTAGACTCTTGTTAATCTAACAGCGTTGTCAGATTTCAAAAAGGCTTTACGGCGAAAGCAGAACATTTGATTGTCTGAGGACAGCAACCACACTCAAAAACTCAATTAGCATAATAACATAACCAGCAGAGGTGTCACAAAACTCAAAAATAGCATAAAATAAATCGCTTACCTTTGATGATCTTCCTCTGATGGCATATCAAAGCGTCCAGGTTACACAATAAAAGGTCCTTTTGTTCAATAAAGTTCCTCTTTATATCCATATAGCTCCGTTTGGTTGGCGCGTTTTGTTCAGTAATCCACCTGCCCAAAGGCTTTCATCCATGCAAACAAACGATATCCCAAAAGTACCCATAAAGTTCGCAGAAAAAAGTCAAACAGCATTTGTAATCAA
>QNTS01000587.1:91057-130601 GCA_003317085.1 Hucho hucho
ACTGATTCAGACATCCCGGATGGATTTTGCTCGGGTTTTTGCCTGCCATATCAGTTCTGTTATACTCACAGACATTATTTTAACAGTTTTAGAAACTTCAGAGTGTTTTCTATCCAAAGCTAATTATATGCATATCCTAGCTTCTGGGCCTGAGAAACAGGCAGTTTACTTTGGGCACGTTTTTCATCCGAACATCAAAATACTGCCCCCTAGCCCTAAGAAGTTAACTTCTTAGGGAGCGGCTGCATAGGTGACGGTTTTGGAGAGTCTGGCGTGCCCAAAGTAAAATGCCTGCCACTCAGGCCCAGAAAATAGGATATGCACATAATTAGTACTATTGGATAGGAAACACTCTGAAGTTTCTAAGAGTGTTAAAATAATGTATGTGAGTATAACAGAACTGATATAGCAGGCGAAAACCCGAGGAAAATCCATCCGGATTTGCAGTTTTTTTTGTAAATGACCATCTTCTCCATTGTACCTATTCATTTTTATTTTAACCAGGACTGAGACTGCAGTACCTATGGCTTCCACTAGATGTCACCAGTCTCTATACAAAGACTGGGAATTCTAGGAGTAAGCAAAACAGATAGGAAGAGGACGTTGTCAGGGGACCACTTTTGTAAACAAGGTTTTAACAAGTAATTTTCTTTATTTCACTTCACCAATTTGGAGTATTTTGTGTATTTCCATTAAATGAAATCTAAATAAAAATCCATTTAAATTACAGGTTGTAATGCAACAAATTAGGAAAAACACCAAGGGGGATGAATACTTTTGCAAGGCACTGCACTATGGAAAGCTGTTAATTAGAGCAGAATGTCTTTTGATTATATTAGAAGATGGCTCCGGAGGGGAGGGCTGCAGTCTTATCGGCTCTTAACCAACCATGTTATTTTGTTTGTTTTTCATGTTGTTTGTAACTTGTTTTGTACATAATGTTGCTGTTACTGTCTCTTATGACCGAAAAGAGCTTCTGGGCATCAGAACTAGGATTACTCACCTCAAATTGGACGAGGATTTCTTCTTAAATGAGTCGGACGCAAGGGATATACTACAGACACCCGAACAGACCCAGATTCGCTGGAAAATGAAACGTAGGTTTTGCGGAAAGAGGTGCCTTGTGAGGATCAGGCGACGAGTGGCTAATCTGCCCTTGCCTTCCGTTCTGCTAGCTAACGTTCAATCGCTGGAAAATAAATGGGACGAACTGAAAGCACGTATATCCTACCAACGGGACATTAAAAACTGCATGTTAAATGTGCAACCAAAGGGGGGAAATTCTAGACCACCTTTACTCCACACACGGAGATGCGAACAAAGTTCTCCCTCGCCCTCCATTTGGCAAATCTGACCACAACTCTATCCTCCTGATTCCTGCTTACAAGCAAAAAAATTCTCAGGAAGCACCGGTGACGATCTATAAAAAAGTGGTCAGATGAAGCAGATGCTAAACTACAGGACTGTTTTGCTAGCACAAACTGGAATATGTTCCAGGATTCTTCCGATGGCATTGAGGAGTACACCACGTCAGTCAATGGCTTTATCAATAAGTGCATTGAGGACGTCGTCCCCACAGTGACTGTACGTACAGTTGAAGTCGGAAGTTTACATACACCTTAGCCAAATACATTTAAACTGAATTTTGGCCCATTCCTCCTGACAGAGCTGGTGAAACTGAGTCAGGTTTGTAGGCCTCCTTGCTCACACATGCTTTTTCAGTCCTGCCCACAGATTTTCTATAGGATTGAGGTCAGGGCTTTGTTATGGCCACTCCAATACCTTGACTTTGTTGTTGTTAAGCCATTTTGCCACAACTTTGGAAGTATGCTTGGGGTCATTGTCCATTTTAATTTCCTGACTGATGTCTTGAGATGTTGCTTCAATATATCCTCATGATGCCATCTATTTTGTGAAGAGCACCAGCCCTCCTGCAGCAAAGCACACCCACAACACGATGCTGCCACCCCCGTGCTTCACGGTTGGGATGGTGTTCTTCAGCTTGCAAGCCTCCCCCTTTTTCCTCCAAACATAACGATGGTCATTATGGCCAAACAGTTCTATTTTAGTTTCATCAGACCAGAGTACATTTCTCCAAAAAGTACAATCTTTGTCCCAATGTGCAGTTGCAAATCATAGTCTGGCTTTTTTATGGCGGTTTTGGAGCAGTGGCTTCTTCCTTGAAGAGCGGCCTTTCAGGTTATGTTGATATAGGACTCGTTTTACTGTGGATATTGATATTTTGTACCTGTTGTTTCTTCCAACATCTTCACAATGTCCTTTGCTGTTGTTCTGGGATTGATTTGCACTTTTTGCACCAAAGTACGTTCCTCTCTAGGAGACAGAACGCGTCTCCTTCCTGAGCGGTACAATAGCTGCGTGGTCCCATGGTGTTTATACTTGCGTACTATTGTTTGTACAGATGAACATGGTACGTTCATGTAGTGCGTCTGTGTGTTGCTGGTGTAGAGGAGTCAGGCGAAGGACAGCAGATATGAGTAAATATAGCAAATTTTACTCAATAATATAACAAACGTCAAAAATATCCAAGCCCACAAATACGGACCGCAATACAATCAAACAATCACTCACAAACAAACATGGGGGAACAGAGGGTTAAATAATGAACAAGTAATTGTGGGATTGAAACCAGGTGTTTAAAACAAGACAAAAACAATGGAAAAATGAAAAGTGGATTGGCGATGGCTAGAAAACCTGAGATGTCGACCGCAGAACGCCGCCCGAGCAAGGAGAGGGACCGACTTCGACGGAAGTTGTGACACTAAAGGCGTTTGGATATTGCTCCCTAGGATGAACCAGACTTGTGGAGGTCTTTTTATTCTGAGGTCTTGGCTGATTTATTTTTATTTTCCCATGAAGTCAAGCAAAAAGGCACTGAGGTTGAAGGTAAGCCTTGAAATACATCCACAGGTACAACCACTGGAATTGTGACACAGTGAGTTATAAATTAAATAATCTGTCTGTAAACAATTGTTGGAAAAATTACTTGTGTCATGCACAAAGTAGATGTCCTAACCGACGTGCTACAATTATAGTTTGTTAACAAGACATTTGTGGAGTGGTTGAAAAACAAGTTTTAATGACTCCAACCTAAGTGTATGTAAACTTCCTACTTCAACTGTACATACCCCAACCAGAAACCATGGATTACAGGCAACATTCGCACTGAGATAAAGGGTAGAGCTGCCGCTTTCATGGAGTGGGACTCTAACCTGGAAGCTTATAAGAAATCCTGCTATGCCCTCCAACTAACCATCAAACAGGCAAAACATCAATACAGGACTAAGACCGAATCGTACTATACCGGCTCCAACGCTCGTCGGATGTGGCAGGTCTTACAAACTATTACAGACTACAAAGGGAAACACAGCCGAGCGCTGCCCAGTGACACAAGCCTACCAGATGAGCTTAACAACTTCTCTGCTCGCTTTGAGGAAAGTAACACTGAAACATGCATGAGAGCATCAGCCTGTTCAATCTGTTCCGTACGACTGTGTGATCACACTCTCCACAGCCGATGTGAGTAAGACCTTTAAACAGGTCAATATTCACAAGGCCAATATGTCAGACAGATTACCAGGACGTGTACACCGAGCATGCACTGACCAACTGGCAAGTATCTTCACTGACATTTTCAACCTCTCCCTGTCTGAGTCTGTAATATCAACATGTTTCAAGCAGACCACCATAGTCCCTGTGCCCAAGAACACTAAGGTAACCTGCCTAAATGACTGTAGCACTCATGTCTGTGGCCTTGAAATGCTTTGAAAGGCTGGTCATGGCTCACATCTATGTGATAATGATATTCATTGACTACAGCTCAACCCTCCTGTATTCCCTGTTCACTCATGACTGCACAGCCTGGCATGACTCCAACACCATCATTAAGTTTGCTGATGACACAACAGTGGTTGGCCTGATCACTAACGATTATGAGACAGCCTATAGAGTGGAGGTCAGAGACCTGACCGTGTGGAGAAAGGACAACAACCTCTCCCTCTACGTGATCAAGACAAAGGAGATGATTGTGGACTACAGGAAAAGGATGACCGAGCACAGCAAGCGGTACCAGAGTGCCAAGTCTAGTTCCAAGAGGCTTCTAAACAGCTTCTACCCCCAAGCCATAAGACTTCTACCCCCAAGCCATGACAGCTTCNACTCAATGTTAGTGATGGCTGTTTAACAGTCTGATGGCCTTGAGATAGAAGCTGTTTTTCAGTCTCTCGGTCCCAGCTTTGATGCACCTGTACTGACCTCGCCTTCTGGATGATAGCAGGGTGAACAGGCAGTGGCTCGGGTGGTTGTTGTCCTTGATGATCTTTTTGGCCTTCCTGTGACATCGGGTGGTGTAGGTGTCCTGGAGGGCAGGTAGTTTACCCCCGGTGATGCGTTGTGCAGTCCTCACTACCCTCTGGAGAGCCTTACGGTTGTGGGCGGAGCAGTTGTCGTACCAGGCGGTGATACAGCCCGACAGGATGCTCTCGATTGTGCATCTGTAGAAGTTTGTGAGTGTTTTTGGTGACAAGCCGAATTTCTTCAGCCTCCTGAGGTTGAAGAGGCGCTGTTGCGCCTTCTTCACCACGCTGTCTGTGTGGGTGGACGATTTCAGCTTCTCCGTGATGTGTACGCAGAGGAACTTAAAACTTTCCACCTTCTCCGCTACTGTCCCGTCGATGTGGATAGGGGGGTGCTCCCTCTGCTGTTTCCTGAAGTCCACGATCATCTCCTTAGTTTTGTTAACGTTGAGTGAGAGGTTATTTTCCTGACACCACACTCCGAGGGCCCTCACCTCCTCCCTGTAGGCCATCTTGTTATTGTTGGTAATCAAGCCTACCACTGTAGTGTCGTCAGCAAACTTGATGATTGAGTTGGAGCCGTGCTTGGCCACGCAGTCATGGGTGAACAGGGAGTACAGGACAGGGCTGAGAACGCACCGTTGTGGGGCCCCAGTGTTGAGGATCAGCGGAGTGGAGATGTTGTTTCCTACCCTCACAGTCCAGGACCCAGTTGCACAGGGCTGGGTCGAGACCTAGGGTCTCGAACTTAATGATGAGTTTGGAGGGTACTATGGTGTTAAATGCTGAGCTGTAGTCGATGAACAACATTCTAACATAGGTATTCCTCTTGTCCAGATGGGTTAGGGCAGTGTGCAGTGTGATTGCGATTGCGTCGTCTGTGGACCTATTGGGACGGTAAGCAAATTGGAGTGGGTCTAGGGTGTCTGGTAGGATGGAGGTGATATGATCCTTGACTAGTCTCTCAAAGCACTTCATGATGAAGTAAGTGAGTTCTACGGGGCGATAGTCATTTAGCTCAGTTACCTTAGCTTTCTTGGGAACACACACACACACTGCTCCCTCTGCTCCTGCAATGTAAGACTAACACACACACACCACACCTACATGTGAGCCAACGCTCATCCAAGAATGTACTCACATTGACACTTCACGGTGTTAACACAGACAAACACATGTATTAATGTACACGCACACAAACAAGATATAGCTTTTCTGACATTCACCTATCTCCACCTCACAACTACTTTGTTAGTGGTTACTACCTAGTAAACAGGAACAAAGTGAGAAAATACAGAACGACACATCCACAGTCACATAGATGGAACAACCATCTACACACACACTCACATCTGGGTTCCCGCTGTAGCATCACACACACCTACTTCAAAGTCAAGACAGAGAATGAACACAGAGAACGACACACACTTCTACTCTGTCACACACACATACACTCAAACTCCCTGCTGGTTCCTGGTCTTGCTGCTATAATTGTCTCATTGCCCACTGTATGACTGTTTAGGGGTGTCAAACTTAATATGGGCTGTTGTTTTGTTTTTTGGGGGGGCGGGGGGGCGCAATCATAATCGACATTAAAATGACTACTCTGTCCAGCCTGCTAACAGTCAGTGAAAACTAAAGCTAGACAGTCAGGAAGCATAAACAATTCCAAAAGCGATGGATAGCCTATTGTTGCTAAATGAGTTTGACACCCCTGGTTTAGCAGGTTCTAGTTCAGTAGGGAGGCGTGTACTGTAGAGGTTTCATGAGCAGATCCGGATCCAGAATTCAAAATAATGTCACTGGTCTGGGTTGGATCTGATTGTCACGAGTCTCGGGTATGCGTAATTGTAACAGACTTGTCTGGAAAGACCCATACAGAACTGAATGGGACAGACCGCTGCACTAGAGAGAGAGATAGAAATTGTACTATTTATGCTGCTGCTCTTTTCACAAGAGTGGCGCATTTAGCTTGTTGTTGTTGTCCAATCATAAATCAGGTAATAGGCTATAGTCATAGAGCCTCTGTGTGTGGCAAAAGTTAGGAGATATGTAATCAATTTGTAGTCTCGCTCAACCCTCCCACTTTTCACACTGCATTTCATATACAGGTTACAGTGGCTTGCGAAAGTGTTCACCCCCTTGGCATTTTGTTGCCTTACAACCTGGAATTAAAATGTTTTTTTTTGTGGGGTTTGTATCATTTGATTTACAGAACATGCCTACCACTTTGAAGATGCAAAATATTTTTTATTGTGTAACAAACAAGAAATAAAACAAAAAAAAACTGAAAACTTGAGCATGCAAGTCAATAGTTTGTAGAGACACCTTTTGCAGCAATTACAGCTGCAAGTCTCTTGGGGTATGTCTCTACAAGCTTGGCACACCTAGCCACTGGGAATTTTGCCCATTCTTCAAGGCAAAACTGCTCCAGCTCCTTCAAGTTGGATGGGTTCCGCTGGTGTACAGCAATCTTTAAGTCATACCACAGATTCTCAATTGGATTGAGGTCTGGGCTTTGACTAGTCCATTCCAAGACATTTACATGTTCCCCCTTAAACCACTCAAGTGTTGATTTAGCAGTATGCCTAGGGTCATTGTCCTGCTAGAAGGTGAACCTCCGTCAATTCTCACCAGTTTCCCAGTCCCTGCCGATGAAAAACATCCCCACAGAATGATGCTGATAAAAAGCTCAATTTTAGTCTCATCTGAACAGAGTACCTTCTTCCATATGTTTGGGGAGTCTCCCACATGCCTTTTGGTGAACACCAAACATGTTCGCTTATTTTTTTCTTTAAGCAATGGCTTTTTTTCTGGACACTCTTCCGTAAAGCCCAGCTCTGTGGAGTGTACAACTTAAAGTGGTCCTATGGACAGATACTCCAATCTCCGCTGTGGAGCTTTGCAGCTCCTTCAGAGTTATCTTCTGATCTTTTTTTTATAACTCAACCCTGATCTGTACTTCTCCACAACTTTGTCCCTGACCTGTTTGGAGAGCTTCTTGGTCTTCATGGTGCCGCTTGCTTGTTGGTGCCCCTTGCTTAGTGGTGTTGCAGACTCTGGGGCCTTTCAGAACAGGTGTATATATACTGAGATCATGTGACACTTATATTCCACACAGGTGGACTTTATATTACTAATTATGTAACTTCTGAAGGTAATTGGTTGCACCAGATCTTATTTAGGGGGTGAATACATATGCACGCACCACTTTTCAATTAAATTTATTTTGTTGATTTTTTGAAACAAGTAATTTTTATTTTGTGTATGTCCATTAAATGAAATCCAAATAAAAATCCATTTAAATTACAGGTGATGCAACAAAATAGTAAAAACACCAAGGTGGATGAATACTTTTGCAAGGCACTGTATGTAGTCTCCTTCTTTTTTCCTCAGAGAAAATGGATTGATTCTAGCCCTTTGGCTACAGTTCAAAAGATATGACCCGTAATACCGTTGGTAAGTTTTTTTTTTTTTATTGTGCTTTGGCAGGCTGCATTTTGCATTCATAAAACATATCACTGGCCATTCTAAAACTACGCTACTTGTGGACCGGACCATTAATAATTTGTTTTGGCTGCATATTGTTCAGTCATGTCACCTCATTAGCCAGCTATAGCCAACAACCTGGATGCGTTCAGCAGGAGGCAACGTCTTAGAACGTTCAGAAATATGCTATGTAGAACAAACATGAGTGCCACGAACATGTACATTTCAATTGCTTTGCTCTAGGACGCCCACAGACCTCACAAGACTCGTCTGAAGGTCCCCTGGTAGTAGTTGAAAAAATGTATGGAAGTACATGTATATATTGAGACTGTTTAATTACAAAAATATGGGGTTAAATACATATAATAATAATAATAATAATGTTTCCTGATCTTTCTTATATCTCTCGCTTCAGAACAAACTTCCTTTTGATATTTGCCCTAACCCAAAAGTACTTTTCTGCTGTTTCCCTCACTGGGATCGGAATGGGTCTAGTTGTCTATATTTAAAAAATGTATTTATGCATATCAGTTCCGGGTGTGAAGATCTCTAGTGTGCTGCTCTCTGCTTGATTATTCACCCTTTGATTCAGAATGAATACTGCTTTGATCAACAAAACTATTTGGAATAAGTAGTTTTCAATGGAAGGAGACCTACCTAAAGCCAAATGATTGGCATAAATGTTCAACTTTGAGTGATGTCACCTGCCCTGAGACAGGCCGGGATTCATTCTTAGGTGTGTTGTATAGCAGCACACTGGACAGCTGACAATACACCTTTTAAAGGCAATTTCCAGATTTTGCAGAGATCGCATGGTAAACGCTGCGTCTGTCGGCTCAAGTGTAAATTAGCTTTTAAAAGTCACATTGTCAGCTGTCCAGTGCACAGTTCCATAACAAGACTTGGATTGAATCCCAGCCTTAGATGTACTGATTGTGGATGAGGATGTCACAGCTCAGATCAAAAACACCTGTGGTATTGTGACTGGAGGATTCCTCCTTCTGTTAATGCTACGGAAAGAGCAAGGAGTAGGATTGACAGTGACATAAAGATACAACTGTGCACGAGATAGAGGGAGGGAGAAGTTGCCTGACACCAAAAAATACAGAGAGAGAAAGAGAGAGGGGGAGAAGAAGATGGCGTAAGACTGAAAGATGCGAAGAGAGAGACACGAGAAGAGAGAGAGAAGAGGAGTACACAGATTGACATATATGACTCAAGAGAAAAAGTACAGGCAACAAAATGGAAAGGTAAAGAGAGGAAGGGAGGATTGTGAGTGAGGTCTTTGTACCTCTGCTCCTGTCTCTGTTTAGCCTCAGATATCTGTGCTGTGGCTTTCATCAGGTTCTGTGACACTGCAGTGGGTCTAGTAGCCAAAGCCCAGCTCTCTGCACGACTTCAACACCTGATCTGAGCTCAGTTTGTAGTTGGTCTAGTAGCCAAAGGCAAGCTCTATGCACAACTTCAACGCCTGATCTTTGTAGTGGGTCTCACAGCCTGGCTTTCTCTATAGGAGTCCAGCACTTGATCTGAAAATAGTCTCCAACACAAAGATCTCACTTCAGCCTGTGACATGCTACTAATATGCTAGCTTGCCCAGAGAGCACAGTCTGACGCAGACGTGCATTAACCAATCATAGACGTCTATGTTTCACAAGTTTGGGCACAGTACAGTGCAGTACATTTGAGCACAGCAGAGTACAATACAGTAGAGCACAGCAGAGTACAGTAACGAAAGGTAGAGTACAGTACAATATATTGTACTCTATTGTACTCTACTGTACTGAACTAAACTCTACTGTGCTGCACTGTAGTGCACTCTGTACTCTACTGTGCTCTGTGTACTCTACTGTGCTGTACTGGACTGTGCTGTCCAAACTTCTGAAACATAGACGTCTATGATTGGTTCAGACTTGGTCTGGACCGACCAAATGTGGGTTGTGTTCCCCTGCTCAGACGTTGCATTCATCAACCAATGGTTTCGTCCCATGTCATCGACTGTGCCATCAGGCACCAGACTGCTATAATATATACCTGATACGTAATCTCGGTTAAACCAGAACTTAAATCTTGTGTAATTGGTCAAATACTCAGTTCTGGGTAAATTCTGACCAATTCTGGATCAATTGTATGTGTTAAGAGAAGAGAGCTCCACCTGCACCGATTGCAAGCAACGGGCAAGTCTATGGGCCAAATGTCCCATTTCCTTACAAAATGTAAAAGATGGTAACACCTGAAAAATAGTGATTTGCTTGTTATCTCACGATCATGACAGATCTACGGTAGTCTTTCCACGAGAGATGAGCTGATACGTAAAATATTATCTAGGTGTTTTAAGATCTGGCATGTGTCATCATTGTCTGAGCAGGGGAACACAACCTGTCTTGTTTGGTGGCGGAGCTCATTAGAATAATAACCAGTGTGCTTTGCAAGTGTTCATTTTTACATTTACATTTTGGGCTTTTAGCAGACGCTCTTATCCAGAGCGACTTACAGTCAGTGCCTTCAACTAAGGTAGATAAACAACCACATATCACAACCATAGCAATAAAAACGCTTATGTACAGTTGTTCTTCCTGTAAAAGTTGTGTCAAACTGCAGCCCACCTTGCGGGCTGCCGCAGAAATCTATGGCACGTTATTTAAGTGTCAGTCATTGTTGCCATTAATGCTAGTTAGTGCTAGTTTGACCACCAGAGGGCATCTTTGAGAAGCATTTGACTGTCTTTAAAATTGACTGTACTAAAGAATTTAAAAGCTTTTTTTTGTAAGAGCATAGTATATGGGATTGATTTTAAGAAATGTAGCTTAATTACTTTGATTAATGTTATCGTGTTTCTATTCCCAGAAAAACGAAACCTTCAGGGTTTCCGTTAGGAAAATATGGTGCTGTACAACGTGACCGGTCGGGAGTAAGCTACTAAATTCCAAATCCTAATTGTAGGCTAACCAATACCCAAACGGAGATTCAGTGAAAATAAAAATCTCATTGATTTATCAAGAGCAGTCCCCATGCTAGTCTCGAAGCAGCACGAACAGTGCTGAAATAGTTGACCACACACAGGTAGGCTATTGCTTCAAATCTTCAATATGCTTTAAATGCCACAATGTCACAAATAATTGAACACACAATTCTTAAAACTCTGCGAAGGGTAATAGGAGGTGATCTGCACTGCACATAAACTGACATTCTTATTGCTATATTCCACACGTTACTGTGTGTGTTTCGATCCTCTCTCTCTCGCTCTCTCTCTCTCTCTCTCTCTCTCTCTCTCTCTCTCTCTCTCTCTCTCACGCGCTTACTGTCTTAACCTCTGAATGCTCAGCTATGAAAAGCCAACTGGCATTTACTCCTAAGGTGCTGACCGGTTGCACCCTCTATAACCACAGTTTATATTATTTGACCCCTCTATGAATGTTTGAACAGTTTGAAAAATGATCTAGCTTTTATGGCCATATACTCTTATAATCTCCAACCAGTTTGTATTTAAGTATAACTTTTGTATGACTGACAACTTTAGTGAGAGGTCTAATGCTTTAATATGTAATAATTTCTGCCTACCAATTTCATATTCATTATGTAAATAGGCCCATGTGCATCTTCATTAGATGAACCGCACTAAAGTGATTTAATTAATTAATGCATTTGAACGTTTTAAATATTGTGATAGTGATCTGTTATCCAACGATTATTATTAGGAAACCTCAGAGTTTACCGGAATCTCTAAGTGAAAATACTGGCAGATCAATAAAATGTCCTTGTACAGTGGTAGATCTCATTACATTTAGGGGATTCTAAATTAATATCTAGGGGACTTTTATACAATTATAATGCAGGGTCAATAATAAATTAATATATTTGTAAGGGTTGATGCATTTTTTTGTTGGGGCAAATCTGGTTTTAGAGTACTTAAGCATCAAATACATTGCACATTTGCCCATTTTGGCCTTTAGGGTACACTTTACAGTAGGACAAATATATTATTGAATTAGATTTTTTTTAAATGTAGAAAACAATGCATTTGGTGGACTCGGTAAGATGGACTCACTGATGGTTGAAGATGTTGCGCGATCGGCAAAGGCAATCAACATCGCTCTAATCACAATCAGAAGACAGATGAAGAAACTTGAGTGGACTTATGGAAAGGCTCTGTAAGACATTTTGGTGTGTTCTCTTGTTTTGTGCTGTTTTGTAGTTTGATTCATCTGACAAACAAAGAACTTTGCGTGCTGCAGGCCCAGGCATGGATCAAAGCTGGCGAGACATTCAATGTTTTTGGACCACATCATGTCTATTGTCCTGCTAATAGCCCTTGTGAAAAACAAGTGTTTGAAAACATATCAGCAAGGTTTTAACTGTGGTCGTGGAGTTGGGGGGGAAGTGCAACTAAAATGTAGCTGAGATGTACTGTACAGTAGTTGAAATAAACATCTGCATTTTGAAAGTATTTTTTATAGTATATTTTATTAACGAAAGCATAAAGATGTTGATGAACACATACTGTATAAAACTGTATAGTACTTAAGCATCGAACACATTGCAAGTTGGGGGGATTTTCACACCTAAAGTAGCCATTGGATAACAGATCGGCCCTCAGAACACATTAAGAGGTGGCTTCTATCTTCAATATGCTTTAAATGCCACAATGTCACAAATAATTGAACACAGACAACATGAGCAGATTAACTTGGTCAAAACAGTCAAAACATTTATTTATTAAAGACTATGAGAAAGAATGTTTGTACTTATTTATTTTGATCCAAAGCCATTAATGAGTGAATAATCCAATAATTATTTTGTCTGGCTTGCCATTTCAGATAAAATTGAATATTTTTTGCTCTTATAATTTAAACAGGTCGCTAGGTGTAGGCAAAACCATAATTTAACTAGGCAAGTTAGTTAAGAACAAATTCTTATTTACAATGACGGCCTACACCAGCCAAAGTAAGAATGCTGTGTGCCGCCCTATGGAACTCCCAATCACGTCAAATCAAATCAAATTTTATTTGTCACATACACATGGTTAGCAGATGTTAATGCGAGTGTAGCGAAATGCTTGTGCTTCTAGTTCCGACCATGCAGTAGTATCTAACAAGTAATCTAACAATTTCACAACAACTACCTTATACACACAAGTGTAAAGGAATGAATACGAGTATGTACATATAAATATATGGATGAGCGATGGCTGACCGGCATAGGCAAGATGCAGTAGATGGTATAGAGTACAGTGTATACATTTGATATGAGTAATGTCGGATATGTAAACATTATATANAAATTGTTTAAAGTGGCTAGTGATACATTTGTTACATCCAATTTTCTATTATTTAAAGTGGCTAGAGATTTAAGTCAGTATGTTGGCAGCAGCCACTCAATGTTAGTGATGGCTGTTTAACAGTCTGATGGCCTTGAGATAGAAGCTGTTTTTCAGTCTCTCGGTCCCAGCTTTGATGCACCTGTACTGACCTCGCCTTCTGGATGATAGCGGGGTGAACAGGCAGTGGCTCGGGTGGTTGTTGTCCTTGATGATCTTTTTGGCCTTCCTGTGACATCGGGTGGTGTAGGTGTCCTGGAGGGCAGGTAGTTTACCCCCGGTGATGCGTTGTGCAGTCCTCACTACCCTCTGGAGAGCCTTACGGTTGTGGTCGGAGCAGTTGCTGTACCAGGCGGTGATACAGCCCGACAGGATGCTCTCGATTGTGCATCTGTAGAAGTTTGTGAGTGTTTTTGGTGACAAGCCGAATTTCTTCAGCCTCCTGAGGTTGAAGAGGCGCTGTTGCGCCTTCTTCACCACGCTGTCTGTGTGGGTGGACCATTTCAGTTTGTCTGTGATGTGTATGCCCAGGAACTTAAAACTTTCCACCCTCTCCACTACTGTCCCGTCGATGTGGATAGGGGGGTGCTCCCTCTGCTGTTTCCTGAAGTCCACGATCATCTCCTTAGTTTTGCTGACGTTGAGTGAGAGGTTATTTTCCTGACATCACACTCCCTGTAGGCCGTCTGGTCGTTGTTGGTAATCAAGCCTATCATTGTAGTGTCGTCAGCAAACTTGATGATTGAGTTGGAGGCGTACTTGGCCACGCAGTCATGGGTGAACAGGGAGTACAGGAGAGGGCTGAGAACGTACCCTTGTAGGGTCCCAGTGTTGAGGATCAGCGGGGTGGAGATGTTGTTTCCTACCCTCACCACCTGGGGCTGACCCGTCAGGAAGTCCAGGACCCAGTTGCACAGGGCTGGGTCGACACCTAGGGTCTCGAGCTTAATGATGAGTTTGGAGGGTACTATGGTGTTAAATGCTGATCTGTAGTCGATGAACAGCATTCTTACATAGGTATTCCTCTTGTCCAGATGGGTTAGGGCAGTGTGCAGTGTGATTGTGATTGCGTCGTCTGTGGACCTATTGGGGCAGTAAGCAAATTGGAGTGGGTCTAGGGTGTCTGGTAGGATGGAGGTGATATGATCCTTGACTAGTCTCTCAAAGCACTTCATGATGATGGAAGTGAGTGCTACGGGGCAATAGGCATTTAGCTCAGTTACCTTAGCTTTCTTGGGAACAGGAACAATGGTGGCCCTCTTGAAGCATGTGGGAACAGCAGACTGGGATAACGATTGATTAAATATGTCTGTAAACACACAGCCAGCTGGTCTGTGCATGCTCTGAGGACACGGGCCAGGGATGCCATCTGGGCCGGCAGCCTTGCGAGGGTTAACACGCTTAAATGTTTTACTCACGTTGGCTGCGGTGAAGGTGAGTCCGCAGGTTTTGGTAGCACTGTATTGTCCTCAAAGCGAGCAAAGAAGTTGTTTTGTTTGTCTGAGAGCAGGACAGCATGGCCCTTCGACAGGGCTGGTTTTCTTTCCAGTTGTGATACAGCCTGGAATTGAACCAGGGTGTCTGTAGTGACCACCTCAAGCACTGAGATGCAGGGCCTTAGACCGCTGCGCCACTCGGGAGCCCATAAGCAAATAGTTCAACTGTGATATGACTAAAGAGTTAATCAGGGTGAGTCCACAAACAGGAGGTGGAGGTGGAGTTCCAGAGCTCACAGGTGTGCCTGACATGGATTGTGACTCCATCTCGTTCTTCGCCCTCTTCAACGCGTCATTCTCCGCCTTACTGTCTGCCATCAAGACGTTTTGGCTTGAGAATCCTATTATAACAATTGGATGACAATTGGAGGAAATTTTTGTGTTTTTAATATTGGCCATCAACCAAAAACGCATATGTTATTGAATAAAAAAAAAGTACTATATGAAAATGC
Organism: Hucho hucho; assembly: GCA_003317085.1. NCBI lineage: Eukaryota > Metazoa > Chordata > Actinopteri > Salmoniformes > Salmonidae > Hucho > Hucho hucho. The sequence continues at coordinate 106,128 of QNTS01000587.1, forward strand.
ATATGTTTATTAAGCTACTGTGCAGTCTGACAAGTAAACATAGCCTGTATCTCTGACCTCAGAGAATGTTTCTCTTTCTGATGGTCTGCTTTCAATGACTCGATCTCGGTCTTCAAAGTTTGAATCTGATCCATGTGCATCTTCATCAGATGAGTAGAATGGTACCGTCCTGAGCCCCCATTGATTACAGTGGCCTATGATAGAAACGGTAGATCAATTAAGAATTAAAAGTGACTCCAACACACAAATTCTGCGTACAGAAACACATTTTAAGAATCCAGAAAAACTAACCGCTTTCTTGGGAACCATGCGTTTTTTCGGTGCTGCCCGTTGTCCAGCCCTTTGTCCACTTATCTCCACGGTTGGTTTTCGGCATGGTTGTATGCTCTACAAAAACACATTCACTTTTTTAGTACACAATTATCAATTTTATTACACAGTATGCCTACACATTGATAGGCTATATAATTTTCTTTTAAGAAAATACACTGAAACCAAAATACCTTTTAGTTTTGGTGATCCTCTCAGCTCCGGCTCATTTTCTAGTCCTGACCCTGGAATGGGTAGTCGCCCTGACGCCCGGGTTTGCATTAAAAATGAGAGCATAAACTGGGTCAAGACGCCAGCAGAGTAAGTAGACCTTTATGTAGTAAAATAAAGGTAAAATTAAAATAAAGAAAGAAAAGGCCTACAGTATATCTACAAATATTTTAAACCCCATCAAACTTTTTTTGCATCAACTGAAAACATTAATCTGTAATGATGAAATTCTCCCCTTACACTCCTTCTTGGCAAGAGTCTATTGTCCTGCTTATACCCCATAATGGGTGGATGGATGGCTTATTTTGTATTCCAATGTATTGAATGAATGTATTAATTACAGTCATTTACCATTCTCATTCTCTGACTGGAAACATTGTTTGCAGTGTTCACAATCTCATTTTCAAGTCCTTGTTTAAAAAATAACAATATTTTGGAGATGATTTCGTTTTCAAATAACCGAAAGTAAGCGGTTGTAATCTGAATAAATTTGCGTGCTGCAAAACCATTTCGAATTAAGTATAATTTTTGTATGACTGACATCTTCAGTGAGAGGTCTAATGCTTTAATATCTAATTTCTGCCCTCTGAATTAATATGCATTATATAAATAGGCCCATGTGCACCTTCATCAGATGATCCGCAACACGTCAGCTAAAACTATTTAATTAATGAATGCATAAAATCAACCAAAGTCAGCCTTTAAATTATTTATTATCCAAATGTTTAAAGTGCATGTGGGCAACGGAGAGAATGCATTTGACTGTTAGTGCTTTCAGGAGGAATGGAAAATTGCGTGTCAATTCATAAACCATGTGCCATCGAAAATCTCGTCTACTATTTTTACATTTAGAGGATTGGAGCATTCTAAATTAATATCTAAGGGGCATTTTTCATTAGGGCAAATCTGGAAAATGACATGCGCAAGAGACGGTGGTAATATTTTTCATTTTAGAGACAATAATACATACCACTGGCTAATCAAAGTATATTTGTAGCTCCCATTGTTTACAATCTTACATTGTTATCAATCTCATTGGGAAAAAGGTGAACATGTTTGCAGCTTAGCAGTCAATCGCTATAGGTATGAGCATGAAAACCTCACATTGGAAACCCTTGCCGGTAAGAATCTTATATTGATTGGAATTTTCTTCAGGATGACTTATGCACGACGGTGAGAATAATGTCAAGCTGAATAAAAGTATATTCAATTGAAAGATTATGCAATTTAACCTTAGGGCTACACAGAGAGGTACTCCAGTCGACCTCAAGCGTTTTCTCAGATAGAGAGTGGGACTATTTCAAATCCTAGCAAGGCTGTTTTTTAGGGTGGTTGCCCCAAAATGTATTATTCAGTATTTAATTGGAAGTTGTTTGCACTATTGAAAGCTATGCATTTTTACCATTACAAACTTGGCATTTACTTGGTAAATAAAACAATGCAGCATTTGCTGTAAAATTAGTGATGCCTCTCATATCCATAGCCATAACATTAAATGGCTAACGCTAATAAAGCTCTTGGATATTAGCACCATGAGAGTTACTGGCTACAGTAGCAAGACAATACGCGTCAATAAGATATTGGCTACTCATTATGCGAGTTCATTTTATGTACCCTATACATTTTGCAACAACCTTTTATATAGGGTTTTTATATCTCCATTATTGTGCTCATTGCCCAGCTGGCAAGGGCTCAGTGTGGCCAGTAAAATGGATCATAACGTTCTCTCTGGTCGAGAGCCTGGAATCTCTGTAGAAAGAGTTACACCAATGGCCTTGACCAGACATCCAATACAAAACCCTAACCCCATAAAAACACTCCTCTCAAAATGTCAATGACAAATCGTAGTCAGTATTGTTGGTAATGGCCTTGCTCAATAAAGTGTATTTTCCTCTATAATGTAAATGTAGATAATGTACATTGCAGTTACTGTAGCCTTTCTGTAGGTAGGCTGTAGCCTTATCAATGTCTCTTTCTGACAGGATGGTTATACCTTCTGTAGGAGGAGTGACTGTAACTGTTCAGATAAGACTGTAGGTAGCTAGATAGGGTAGGAGGCATAACTGTGTGTGTGTGTGTGTGTGTGTGTGTGTGTGTGTGTGTGTGTGTGTGTGTGTGTGTGTGTCTGTCTGTCTGTGTTTGTATGTGCATTCAAGCAAAATATTAAAATGGCAGTAATAAAACTGGAAAAGTATTTACAAGCAAAACCACGTCACTGTCCTGATTTTAGTAGCTAATTAGAATTTTGGAAGGCCTCAAAGTTCCAGCTATGCTGGGATTGAGGGTTATTTGCTTGTAGAACATTTTATTTTATTTGGGGTCGGATTTAAACCCATTCTCATAGCGGCACACAGTAAGTGATGAGGAGTCAGCGGCTTAGACTGCTGGACCATCCCAGGCCATGTCCTTGACATTTCTATGAATTCCTATGCATTTACCTTGTCCCCAGGATGGGCGCACCCTCTGCAGGAGGAGAGAGTGTCACTGTGCGGACCCCGAGGCAGACCTGTTCTGCTGTCCTGAGTGTGACTCAAGAAAGTCCAGCCAATGTCTGCACCAGAGTGGGCACATACTGTACCGCAGCAGAGACTCCTGGATCTACAGCTGCCAGCAGTGCCGCTGCCTGGTATGTACACACACGCACACAGGCGTTTGCATGCATATACACATGCTTGAATGCACATACAGACACATAGACATGCACATACACACCCTTGTATGCTTCTTATGTACTTTATTGTACAAAAACACACCCACTCTTGTTCACACATGCACATTTTACACTTGTGCAACATGAATGAAGAGGATGTGTGTGTCTCCTCTGATCATGATTGCGTGTCTTTCATGAGCAGCACCTAGCTAATTATTATGGCTACCAGGAAACAAAGCAGATCCGTGCATGCTAATGAGACAGGCTGTAAAGAAGCAGATGATACCATCTTGACATGAAATACAATTATATTTTTTGTGGACTTGGCAGTGTGTGTGTGTGTGTGTGCGCACCTGTGTTTGTGAATGTGTGTGACGTCTTTGTGTGTGCATGTGCGAGGTGCATGACCTTACTCTGGTGGACCTGATAATTAGCGGGCTCTGACAGCTGTGCAATTAGCTAAGCGGTGCTGCCGTGGAAACACAAATCCCAGGATCAGCATGGCACAAACACTCTAATTGGCCCAGGCAGCCTTCAAGTGTCATTAGAAAGGAAGAAAGACATTCTAACGCCTTAGACACAGGTGCCACTACTGTAGCCTATGGCAAAACCTTAAAGTGATTCACACCAAGAGAGACAGAGAATCTACAGTGTGAGCCTGTGATATTAAACTGATATTATAAACTGGGTGGTTCGAGCCGTGAATGCTGATTGGCTGACAGGGGTTTATTCCACAAATCTCTGAGGTGCCAAATTGCTATTATAAACTGGTTACCACGGCTTTGACAAAGCATGTATTTTTACTGCTCTAATTATGTTAGTAAACAGTTTATAATAGCAATAAGGCACCTCTGAGATTTGTGGTATATAGCGTTCTGTCGTGCCTAAGAACAGCCGTTAGCCATGGTATATTGGACATATACCACTCCCCCTTGGGCTTTATTGCTTAAGTATACACTACCGTTCAAAAGTTGGGGGTCACTTATAAATGTCCTTGTTTTTGAAAGAAAAGCACATTTTTTTGTCCATTAAAATAACATCAAATTGATCAGAAATACAGTGTAGATATTGATAATGTTGTAAATGACTATTGCAGCTGGAAACGGCAGGTATATCTACATAGGCGTACAGAGGCCCATTGTCAGCAACTATCACTCCTGTGTTCCAATGGCACGTTGTGTTAGCTAATAGAAATGTATCATTTTAAAAGGCTAATTGATCATTAGAAAACCCTTTTTCAATTATGTTAGTACAGCTGAAAACTGCCTTATTTCGACTAGTTGAGTATCTACAGCATCAGCATTTGTGGGTTCGATCAAATTGAGCTTTTCTAAGTGACCCCAAACTTTTGAACAGTAGTGTATTTCGGTGATCAAAGCCATAGTACTCATCCCACTATGTCAGCCATCAGGTGATTCACATTAGAGAGCTGCTTAGACACTTGTCTCTCTACTCCTAGCTTTACCTTTCAAGATGGTCTTACAATACCCCATAGTAGTCATCTCAGTGTCCAGCGCTTATAAGGACTGTCCCAAACTCTTATTTACGTCCCTTGTTTTTCATCTATTCTCCACCAATCCCTCTCGCGTTCTCTCTCTTTCTCTCTATCTCTCTGTAGGAGGGGAAGGTGGACTGCTGGCCCCTGGCATGTCCAGTGTTGGCGTGCAAATACTCTGCCTTGGTGGAGGGCGAATGTTGCCCGCACTGCGTCACTGACCCCTGCCTGGCAGACAATATTGCCAACGACATCAGCCAGACCTGCCAGGACCCCATGGGCATCACCCGCCTCAGCAGTGCCACATGGCCCATGCCAGGGTCACCCTGCACCACCTGCAAGTGCAAGGTAACAGCAACAACTCATCTCTTACCTGACATAGACACACAGACAAAAACACATACACACACAGGAGCACGCAAAAACATACATACATATGTACATACACACACACTTACACACACACACACACATGCACACAGTGAATGACAAGCTTTCCCTGCACCTCCTACAAGTGTAACGTACAGTATATTCGGAAAGTATTCAGACCCATTGACTTTGTCCACCTTTTGTTACGTTACAGCCTTTTTATAAAATTGATTAAATTGTTTTTTTCATCATCAATCTGCACACAATATCCCATAGTGACAAAGCAAAAACAGGTGACAAAGCAAAAACACATTTATTTAAAATAAAAAACGGAAATATCACGTTTACATAAGTATTCAGACCCTTTACTAAGTACTTTGTTGAAGCAGCTTTGGCAGCGATTTCAGCCTTCAGTCTTCTTGGGTATGACGCTACAAGCTTAGCACACCTGTATTTGTTTATTTTCTCCCATTCTTCTCTGCAGAGCCTCTCAAGCTCTGTCAGGTTGGATAGGGAACGTCACTGCACAGCTATTTTCAGGTCTCTCCAGAGATGTTAGGTAAAGTTCAAGTCCGGGCTCTGGCTGGGCCACTCAAGGACATTCAGAGACGTGTCCCGAAGCCACTCCTGCATTGTCTTGCCTTTGTGCTTAGGGTCGTTGGCCTGTTGGAAGGTAAACCTTCGCCCCAGTCTGAGGTCCTGAGCACTCTGGAGCAGGTTTTCATCAAGGATCTCTTTGTGCTTTGCTCCGTTCACCTTTCCCTCGATCCTGACTAGCATCCCAGTCCCTGCCGCTGAAAAACATCTCCACAGCATGATGCTGCCACCACCATGCTTCACCGTAGGGATGGCGCCAGGTTTCCATCCAGATGTGGCGCTTGGCATTCATGGTCTGAGAGTCCTTTAGGTGCCTTTTGGCAAACTCCAAGCGAGCTGTCATCTGCCTTTTACTGAGGAGTGGCTTCCGTCTGGCCACTCCACCATAAAGGCCTGATTGGTGGAGTGCTGCATAGATGGTTGTCCTTCTGGAAGGAACTCTGGAGCTCTGTCAGAGTGACCATCGAGTTCTTGGTCACCTCCCGAACAAAGGCCCTTCTCCCCCAATTGCTCAGTTTGGCCAGGCGGACAGCTCTAGACAGAGTCTTTGTGGTTCCAAACTTCTACCATTTAACTACTTACGGAGTGGTGGGGCGCCACTCCCGACACTACCCGGTGAAATGCAAGGCGCCAAATTCAAAATCCAAAAGTTGAATTATTAAACATTCATCAATATACAAGTGTTGCATAGTCATCAAAAGCTCTGCTTCTTGGCAATATCACAGCGTTGTCAGATTTCAAAAAGGCTTTACGGCGAAAGCACTACATTTGATTGTTTGAGGGTAGCACCTCCAATATTTCTGCATTAGCATAAATTCATAAACCATCGCGGTTCACACAAAACACATTTCACAGCGAAAACAAATCCCTTACCTTTTGAAGAACTTCTGCTGAGGGCTTCCCAAGTGTCCAACGAAGACATCCAATGGTTGTTTTGTTAGACAAAGTCATTTATTATATCCATAAATCTCTGTTTGGTTGGCGCGTTATGTTCAGAAAATCGTCGAATCTCCCATTGAAACGTGAAGAGAACGCGTTCAAATATACCTATAAACTTTTCCTAAACAAATCAAATACCAGTTAAAATGCATCCTTAGCTATCCTTTTATGAATATTAGCGATAATATTTCACTCGGATGGTCACCTATACCTTATATAAGTAAAATAAAGTGGGGCGCGCCAGCCAGACTCGCGCCTGAGAAAACTTGTTGACATTTCAGGTCCCCATGCCATTTCTTGTACCTATTCGTTCTGCTTACTCCAATCTCCCTGAGTCTTTGGATATAGACTGCTGAAATCTAGTGGAAGCCATAGGTACTGCAGTTTCAGTCCTGATAACAAATGGATTCAATAGGGAGTGTGTCTAACAGAGCCAAAGGTCACCAGAAACTGATTTACGGATGGTTTTTTCTTGGGTTTTTGCCTGCTAAATGAGTTCTGTTATACTCACAGACATTATGTTAACACTTTTAGAAACCTCAGAGTGTTTCCTATCCAATAGTACTAATTATGTGCATATCCTATTTTCTGAGCCTGAGTGGCAGGCATTTTGCTTTGGGCATGCCAGACTCTCCAAAACCGTCACCTCACCTGCCGCTCCCTAAGAAGTTAAGAAAGATTGAGGCCATTGTGTTCTTGGGGACATTCAATGCTGCAGACAGTTTTTGGTACCCTTCCCCAGATCTGTGCCTCAACACAATCCTGTCTCGGAGCTCAATTCCTTCGACCTCATGGCTTGGTTTTTGCTTTGACATGCACTGTCAACTGTGGGATCTTATATCAAGAGGTGTGTGCCTTTCCAAATCATGTCCAATCAATTCAATTTACCACAGGTGGATTCCAATCAAGTTGTAGAACTATATCAAGAATGATCAATGGAAACAGGATACACCTGAGCTCAATTTCGAGTCTCATAGCAAAGGGTAAGAATACTTATGTAAATAAGGTTGTTCTTATTTTCACTTTGTCATTAAGGGGTATTGTTTGTAAATTGATGAGGGGATAAAAACTATTTAATACATTTTAGAATAAGGCTGCAACGTAACAAAATATGGGAAAAGTCAAGGGGTCTGAATACTTTCTGAATGCATTGTATTGTACAGGTTCCGCTGATATTGTGTCATACCTAGTGTCATACAGACACACCTTTTAGACACAGAAACAATGCCAGAACCACCCTGTATGTGCCACCCTTGCCTGCATATGTACACAAACACAAACACACACACAGCTGTGTCACCTGAAAGAACAAAGCAGGCAACCCTAACCTAGGCCGGGATTCAATGCAAGGCGCATTATAGGGCAGCACACTATACAGACAATAATGGCACAGTGGTCTAAGGCACTGCATCTCTATGCAAATCCAGGCTGTTTCACATCCGGCCGTGATTGGGAGTCCCATAGGGTGGCGCACAATTGGCCCAGCGTTGTCAAGGTTTGGCCGGGGTAGGCCGTCATTGTAAATAAGAATTTGTTCTTAATAACTGACTTGCCTAGTTAAATAAAGGTCACACAAGGCATTTTCCCCGATGTTCACAGAGATCGCATTCATGGTAATGCTGCACGTCGGTTCTATACTGTAAATTACATTTTAACGTTTATTGAATCCCGGCCCTAACCTCACCTTGCATCACTCACATATGGTAACATAAGCAAAAATGCACAAACAGGATGGAACTAACTAACCATCTCTTTTTTTTCTTCATGTTCCCCTTATTTATCGTGGCCGTGGTCAGAATGGAAGTGTGTGTTGCTCGGTGGAGCTGGACTGCCTTCAGAACAACTAAGCACTCCTCTTTCGGATGCCGTACTCCTCTCCTCCACTCCAATCGCTCCATTCCGCCGATCCTAGACTGGTCATACTGTTTGAAGACCCTACCTTTGGACCTTTTACCACATATGCACACAAACACGCACATACCTACGCACACACACACACTCTGCCTGGGTTAGGGAAGTGGCTAGAGCTGTGTCCACACTGGATCTTCAAGTCACAATGTATCGCTGACAGACAGTTTGTGTCTGCTAAACAGCTGCAGGACGAGACCAACCTACATATAACCGTTTCCCCCCTACTTGCACCCTTATATGTGTGTGTCCTGTATGTTTGTGTGTGTGACTGTCTGTATACTAGCGATTCCCAAACTTTTTTGGCCCGCGACCCCACCATGTAAAGAATGTACAGTTTAAGACTGAAGTTTACATACACCTTAGCCAAATACATTTAAACTCAATTTTTCACAATTACTGACATTTAGTCATAGTAAAAATTCAGTTATGGTCACCATTTTATTTGAAGAATGTGAAATGTCAGAATAATAGTAGAGAAAATTATTTCTTTCAGCTTTTATTTCTTTCATCATATTCCCAGTGGGTCAGTTTACATACACTCAATTAGTTTTTGGTAGCATTGCCTTCAAATTGTTTAACTTGGGTCAAACGTTTCGGGTAGCCTTCCACAAGCGTCCCACAATAAGTTGGGTGAATTTTGGCCGATTCCTCCTGACAGAGCTGGTGTAACTGAGTCAGGTTTGTAGGCCTCCTTGCTCGCACACGCTTTTTTAGTTCTGCCCACAAATTCTCGATAGGATTGAGGTCAGGGTTTTGTGATGGCCACTCCAATACCTTGACTTTGTTGTCCTTAAGCCATTTTGCCACAATGACCCCAAGCAAGTATGCTTGGGGTCATTGTCCATATGGAAGACCCATTTGCAACCAAGCTTTAACTTCCTGACTGATGTCTTGAGTTGCTTCAATATATCCACATAATTTTCCTGCCTCATGAAGCCATCTATTTTGTGAAGTTCACCAGTCCCTCCTGCAGCAAAGCTCCCCACAACATCATGCTGCCACCCCCGTGCTTCACAGTTGGAATGGTGTTCTTCGGCTTGCAAGCCTCCCCCTTTTTCCTCCAAACATAACAAAGGTCATTATGGCCAAACAGTTATATTTTTGTTTCATCAGACTAGAGGACATTTCTCCAAAAAGTATGATCTTTGTCCCCATGTGCAGTTGCAAACCGTAGTCTGGCTTTTTTTATGGCGGTTTTGGAGCAGTGGCTTCTTCCGTGCTGAGCGGCCTTTCAGGTTATGTCAATATAGGACTCGTTTTACTGTGGATATAGATACTTTTTTACCTGTTTCCTCCACCATCTTCACAAGGTCCTTTGCTGTTGTTCTGGGATTGATTTGCACTTTTCGCACCAAAGTACGTTTATCTCTAGGAGACAGAATGCGTCTCCTTCCTGAGCGGTATGATGGCTGCGTGGTCCCATGGTGTTTATACTTGTGTACTATTGTCTGTACAGATGGACGTGGTACCTTCAGGCGCTTGGAACTTGCTCCCAAGGATGAACCAGACTTGTGGAGGTCTACAATTCTTTTTCTGAGGTCTTGGTTGATTAATTTTGATTTTCCCATGAAAATCAAGCAAAGATACACTGAGTTTGAAGGTAAGCCTTGAAATACATCCACAGGTACACCTCCAATTGACTCAAATTATGTCAATTAGCCTATCAGAAGCTTCTAAAGCCATGACATCATTTTCTGGAGTTTTCCAAACTGTTTAAAGGCATAGTCAACTTAGTGTATGTAAACTTCTGACCCACTGGAATTGTGATACAGTGAATTCTAAGTAAAATAATCTGTCTTTAAATAATTGTTGGAAAAACTACTTGTGTCATGCACAAAGTAGATGTCCTAACCGACTTGCCAAAACTATAGTTTGTTAACAAGAAATTTGTGGAAGTTTGTGGAGTTTTAATGACTCCAACCTAAGTGTATGTAAACTTCAGACTTCAACAATATGTAATCAAAGGACAGTGTTTTTTTATTGGGGCTATGACAGTCTATTAGAAATTAGTACTTTTGACAGTATTTCAATGTGAAGGAAGTATGGTTTGAAGTGACTGAAATGCATCCGAAGTGTGTTGGGAAGTTCAAAAGATCAGGCAATAATTTAGTTTATCTTCTGTGTAGAAAAGAGCATCATTGTTGATGATCCTCCCCCCCCCCCAGTCTGATTTAGTGCCTGGTCTTGTCTAATGAGTCCTGTGTAACATGTGGGCTTTGTAGAGGAAGACAGAAGACACGTGTGTTCCTGAGAATTGTTTTATGGGGTCATAATATTTTGTAGTTTAAATGGATCAAAAGATAGAGCCACATTTGTAGGAAGAAAACAGAAACTGCTGTGTTTTTTGCATCAAGGGGCTACCAAAGCAATATTTTCCCCCAGAGTTTATCTCAAATCAACTCCAATTTTATTGGTTGCGTACACATATTTTGCAGGTGTTATCGCAGGTGCAGTGAAATGCTTATGTTTCTAGCTCCAACAGTGCAGTAATACCTAACAATACAAAATAATACACACAAATCCCCCAAAATTGAAGGAAAAAAAGTACGAAATATCAGAACGTGGTCAGAGCCAGAGTCTGGAATATATATGAATATAGTGGTGTATTTAGACATTATAGACAGTATATGAATAGAAAAGGTAGTCGTTATATAGGATGAGCCTTGACTAAAATCGAGTATATACTTTTTTTACTTTTTTATTTAACCTTTCTTTAACTAGGCAAGTCAGTTCAGATCAAATTCTTATTTACAATGATGGCCTATCAAAAGGAGTCCTGCGAGGACAAAACACACATCAAGACAAGAGAGACAACACAACACTACAAAAAGAGAGACCTAAGACAACAACATAGCATGGCAGCAACACATGACAACACAGCATGGTAGCAACACAACATGACAACAACACAACATGTCAGTAGCACAAACATGGTACAAACATTATTTGGCACAGACAACAGCACAAAGTGCAAGAAGGTAGAGACAACAATACATCACACAAAGCAGCCACAACTGTCAGTAAGAATGTCCATGATTGAGTCTTTGAATGAAGACATAAAACTGTCCAGTTTGAGTGTTTGTTGCAGCTCATTCCAGTCACTAGCTGCAGCGAACTGAAAAGAGGAGCGAGCCAGGGATGTGTGTGCTTTGGGGACCTTTAACAGAATGTGACTGGCAGAATGGGTGTTGTATGTGGAGGATGAGGACTGCAGTAGATATCTCAGATAGGGGGGAGAGATGCCTTATAAATAAGCATCAACCAGTGGGTCTTGTGACGGGTATACAGAGATGACCAGTTTACAGAGAAGAATAGACCGCAGTGATGTGTCCTATAAGGAGCATTGGTGGTAGTTTGGCAGCTGGGGTGTAAGAGGAGCGATTACAATAGAGGACATCAAGTCTAGATTTAACTTTAGCCTGCAACTTTGATATGTGCTGAGAGAAGGACAGTGTACCATATAGCCATACTCCCAAGTCCTTGTGAGGCTGGCTTTCCCTTTATAATGAGGTGACTAACTCAAGCTCTAAACCCTCAGAGGTAGTAATCACACCTGTGGGGAGAGGGGCATTCTTCTTACCAAACCACATTACCTTTGTTTTGCAGGTGTTCAGAAAAAGGTTAAGGGCAGAGAAAGCTTGTTGGACACTAAGAAAGCTTTCTTGTAGAGCGTTTAACACAATATCTGGGAAGGAGCCAGCTGAGTACAAGACTGTATCATCTGCATATAAATGGATGAGAGAGCTTCCTACTGCCTGAGCTATGTTGTTGATGTAAATTGAGAAGAGCGTGGGGCCTAGGATTGAGCCTTGGGGTACTCCCTTGGTGACAGGCAGTGGCTGAGAGATCAGATGTTCTGACTTTATACACTGCACTCTTTGAGAGAGGTAGTTAGCAAACCAGGCCAAAGACCCCTCAGAGACACCAATACTCCTTAGCCGGTCCACAAGAATGGAATGGTCTATCGTTTAAAAAGCTTTGGCCCAGTCAATAAAAATAGCAGCACAACATTGCTTAGAATCAAGGGCAATGGTGACATCATTGAGGTCCTTTAACTACTTAGGGAGCAGTGGGGTGCCAAATTCAAAATCCAAAAGTTGAATTATTAAACATTCATCAATATACAAGTGTTGCATAGTCATCAAAAGCTCTGATTCTTGGCAATATCACAGCATTGTCAGATTTCAAAAAGGCTTTACGGCGAAAGCACAACATTTGATTGTTTGAGGATAGCCCCTCTCATATTTTTATGCATTAGCATGAATCCATAACCAAAGTGGGTCGCATAAAATCGCTAATATAAAATCCCTTACCTTTCGAAGAACTTCTGCTGAGGGCTTCCCAAGTGTCCAACGAAGACATCCAATGGTTCTTTTGTTAGAAAAAGTCATTTATTATATCTATAAATCTCCATTTGGTTGGCGCGTTATGTTCATAAAATACAGCGTCCACTCGCCCATTGAACCGTGAAGAGAACACGTTCAACCTATACCTATACACTTGTCCAAGAACAATCAAGCATCATTGATAATGTATCCTTAGGAACACTTTTATGTATATTTACTATAATATTTCAACCGGATTATAAACTGGACGATAGGAAAAGAAAAAACCACAGCGCGTGCGAGCCCGTGAACACGCCTCCTCTTCTGTTTACATCCGATGACTAGTTCGAAATTCTTCTTCTATTACCATCCAGAGCAACCTAACATCACCAAACACTGTCTAGAGACTGTTGACATCCAGTGGAAGCAATAGGTACTGCAATCTTACTCCCATATATGGCTATTTTCAATAGGGAGGGGTTCAAAATGAGGCAATGTGTCAAAAACACTTTTTCCAGGACAGAAATTCCTCNATCATTGATAATGTATCCTTAGGAACACTTTTATGTATATTTACTATAATATTTCAACCGGATTATAAACTGGACGATAGGAAAGGAAAAAAGCACAGCGCGCGCGAGCCCGTGAACGCGCCTCCTCTTCTGTTTACATCCGGTGACTAGTTCGAAATTCTTCTTCTATTACCATCCAGAGCAACCTAACATCACCAAACACTGTCTAGAGACTGTTGACATCCAGTGGAAGCAATAGGTACTGCAATCTTACTCCCATATATGGCTGTTTTCAATAGGGAGGGGTTCAAAATGAGGCAATGTGTCAAAAACACTTTTTCCAGGACAGAAATTCCTCTGGTTTTTGCCTGCTATATCCGTTCTGTTATACTCACAGACATTATGTTAACACTTTTAGAAACTTGTGAGTGTTTCCTATCCAATAGTACTAATTATGTGCATATCCTATTTTCTGGGCCTGAGTGGGAGGCATTTTACTTTGGGCACGCCAGACTCTCCAAAGCCGTCACCTCGGGAGCCGCTCCCTAAGAAGTTAACAGTCTGATGGCCTGGAGATAGAAGCTATTTTTCAGTCTCTGGGCCCCAGCTTTGATGCACCTTTACTGTCTCCGCCTTCTGGATAGTAGCGGGGGGAACAGGCCGTGGCTCGGGTGGCTGAGGTCCTTGATGATCTTCTTGGCCTTCCTTTGACACCGGGTGCTGTAGATGTCCTGGAGGGCAGGCAGTGAGCCCCCGGTGATGCGTTGGACTGATCGCACCGCCCTCTGGAGAGCCCTGTGATCACGGACGGTGCAATTGCCATACGAGGGTGTAATACAGCCTGACAGAATGTTCTCAATGGTGCATCTGTAGAAGTTTATGAGGGTCTTAGGGACCAAAACTTATTTCTTCAGCCTCCTGAGGTTGACGAGGCTCTGTTGCGCCTTCACCACACTGTCTGTGAATGGACCATTTCAGGTTGTCAGTTGTGTCTCCACTGCGGCACCATCAATGTGGATATTGGCGTGCTCTCTCTGTTTTCTCCTAAAGTCCACGATCAGCTCCTTCATTTCGTTTTGTTGACGTTGAGGGAGAGGTTTTTCTGGCACCAGTACGCCAGGGCCCTCACCTTCTCCCTGTAGGCTGTCTCATCATTGTTGGTGAAGCAAGTGGGGACAACAGACGGGGAGAGGGATTGAATATGTCCATAAACACTTTAGCCAGCTGGTCTGCACACTTGGCTAGAGATGCCGTCTGGGCCGGCAGCCTTGCGAGTGTTAACTTAAATGTCTTACTCACGTCGGCCACAGAGAACGATAGCTCACAGTCCTTGTGTTTTCCAGAAGTGGGCAAAGAAGGTGTTTAGCTTGTCCGGGAGTGAGGCGTCGGTGTCTGCGACGTGCCTGGCTTTCCCTTTATAATCCGCGATTGTCTGGAGTCCCTCCCACATACGTCTCATGGCTAAGCCGTTGAATTGCGACTCCACTTTCTCTCTGTACCGTCGTTTTGCCTCTTTGATAACCTTACGGAGGGCATAGCTGGTCTGTTTGTACACGTCCATGTTCCCAGTCACCTTGCCATAGTTAAATACGGTTGTTCGCACTTTCAGTTTTGCATGAATCTTTCCATCTATCCACGTTTTTGGTTTGGATAAGTTCTAATTGTCATAGTGGGAACAACATGCACTTCCTGGTGAACTCAGTCACCAAGTCAGTGTATACAGTTTTACTATTATCAGAGGCAACCCGGAACAATTCCCAATCCGCGTGATTAAAACAATATTGAACCATAGATTCCAATTGGTCAGACCAATGTTGAACCTTTGTTACCACGGGTGGTTCCCATTTAAGTTTCTGCCTATAGGAGGGGAAGAGCAAAATTGAGGCGTGATCTGATTTGCCGAAGGGAGAGAGGGGGAATGGCAATGTTCACGAGTACTCGATTGAGCAAGTAGCACAGAAGATGTGTTGATAGAACTTTGGTCGCGTTTTCTTCAGATTTCCTTTATTAAAGGCCCCAGCTACAATAAATGGGGCCTCAGGATATGCGGTTTCCAGTTTGCAAAAAGTCCAGTGTAGTTCCTTGAGAGCTGTTGCAGTGTCTGCTTGGGGGAATATACACGGCCGTGACAATGATCTAAGAAAATAATCTAGGGAGGTAATTAAGTCGGTATTTGAAGGTGAGGTATTCGGATCGGGAGAATAAAATGACTTCCTAGCAAGTTCCTAGCAAGAGAGAGTGGGGCTTATTAAGGTTGAGAAGTATGGCCCACTTTCTGCTAGTCAGAAGCACTCTCTCTCTTTTCTCATCCCCCCTCCCTCTCCCTTTTTCTATTTATTCACTAGGGCTGGGTAATGCCAGGGACCTCACTATACAATATTATCATGATACTTAAGTGCGGATTCAATATGTATTGTGATTCCATATGCATCACAACTGTGATTTTATACTGTATGTATCACGATTCTGTATGTATTGCGATTCGTTTCTGTGATTTTATTGCAATTCAATGTGACAAACATAGGCTTATTGTTCACGTTGTCTGCTCCAGAGGGACAAGACAAAGCCATGAAATAACAAGTTTTGTTCAGTCATGGAAACAAAAGTGCTGAAAACATGTTGGATCACCATTTAAAAAGAACATTGAGGCCAAGCTATAAAAACCTAATGTAGCGCACCTTATTCTAATTATTTGCTGGTTGATAAGCTAAGGTTAGTTACGACTGGGGTTGAAGCGAAAAACCTACAGGAGTGTAGCTCTGCAGGAACGGGGTTGGAGAGCCCTGCTCTACTATAAAGATTCCCCCCCCCCCCCCCCGTCCCTACTATTCACCCGGTGTAACAGTGTCCCTCTCTTTCCTCTCATTCCCCCACCTTTCTCTTTCTTACCTAGCCTCCGACACTGTCACTCTGTACTCTCTTTCTTCACAACCTCTCTTTATTTTTCATATCTCTGCCCATTGTAGGTCCCTTTCACTCCCATCTTCCTCTCTCCTCTTTTCTCTTCTTCTCCCTGACTTCGTCACTGCTAACCTGTGTCCTCCCGTATTTCCAGTGGTCACTGTCAAAGCAATCAGAGCAACATGTAATAGGTTGGGCAGGGGCTAGGAGGCACACGATAGGTTGTCCAGGAGCTAGAGGGTATGTTATTGGTTAGGCAGGACCGATGACACTGCTGTGAGGTAGTCAACTGTCCTGTAGCAAACAATTTTGCAACAGAAAACGTTTTGAAATGAAAATGTGAGTTTCTTATTGAACAAATTCAGGTAGTGCCTCCCCATTTCGGTCTATTTTCTTCTGTTTGGTTTTTACTGAATACGACCCAGGTGGATGAGATGAGCCACCCTCCTTTAGAATAGAAAGCTTTTTGATCTCTTTGAAAAGTGGAATAAAAATTCCTATCCAATATCATTATTGTCGTCATCATGTGTTAGTGTGAAATACTGATCCTGATTGAGCACACAATGTGTTTGTCCCACCTGATCTGAGGTCAGCCCTGCTGTATAGTGGTACAATGGATGTGTTGTCTTCTCCTAGAGAGCCAAACTACAGCATTTCACATGGGTACTGATGTCCCTGATGACTTTTAGGTTCTACAAGGAGTATACATGAAGCTTTGTTTGTCATGGATGTGGACTTTCCTTTATGGGTGACGTTTTAGCAGTGTAAAAAACACAGCGCTGTTGTCAATTGTCAAAAAGACACCCGCCTCGGAGATACTGTGTGCGGCATTGCAACCGCATGATGAATAAACAATCACCACAAACGCCGCAGAAGAAAGGTTTTTAAATATATTCAATGAAAATGTCAAAGTCACACTAACTTGATCGTTGTTTGGCGTTTACAAAATGGTACCCTTGTACCAACCACGATATCTATGTTTTTTCATTTTGTTGTTGGGTCTTAATTTGCACTGGGTGTCTTGTTTGTGATAGAAAGCTTTGTGAATATTATAAACCACCTCACAATCCCAATCACACCAGTCCTGGCCTCTTGTACAAATTAAAATATAAACTGTGAAAGGAATACACAAGGAAATGTGGAAACTTGGAAAGTTAATATTTGTAAAAAACTATATATAATAATGATAATAATAATAATAAAACAATTGCCATTGAAAACCCAGGGGCAATACTTGCATAACAAGCAACCATTTAAAATTATACAGTTTCTCCGGCCCAAAAATGTAAGCTGTCAATTTACTTGCACGTGACAGATCGCTAAATTGTAGCTGGTCCCATCATAAAATGGCACACGTTAGCCCTATGCTAACCTCACCAGGTGGCAGTGATTATATCCTGGAAGAAGTTCTGCATCAGCCAATTAAAATCGTTGATGTAGTTGGACATGTTCCAACACAGTTCAACAGCATCATTAAAGCAACAATCACATGTATTTGAGTGACTGGTCAAACTGCTCTCTGTGTAAAGTGCCTAGTCCTTGAAATGTAGATTTACACATAGTGTGTTTAGTGTTGAAAAGGGATGTAGTCAACTGCTTGAAAAAGAAGATTAAGAACTACTATAATAAAGAGCTACCTCTTTTAGCCTTGCATGCAAACACACTGGCCATGTCCGAATACCCATAATTGCGTCCTAAATAGTAGGCTGTTTGAATATTCTAAAAAATTCTGTTTAATAGTAATTAAGTTTAATAATTCATAATTTGAATTTACTTTAAATGCACAGATGTCATACTCATTTCGACTTTGACAAGGCTGATCAATTAGATATGGGGATGCTCTACCAAAATCAAAAAATGGGAAACAACACAAATACGCATGACGGATTCTCAGTATGCAAAAAAACTAATGTTTAATATGAGACATGTCGAAAATCGAGTATGGTTTAAATGCCAGGATGTTATACTCATTTCGGCTCTTCATCTACTGTAGTAGAATTAGACGATGTGTTGGAAAAGGTGGGTGATAGGCCGTAGTTCTCTTCAAGTACCAAAACAACAAAACTAGGCTATTTCATTGGGACAATGCCCAAAGCTTCTGAGGTAGTGTTCAAATGTAGACTAAGTAGTTTTTGCTCAACTTAAAATGATAATGAGTATTGCATCGTAGGCTGCATCTTTGAAAACATTGGCTTTCTGTTTTCTCACTGAAAAGTGTTATTGTCTTCTTGGCCTTCGTCAGAGCTTTTAAACGAAATACAAAACAATTTTTTGATTTCTGAATGTCTCAGCACCGGGGACTCGGGATGTAGCAGCGTTATTGATGTCATGTTAATCAGGCATTTTGTTTTAGTTTTGAAGGCTACACTACCTATTTAATGAATGGATCAAGACTTAGCAGTCATTCTGATCTCGTTCCCAATTATCAGCGCTTTAAATTATTATGTTGCTGTCCAGCGGTTCTAAATTTGCGATGCACCCGACTGTCCACGTTTTTCTGTACAATAGCTTTTTGATTTTAACATTTGAAAAGTTTTGGTGTGTATACTAGGCTATTTGATTTAATTTATAAATGTTACAGCACTTTGGCTTCACTAATAAATATGTTGAAATGGAACCAAATTATCTGTTTCTGTATTCAGTCATTTTTAAATAGGATAGATCGGCTATACGGTGTACTGCGCTATAAGTCAAATGTGATAGTCTGCTTATAACCAGCCTGAGTAGGCCTATAATTCCATTCCTAATCTATTCAGATTTTAGAGAAATTATTCAAATTGGAAATCAACTATTATCAGGCTGGTTAATGCAATGCATGTCTGTTGAATTTGGAAAAATCCACCCACACTCGGCCCCGCCCCACCTACTCAGCCAATCAGGATTCATTTCTAAGTTGTGGCATACTGCATACTTTTTTCTAAAGGGTGTGCGCTAAATAGTATGTGACGATGAGTAAATAGTATGCAGTTTAAGTATGTAGTACACTAGTATGGGTATTTGGACACAGCCACTGCTATTGCCTAATAATCATATTGCATAGGCTATATTACATGGATGTGTACACCTAAATGGAGGCCTACATTTTATATGCATTTTTATAATCATCTGCTTTGTCATATTAATTATTTAACTCGAGGAGTATGAGCATTGTACAGTGAACAATAGGATTATAGGTTGCACTCTCATTATCATCCTACAGAAGGAAGTATTGCAGTTCTTTTACAGAAGTTTATCGCGAGTCCAGAGGACTCGAAACGACAGTGTTAATGGAGGAAGACACTTGGCTGTATCAGTCTCAGATGGTGAATTACTTCTATTTGACAGTCATCTAACGTTAGTAGCAGCTAGTAGCCTAGTCAAGGATGCGTCAATGCAATATTGGCACATTACATTTTGTTACAGACCAACGGATCAAAAGAAAACTTTGAATTTGAAGGTTTAAAATATCCTTCTAGTGGCCAGGGTTGACCTATTTTAATGAATGCCATTGGGTTGGTGGATATAAAGTCTAAGATCTTTGATAAACTGGTGTTGTGATGTTACTATCATTAATGTGATGCCTGTTATTTATCAAATCAATTAAATATATTTAATTGTTACTTGATTGTTAAATAAATCATGTAACAACTAACCCATTAGGAATTTGGGGCACCACGGGAAACGTTGTTTAACGACTTACTATCTCCCGAATTAAACTCGTTAAAAAGTTGGGAAATGTCCTTGTTTTTGAAAGAAAAGGATTATTAAAATAATTAATGTCCATTAAAATAACATAACATTTATCAGAAATACAGTGTAGACATTGTTAATGTTGTAAATTACTATTGTAGCTGGAAACTGCAGATTTTTTATGGAATACATAGAGTACATAGTCGTACAGAGGCCCATTATCAGCAACCATCACTCCTGTGTTCCAATGGCACGTTGTGTTACCTAATCCAAGTTTATCATTTTAAAAGGCTAATTGATCATTAGAAAACCCTTTTGCAATTATGTTAGCACAGTTGAAAACTGTTGTGCTGATTTAAAGAAGCAATAAAACTGGCCTTTAGACTAGTTGAGTTTCTGGAGCATCAGCATTTGTGGGTTCGATTACATGCTCAAAATGGCCAGAAACAAAGACTTTGTTCTGAAACTTGTCAGTCTATTCTTGTTCTGAGAAATTAAGGCTATTCCATGCGAGAAATTTCCAAGAAACTGAAGATCTCGTGAGAAACAGACACCTCACAAGTCCTCAACTGGCAGCTTCATTAAATATTGGCTTAATAATTGATTTACTAACTGACAAAATAATAACACAGAATACATAAACACACACACACACACCGTCTAGATTATTGATTAGAAACGTAATACAATGAAACAAGTCCCTAGTGGACTAACAATAGCATGACTGCTTGGTTATAAATAGGGAGGGGTCATGAAGAGAGAGGGACAAAGAGGGGCAAACTTATCGGACCTTTGGAACCTACACTCAAAGGAATAGTAATACTTTGCAAATGAACCACCGCTCATTCGGATAAGAAATGCAATATATATATTTACACGTAGCTGTCCATGATCGTCATCTCTCTGCTGAACCCAATCGATCCGTCTATGGGGAGTGGCTTGATGTAAGGCTCTGGTTGTCCACCAGAGGTCACAATGTCCTTCTTAGTTGTAGATCTTCTCTGGTCTTGGAATGTTTGTTAGATACTTCAGATGTACCAACAGTTGTCTGAGATGGGATTGTTCCTTCCCACCTCGGGTCTTTAACTACTTAGGGAGTGGTGGGGCGCTAGCGCTCCCGACACTACCCGGTGAAATGCAAGGCGCCAAAAGTTGAAATCCAAAAGTTGAATTATTAAACATTCATCAATATACAAGTGTTGCATAGTCATCAAAAGCTCTGCTTCTTGGCAATATCACAGCGTAGCGAAAGCACTACATTTGATTGTTTGAGGGTAGCACCTCCAATATTTTACCATTAGCATAAATTCATAAACCATCGCGGTTCACACAAAACACATTTCACAGCGAAAACAAATCTCTTACCTTTCGAAGAACTTCTGCTGAGGGCTTCCCAAGTGTCCAACGAAGACATCCAATGGTTCTTTTGTTAGAAAAAGTCATTTATTATATCCATAAATCTCTGTTTGGTTGGCGCATTATGTTCATAAAATACAGCGTCCACTCGCCCATTGAACCGTGAAGAGAACGCGTTCAACCTATACCTATACACTTGTCCTTCCTCTTCTGTTTACATCCGATGACCACTTCGAAATTCTTCTTCTATTACCATCCAGAGCAACTATAACATCATCAAACACTGTCTAGAGACTGTTGACATCCAGTGGAAGCAATAGGTACTGCAATCTTACTCCTGTATAAGGTCATTTTCAATAGGGAGGGGTTCAAAATGAGGCAATGTGTCAAATACACTTTTTCCAGGACAGAAATTCCTCGGGTTTTCGCCTGCTATATCCGTTCTGTTATACTCACAGACAATATTTTAACACTCTTAGAAACTTCAGTGTTTCCTATCCAATAGTACTAATTATGTGCATATCCTATTTTCTGGGCCTGAGTGGGAGGCATTTTACTTTGGGCACGCCAGACTCTCCAAAACCGTCACCTCGGGAGCCGCTCCCTAAGAAGTTAATCAAAGGACCACTTTTACATGCACAGCTGCAGACTGAATGTTTCTGGTCTCCTAGGTGAGGTTATCTTTCCTTGTAGTGTTGAGGTTGAGAGCTTCAGAGTTTCTAACCATTTCAATATGTGGACCATGGTCTCACGTCTTTTGGTCTCAATGGTTGATTATTCAGGGTTCAGCTCCCGACGACTTTACACGGCAGTAGTAACCCGGCAATATACTGGTCTCACCGTTTTCAGCCGTGTAGCCACCGCTCCACGCTTTCTGGTCTTGTAGTTTTAACCATTCGTGACGTCTGGCTTACACAGTCCGTCTGCTTGTAACAAAAAATGACAATTTTGTTACTAAGGCTTTTATCCTCAGGTAAAAAGGGGGCGTTCCATCACGTCGACACAATGTCTGTGCTCACTTGGGCGTGGTTACTGACTGGGCACAAGTTTAAATGAAAAACAACTATCCAATTTAGAAGGCTAAAATCACATTGCTATCTTCACAAAAGTATTCTCATATATAATCATATATTTTATACAGCATTTAGATGTAAAGTTGAGACATAGAATGCATACACTTTCAGAGTTAGTTACTTTGTTATACCATCCTTAAATCCTTAATCACAAAATAATAAACAATATGACATGATTATTCTTTATATCCCCACCAACCATTCTTAACATTTGGATGTCTGGAATAATGTTCCAATGTTTTGGAGGCAAGTCTCTCTCTACACATAGCACATTCCTTTGGTGGATACTGAAAGGTAGAGAGGGAAAGTTCCCTCCTGCTTAAATTTTCGACCCAGTGTTAAGATGTCTAGACCGGCACAGCCCCCCTTCCCCTCTTCTGTGTGAGAGAGGGGGTCTGGCTATCTTCAAACATTTGCCTAGCTGATGGGTCCTTTGATCCACTGTCAGGAGAATCATGATAGTGGTGAAGAATTTGTTCCAGCGTATAATCACTGCCACCTGGTTAGGTTAGCATTGTCTAATGTGCGCCATGTTATCTGATGGGACCATCTACAATTTAGCATTATTGCTACGTGCAAGTAAATCTACAATTTGAATTAGCTGATATGCATTTTAGGCCAGATAAACTGTTTCAATGTAAATGGTTGCTTATGTTCAAGTATGGCCCCCAAGATTGTAAGATTGTCATATTTATTGGTTTGCTAATGAATGAGTACTATACATCTATTTCCAAGTCTGTGTGTAAATGAAGTGACATACTGAAGTTATGATAAGATTACAGTTTTTTTATCATAATTATAATCGTCATTAGCCATGTTTGCATGACTGCTATTACTTATTTTGTTTGGGTCTGTTCTGTTTGGCTGTAAATATTGTGTAAAGTGAGGATTCTGCAAAAAGAGTAAGACTGAATAATGATTCTCCTTTCCACACCTTAAGACCTGAGCATTTTTAGTCAACGGTGTGAGAAAACTTATACATTTCTATTGTTTTTCAACTTTCTTTCTTTTTGTATTATTGCCTTAACCCGTTTAATAGTTGTCATGGTGTATACATGTCACATCACCTCAACAGCAGAAAAACTAAGAGGAGAAGTTACATGAATGCACAGATCTAGGA
Organism: Hucho hucho; assembly: GCA_003317085.1. Classification (NCBI taxonomy): domain Eukaryota; kingdom Metazoa; phylum Chordata; class Actinopteri; order Salmoniformes; family Salmonidae; genus Hucho; species Hucho hucho. Next base: position 129,585 of record QNTS01000587.1, read on the forward strand.
TCAGCTTACATACCAAAAGCTGATCTTAATCATTAGAAGTGGAAAACACAAAACTGAACATAGATCAGCACCAAGGTGCAACTTCATCCAACTCCAGGAGGCTCTGCAGTGATCAAAAAGTCACAACGCTAAACCACAATGCAAACAGAACAATCATGTCCGCACAATGTTTCCATGGACTGAATTACTCAAAGTGAACTTATTTAAACCCAAGAGATGAAAGAAAGAAGAAAGTGTAAACTTGTAAAAATGTTGTTGTTGATTAAATTCCTACTAGAAAAATTATATAAAAAGCAAACCCCTTGTGTTCTCCTTTTGTATTTGTGTTTATTATGGATCCCCATTAGCTGCTGCCAAGGCAGCACCTACTCTTCCTGGGGTGGAGACAAATTAAGGCAGTTATACAATTTAAAAAACATTACATTCACAACAGATTTTAATGTCTCACTTAAATATAACATTGGATTCAAATGAGCTTTTTATTGTTTCTCATTTGGCCTCCTGAGTGGCGCAGCGGTCTAAGGCACTGCTTTGCAGTGCTAGACGCGTCACTACAGACCCTGGTTTGTTCCCAGGCTGTGTCATAACCAGCTGTGATCTGGAGTCCCATAGGGCGGTGCACAATTGGCAAAGCGTCGTCCGGGTTAGGGGAGGGTTTGGCCGGTGGGGTAGGCCGTCATTGTAAATAAGAAATTTGTTCTTAACTGACTTGCCTAGTTAAATAAAGGTTAAATAAAATACATTTGACTTGAAGACTGTGTCATTCCTCAGTTAATAACTTTTTATGTTGTGGACTTTGCTGTGGATGTTTTGGCAGTGTTTGGTAATGTAATTGGTTAAAACAAATGTGATTCATATCATGTGGATAATGGCCGAGATGCGTTTGAACATTCACTCTGGCAAAACAGCTGACGGGACAAATCTGGCGGAAGTGAGCTGGCAACCGGAGGGTTGCTGGTATTAAATTCTAGATACCCTTGCCTGCCGTTGTGCCCTTGAGCAAGGCACTGAACAACC
>QNTS01000587.1:140718-225950 GCA_003317085.1 Hucho hucho
TGACCAAATACTTATTTTCCACCATAATTTGCAAATAAATTCATTAAAAATCCTACAATGTGATTTTCTGGATTTTTTTTCCTCATTTTGTCTGTCATAGTTGAAGTGTACCTATGATGAAAATTACAGGCCTCTCATCTTTTTAAGTGAGAGAACTTGCACAATTGGTGGCTGACTAAATACTTTTTTTCCCCACTGTATGTTATGTCGAAATTCCACCTTATTTCGCTAACTTCATGGGGAAAGGATTCATTCAATAATTATAGCAACTCATCTCTTACTGCGAAAAACACATTTAAGCAGTTTTCTCTAATTATATTACCCTGACGGAAAAAATCACATAAGCGTTTAGACAGTCATATGATGCTTTTAACCTTATCTCTATCAAATGATCCATAAAGAGACCACTCTGAACCTACGTACGTCTACGTATGACTTGTTTAAGTTGCATCTCATTATATTACCAGTATTACTTTATCAAATCTCTAGTAGTCTATTATACACACATACAATTTCTATTTTTTTCATGTCTTCACAGAATCAATATATAACGTAGGAAATCTTAGGTACTCACATGAATTAATCACTCCGCTTCCAACGACTCTTCATACACTCCCAGCAGAACTCAAAAACATTAGTTTCTCGGACGCTGCCCTATGGGAATAATTCTCAACTAGTCTTCCATAAATTATAGAATAACATCTAGCACTTAATAATACCATGGAGTGGTATTCTATTATGGGCAGTGTTGAACGGACCCCATATCTTATTATCCAAATGTAAGATTAACACTTATTTCTAGACTCACAAAACTCTCATTCACATTCACACAGTACTTTTCCCAAAACATACTTCCCTCACACACTCTCTTATCACATTCACAGAAAACACAGAGGGGAATGAGACAGATAGGAGAAAAACAGATTAGCACTGTTTTTAGATTTCAAAACCTTGTCTATATGAGCAGGGAAACCCATACCATTATCAAAATATTGCCTAATTAGTGGTCCCACAACGGGGTATTGTATCCACACTGGGATATCGCCTACTGTGATTACTGTGGTATAGATTATTTTATGTTTATCCAAATGTGCAAAACTACCTACAGAGTACCCATGTCTGCTATCTAATTATGCAACACGGTCCCAAGAATTCCAACCTAATTTTCTAAGTATCAGGAATAACAAAACACTTACAATAACACCTAACAACAGTAACCCAGGGCACACCTGTTTACCTCATTTAACAAAAAATTTTATCAATTACATACACGTTAAAATTTGAACTTCAAGTCAGATGCCCTTGCAAGGCGTCACCTGCACTGTAGTCCCTCATTCAATGAGCTTCACCAAGCCGAGTTTTCTCGCAAGATTACACGCGCTCTAGTCCTTCACTCTACATTAACCTCATCAACCAATCCTGCTGTGATCAAGTCAGTACCACGGATCTGGACTTCTGGTTGCAAGCAACTGGCTAATTACTTCACGAACACTCTTATCAACTCAACTCAGTCCTGCTAGTTACCTCAGCTGTGGCCCTCTTAAGGAAGACATCGCTCTGAGCATACCCTCAACAGGGTTTTTATATTTTTACTATTTTATTTAATAAAAATAAAAAAACTCACTTATTGATAGATTGTCCAAGCCTACCTCTCTCAGTACTATGTCCGAGATCTGGTATCCACCCGTGCCCGCTACCTCTCAGATCATAGGCGGGTTCAGTTGCTCAATAATAAGCGTGGCTTACCCTGAGATCCCAATTTCTGATCCCCTGTGCACAATTTACCCAGAGCGGTCAACAGGTGAGGTTGCAGATCACCACCTCATTGGCAAAAATGTTGTGGAAATTCAGTACTGAGAGAGACTTTGTAATTTCTTCAAACAATCATCTTTATTTAATATCAATTAATTATTGCAATAATTAATCCGTCAGCCCAACAGTCTTGACTGTTGGACTGAGAGCCTGAATCATTTGTGGGTGACGACATGTTTACTGTTTCCTTCTTTACCTTTCTTTCCTCTGTTCCGTTTGTGTGGTTGTTCCTGAGGGTTGCCTGCAATAGTGGATCATATTAGGCTAACATATTACAAAATTATGCAATAATTTGGGACATGTAGCATATTTTGAATCATTATGGAATGCAGACCAAATGTACAGTACTTTCAGAAAGTATTCATACCCCTTGACTTATTCCACATTTGTTGTGTTACAGCCTATATGGATAAAAAAAAATGAAAACATGTTTTTACACTGAACAGAAATATAAACGCAACATGGTCCAATGTTTCATGATCTGAAATAAAAGATCACAGAAATGTTCTAATTTTTTTGCACACATTTCTTGACATCCCTGTTAGTGAGCATTTCTCCTTTGCCAAGATAATCCATCCACCTGACAGGTGTGGCATATCAAGAAGCTGATTAAACAGCATGATCATTACACAGGTGCACCTTATGCTGGGGACAATAAAAGGCCACTAAAATGTGCAGTTTGTCACACAACACAATGCCAAAGATGTCTAAAATTTATGGGAGCATGCAATTGGCATATTGACTACAGGAATGTCCTCCAGAACTGTTGCCATAGAATTTAATGTTAATTTCTCTACCATAAGCTGCCTCCAAAGTAATTTCAGAGAATTTGGCAGTGCGTCCAACCGGCCTCACAACTGCAGTCCACGTGTAACCATGCCAACCCAGGAACTCAACATCCAGCTTCTTCACCTGCGGGATCGTTTGAGACCAGCCACTCGGACAGCTGATGAAACTGAGTAGCATTTCTGTCTGTAATAAAGCCCTGATTGGCTCCCAAGTGGGTGGGCCTATGCACTCCCAGGCCCATCCATTGCTGCACCCCTGCCCAGTCATGTGAAATCCATAGATTAGGGCCTCCTGAATTTATTTCAATTTACTGATTTCCTTATATGAACTGTAACTTGAAATTGTTATTTTTGTTCAGTATAGAAATCTTTGCTAATTTATTGAAATGAAATACAGAAGTATCTAATTTACATAAGTATTCACACCCCTGAATCAATACCTGTTAGAATCACTTTTAGCAACATTTACAGCTGTGAGTGTTTCTGGGTAAGTCTGAGAGCTTTGCACACCTGGATTGTACAATATTTGCACATAATTATTTTTAACCCTTGACTGACTAGCGAAATGTAAATTATTTTACTGGACCATGACCTCGGTGTGCATAAATGAGAATAATTTGTTGGTGTCAAGCATATGAAAACATGATACATATTTTAAAAGCTGAGAAACAGTTATTTCAAATGATATGACATACAACACCACCACCACTTCATTCAAATTGTAATCAGTCAAGAAAAACACCTGTGAAAATGTGTATCTTACGAAAACCTATGCTTTTCTCCCAAACAGCTACCATTTACAAAACTTGATATATATCTATATCACTTTTATTTTGACATTGAAGACATATTGAGACCTAAATCTTTTTTTTTTTTTTTTTTACAAATGGAGCCTGTATAATACAATTTAAAATACACATTAAACACACACACACATATATACACACATACATATTGTGGCAGAGCAGGGGGTTTGGTAAAGACGTTTACACAGATCAGACACGGACCGAGTTGGATTAGCTCGGTTTCAAGGGTGTTTATTTAAATAGCAAACGAAAAGAAAAGACTAGGTCTCCCCCAGGAGACCTTCTCCGGGACACCGTCTTCTGGGCTCCGGGTCTTGCTGCATCCTGTGAGGAACAGAACAGAGTTTCCTCCTTTATCCCTGGGACTGAACACAACAATACAGAAGTAACCTCTCTTCCCCCAGTCCCCTCTCCCATGTGCTGCCCTTCTGGCAACTTTATGGGAGTCGTCCAGCTGGTGAGCAATCAGCCCCTTTGATTACTCACCAACCACAATCAGCCCCAATTAGTCCTGGCCAGAGAGCCCGTCGAGACCTGGCACGTAGTATGTAGACTCCATCTGTCACCAGGCCTCGACAAGTCTCCCCCTGGTGGCTGACCTGGTGTACACCACTATATATATATATATATATATATTTTTTTTTTTTTTTTTAAGGTATTCGCACAGTTTGCACCCGTGCCATTATATCCTCCAAACACCGGCTTCTCAGGCATTATCACTTTCATTCTAAATGTTCTATTGTCATACTGGCTGGCAACATTTTTTTTTAACTCTTATTTAACTAGGCAAGTCAGTTAAGAACAAATTCTTATTTACAATGACAGCCTACACCAGCCAAACCCGGGCCAATTGCACACTGCCCTATGGGACTCCCAATCACAGCAGGTTGTGATACAGCCTGGATTTGAACCAGGGTGTCTGTAGTGACACCTCTAGCACTAAGATGTAGTGCCTTAGACCATTGCGCCACTCGGGAGCCCACTCAGCAGACTTGCTTGCTAGCTAGCCAACTACAGCTAATTTACAGTAACGTCAACGGTTAAAATGAATAACAGTAGCTGGATTTTCATTTGTTTAAGCTGTTTTCGAGTTACATTTATTTGGATACATCCATAACAATGAGCTAATGAGGCGTGATTTCGCCTGGCATAGAAAATGTGCTCTCATCAGGACACTGTTGTTCAGAGGTGCTAGCCAACAACAGCTAACACAATCACTTGAAACTGAAGCTGTAAAGACTGCAAACTAGCTGCACTTCATTTAGTAACTTTTTTCAACTTACATTTCTTTGTATATATCCATAAAAATGATGCCAGTTGATTCATGAGTTTGACTGGCTTAGAAACGCTGTCTGTCTCATCCCGATTCCCGACCCGACACTTTCATTACTATGGGACAGCTGGAGATCAAATTTGAATATTGAAACAATGTTGCAAATGTCGGATAGACAGAGAGCAAGGTGTATACAAATCTCCGCTGTTGAAAACAAAATGTTAGTCCAAAAGAAAAGGGAGCTCATGTCAAGATGCTTATACATACAGTACCTTAACACCCGGAAGCCAGCTGCACCAATGTGTAGAGGAAACACCGTTCAACTGTCAGCCTGCAGGTGCCCGGCCCACCACAAGTAGTCATTAGAGCGCGATGAGCCAAGTAAAGCTTGGCCAAACCCTCCACTAACCCGGACGATGCTGTGCCAATTGTGCGGGCTGTTAAGACAATGGATTGCACAGTCAGATGGAACAGAGTAAATAGGTATTTTAACATCATAGATTTAGCCGGTGGTAACTTGTGTAATAGACACCGACTGAAATGCGCTTTTAACCAATCAGCATTCAGGATTAGACCCACACCGTTGTATAAATATATATACAGTATATACAGTGCCTTCGTAAAGTATTCAGACCCCTTGATTTTTTCAACATTTTGTTAGATTACAGCCTTATTATAAAATTGATTCAGTTGTTTTTTCCCCCTTAATCTACACATAATACCCCATAATGACAAAGCAAAAACATTATATATATATATATATAATATATATTATTTTGCTAATTTATTAAAAATAAAAAACTGAAATATTACATGACATAAGTATTCAGACCTTTTACTCAGTACTTTGTTGAAGAACCTTTGGCAGCAATTATAGCCTTGAGTCTTCTTGGGTATGATGCTACAAGCTTGGCAGATCCTCTCAGATCCTCTCAAGCTCTGTCAGGTTGGATGGGGAATGTTGCTGCACAGCTATTTTCAGGTCTCTCCAGAGATGTTCGATCGGGTTCAAGTCCGGGCTCTGGCTGGACATTCAGAGACTTGTCCTGAAGCCACTCCTGCATTGTCTTGGCTGTGTGCTTAGGGTTGTTGTCCTGTTGGACGGTGAACCTTTGCCCCAGTCTGAGGTCCTGAGCACTCTGGAGCAGGTTTTCAGCAAGGATCTCTCTGTACTTTGCTCCATTCATATTTGCCTCGATCATGACTAGTTTCCCAGTCCCTGCCGCTAAAAAATATCCCCACAGACATAATTATGCCACCACAATGCTTCACCGTACGGATGGTGCCAGGTTTCCTCCACATGTGACGCTTGGCATTCAGGCCAAAGAGTTCAATCTTGGTTTCATCAGACCAGAGAATCTTGTTTCTCATGGCCTGAGAATTGGATGGGGAACCTTATATAGACAGGTGTGTTCCTTTTAAAATCATGTCCAATCAATTGAATTTACCTCAGGTTGACCAATCAAGTTGTAGAAACATATCAAGGATGATCAATGGAAACAGGATGCACCTGAGGTCAATTTATTTCGAGTCTCATAGCAAAGGGTCTGAATACTTACGTATGTTTTTTATTTTTAATACATTTGCAAACATTTCTACAAACCGGTTTTCACTTTGTCATTATGGGGTATTGTGTGTAGATTGCTATTAATTTAATCCATCTTAGAATAAGGCTGTAACGTAACAAAATGTTGAAAAAGAAGGGGTCTGATTACTTTCCGAAGGCACTGTGTGTATATATATATGTATATATACATATATATATATACATATACACACAAACATGTTACATAGGCTACATGTAACATAGGCTACATAACACAATAATAATAATAATAATACAGGGAATTATTATAACAACTACTAACAATATTAGACAAATAACAGCAATAACCACTAGCTACTCACTTTTAACCACACACTCCATGAACACACTGCGGTAAATCCACCTCTGATCTGCACTGGAAGGCAATGGCAGTCGAGACTGGGTCCTATGAAGGGGTACCAATTGGACCGGTCAGACCAGTGCAGGACCAGGGTGCATAATCAGCTGATGTTCAGAGTGTGGGGTGTGGGACCAGCTGATTGGCTGATATCACCTCACATGAGAGCCAGGCTCAGCAGGACCAGCCGAATATAAACAAAATGCATACATAACAGCACATTGAACAACACAGTGAAATAGTGCCCTCTGCAGGGGAATTCTCTACAACGTTTTTAATAGAGATACTCTTGTTCTTAAAACAAAGGAAGGAGTTGCAGAATGCTTGACATACAAGTAGTTTGATGGCACTATTTTAATATATTTTTGTGAGATCCATGGTGACATTTACAAATGCTTACTGTAGCCTAAATCTGTACATCATATGTTCATTCCAGATGCAATCTCACCGACTGAGAAGACACCGAGATTCACTATAAACCCAAAACAGGGATCCAAGTGGATCTCGCAACATATGTCTGTATACCTTTTGGCCAATAGTCACAGAACCCGGAAATGAACTGATTCACCTCTCTAACCACTAGGCTACATGCACACCACACAGCTTGCACTAGATTTCTCTCATAAAGTGTGTTTGCGCACAGAATTAACCAAACAAAATGAAATGTAATATACTGAATCAACCTCGGTCAGATGTTGTTTTACAGAACAAAAATAAGCCAACATTTGGTTTTATCGCTCAGCACTTTTAAAGGCAGAATCATTCAAGGAGCTGTATTTGGCTACATTACTTATTAATATATACCCATTCTTCTTCAATCTTCCAGGTCATCATCAAAGATGACTAATAACAACTACCGAATGGATTTAAATTAATGGAAAGCACACGTGCCCATGCTTCACTATCAAAAAGCTTGTTAATGGGTTCTATGAACCCATAGATCTGTACAGAAAGACAGCATTTGAGCTTATAAAGGAGCCAGATATGGTTGACATAAGATGTAAATAACAATATTGTGAAATTGTCCTCAAATATTAAAATGACAGAATGCCCATTGTAAGACTGTCCTCGATACAAAACAATGAGCACACGCTGATACTACTGCTGAAGCATTTACTCCCAACAATTGACCAGAATCATGGTTTTCCACACGTTACCGACTGTCTCAAATCGGTCTTATGTAGCAAAATTTTAAATTGTGTTTTTTACATTGGATAAAAGTAGAGACTCTTTGTATATCATACACTACAGTTGAGGAACAATGGGAAAGTAATTCTCCTTTGAAAGTTGATAAACTTGTAACCTCACTTTTGAGAAAATGGCCTTTGAGTGTACTACTACTTGAGAGCCCTTCTTTGTCTACACCCATTCAACATTGTTCACACCCTCTTAAGCTTTAACCCCACCCATCTCTTTAACCTCTTACGGAGCAGTGGGGTGCTAGCACCCCACTCTCGACACTACCCTGTGAAATGTAAAGCGCCAAATTCAAAATCCCAAAGTTGAATTATTAAAAATTCATCAATATACAAGTGTTTCGTAGCCATCAAAAGCTCTGACTCTTGGCAATATCACAGCGTTGTCAGATTTTAAAAAGGCTTTACGGCGAAAGCACAACATTTGATTGTTTGAGGGTAGCACCTCTAATATTTATGCATTAGCATAAATCCATAACCCAACCCGGGTCTCACAAAACGCATAAAATCGCTAATATAAAATCGATTACCTTAGATGAACTTCTGCTGAGGGCTTCCCAAGTGTCCAACAAAGACAATCCATGCTTCTTTGCTTAGAAAAAGTCATTTATTATATCCATACATCTCCGTTTGGTTGGCGCGTTATGTTCATAAAATCCACCGTCGAGTCGCCCATAGAACCGTGAAGAGAACGCGTTGAAATTACACCTATCATATTTCTACAAACAAATCAAACATAATTTTTTATGTTTCCTTAGGTATTCTTTTATGTATATTTACTATAATATTTCAACCGGATTGTAGCCTGAACGATAAGAAAGGAAAAAACAGTGGAGCGCGCACTTGGTTGCGCGCCTGCAAAAGCTTGTTGACATCTGAGCTCCCTGGACCATATTCTCTCGCTATCCGTTCTGGTCAGGGCTAACGTTTCCTGGTTTTGTATAGAGACTGTTGACATCTAGTGGAAGCAATAGGTACTGAAATCTCTGAGCTGCTTGCCTTTGAAATAAATAGGGAGACTGTCAAACAGAGCCAATGTGACAAAAACAGTAATTCCGGATGGATTTTTCTCGGGTTTTCGCCTGCTATATCTGTTCTGTTACACTCACAGACATTATGTTAACACTTTTAGAAACTTCAGAGTGTTTCCTATCCAATAGTACTAATGTGCATATCCTATTTTCTGGGCCTGAGTGGGAGGCATTTTACTTTGGGCACGCCAGACTCTCCAAAACCGTAACTTGCTTTGCTAGTTAAAGCCTAATGTTAGCTAGCTAACATTGAACCTGGCTAGCGCCCCACCACTCCCTAAGTAGTTAATGCAGTTAATACACAACCAGAAATTGAATTTAGGTTATTAGTTAACTACTTACGGAGTGATGGGGCGCTTACGGAGTGGTGGGGCGCCCCACTCCTGACACTACCCGGTGAAATGCAAGGCGCCAAATTCAAAATCCAAAAGTTGAATTATTAAACATTCATCAATATACAAGTGTTGCATAGTCATCAAAAGCTATGCTTCTTGGCAATATCACAGCGTTGTCAGATTTCAAAAAGGCTTTACGGTGAAAGCACAACATTTGATTGTTTGAGGGTAGCACCTCCAATATTTTCCCCATTAGCATAAATTCATAAACCATCGCGGTTCACACAAAACACATTTCACAGCAAAAACAAATCCCTTACCTTTTGAAGAACTTCTGCTGAGGGCTTCCCAAGTGTCCAACGAAGACATCCAATGGTTCTTTTGTTAGAAAAAGTCATTTATTATATCCATAAATCTCTGTTTGGTTGGCGCGTTATGTTCATAAAATACAGCGTCCACTCGCCCATTGAACCGTGAAGAGAATGCGTTCAACCTATACCTATACACTTGTCCAAGAACAATCAAACATCATTGATAATGTATCCTTAGGAACACTTTTATGTATATTTACTATAATATTTCAACAGGATTACAAACTGGACGATAGGAAAGGAAAAAACCACAGCGTGCGAGCCCGTGAACGCGCTTCCTCTTCTGTTTACATCCGATGACTAGTTCGAAATTCTTCTTCTATTACCATCCAGAGCAATCTAACATCCGCTCAGGAAGGAGACGCATTCTGTCTCCTAGAGATGAACGTACTTTGGTGCGAAAAGTGCAAATCAATCCCAGAACAACAGCAAAGGACCTTGTGAAGATGCTAGAGGAAACAGGTACAAAAGTATCTATATCCACAGTAAAACAAGTCCTATATAGACAACCTGAAAGGCCGCTCAGCAAGGAAGAAGCCACTGCTTCAAAACCGCCATAAAAAAGCCACACTACGGTTTGCAACTGCACATGGTGACAAAGATTGTACTTTTTGGAGAAATGTCCTCTGGTCTGATGAAACAAAAATAGAACTGTTTGGCTATAATAACCATCGTTATGTTTGGAGGGAAAAGGGGGAGGCTTGCAAGCCGAAGAACACCATCCCAACCGTGAAGCACGGGAGTGGCAGCATCATGTTGGTGGGGTGCTTTGCTGCAGGAGGGACTGGTGCACTTCACAAAATAGATGGCATCATAAGGCAGGAAAATTATGTGGATATATTGAAGCAACATCTCAAGACATCAGTCAGGAAGTTAAGGCTTGGTCGCAAATGGGTCTTCCAAATGAACAATGACCCCAAGCATATTCCAAAGTTGTGGCAATATGGCTTAAGGACAACAAAGTCAAGATATTGGAGTGGCCATCACAAGGCACTGACCTCATCCTATAGAAAATTTGTGGGCAGAACTGAAAATGCTTGTGTGAGCACGGAGGCCTACAAACCTGACTCAGGTACAGCAGCTCTGTCATGAGGAATGGGCCAAAATTCACCCATCTTATTGTGGGAAGCTTGTTGAAGGCTACCCAAAACGTTTGACCCAAGTTAAACAATTTAAAGGCAATGCTACCAAATACTAATTGAGTGTATGTAAACTTCTGACCCACTGGGAATGTGATGAAAGAAATAAAAGCTGAAATAAATCATTCTCTCTACTATTACTCTGACATTTCACATTATTAAAATACTTTTCTTGCTGAGTTTATTTTGATTTGTTTAACATTTGTTTGGTTACTACATGATTCCATATGTGTTATGTCATAGTGTTGATGTCTTCACTATTATTCTACAATGTAGAAAATAGTAAAAATAAAGAAAAACCCTGGAATGAGTAGGAATCCAAACTTTTGACTGGTACTGTATGTTTCTGTGACTGTGACTGTGTGTGTATGAGCCTACAGCTGTATTTTAGGGAGAAATTGTATTTTGTTGACTACTTTAACTACTTAGGGAGAAACGGGGCGCTAGCGGGCCGTTCCCGACACTACCCGGTGAAATGTAAGGCGACAAATTCAAAATCCAAAAGTTGAATTATTAAACATTCATCAATATACAAGTGTTGCATAGTCATCAAAAGCTCTGATTCCTGGCAATATCACAGCGTTGTCAGATTTCAAAAAGGCTTTACGGCGAAAGCACAACATTTGATTGTTTGAGGATAGCCCCTCTCATATTTATGCATTAGCATAAATTCATATCCAGCGCGGGTCACACAAAACCCATATACCGTGAGGGAAAAAAGTATTTGATCCCCTGCTGATTTTGTACGTTTGCCCACTGACAAAGAAATTATCAGTCTATAATTTTAATGGTAGGTTTATTTGAACAGTGAGAGACAGAATAACAACAAAAAAATCCAGAAAAACGCATGTGAAAAATGTTATAAATGGAATTGCATTTTAATGAGGGAAATAAGTATTTGGTCCCTCTGCAAAACATGACTTAGTACTTGGTGGCAAAACCCTTGTTGGCAATCACAGAGGTCAGACGTTTCTTGTAGTTGGCCACCAGGTTAGCACACATCTCAGGAGGGATTTTGTCCAACTCCTCTTTGCAGATCTTCTCCAAGTCATTAAGTTTTCGAGACTGACGTTTGGCAACTCGAACCTTCAGCTCCCTCCACAGATTTTCTATGGGATTAAGGTCTGGAGACTGGCTAGGCCACTCCAGGACCTTAATGTGCTTCTTCTTGAGCCACTCCTTTGTTGCTTTGGCCATGTGTTTTGGGTCATTGTCATGCCCATCCACGACCCATTTTCAATGCCCTGGCTGAGGGAAGGAGGTTCTCACCCAAGATTTGACGGTACATGGCCCCGTCAATCGTGCCTTTGATGAGGTGAAGTTGTCCTGTCCCCTTAGCAGAAAAACACCCCCAAAGCATAATGTTTCCACCTCCATGTTGGACGGTGGGGATGGTGTTCTTGGGGTCATAGGCAGCATTCCTCCTCCTCCAAACACGGTGAGTTGAGTTGATGCCAAAGAGCTCCATTTTGGTCTCATCTGACCACAACACTTTCACCCAGATGTCCTCTGAATCATTCAGATGTTCATTGGCAAACTTCAGACGGGCATGTATATGTGCTTTCTTGAGCAGGGGGACCTTGCGGGCGCTGCAGGATTTCAGTCCTTCACGGCGTAGTGTGTTACCAATTGTTTTCTTGGTGATTATGGTCCCAGCTGCCTTGAGATCATTGACAAGATCCTCCCGTGTAGTTCTGGGCTGATTCCTCACCGTTCTCATGATCATTGCAACTCCACGAGGTGAGATCTTGCNTTTTGTGTTTCTTCCATTTGCGAATAATCGCACCAACTGTTGTCACCTTCTCACCAAGCTGCTTGGCGATGGTCTTGTAGCCCATTCCAGCCTTGTGTAGGTCTACAATCTTGTCCCTGACATCCTTGGAGAGCTCTTTGGTCTTGTCCATGGTGGAGAGTTTGGAATCTGATTGATTGATTGCTTCTGTGGACAGGTGTCTTTTATACAGGTAACAAACTGAGATTAGGAGCACTCCCTTTAAGAGTGTGCTCCTAATCTCAGCTCGTTACCTGTATAAAAGACACCTGGGAGCCAGAAAACTTTCTGATTGAGAGAGGGGTCAAATATTTATTTCCCTCATTAAAATGCAATTCCATTTATAACATTTTTTACATGCGTTTTTCAGGATATTTTTGTTGTAAAGAAGCTAACCTCTCCCCTCTTTATGCTGAGTTACGTCCAGAGGAGGAGTTTGATGAAGTTTGTGTGGGTTGTTTTAACAGAGATTGTGTTCTAATAAGGAAATGGCATTCACACACCACTTCTGGGCAAGACTATTGGCCCAGTGTATCTCAGATTGTTGGTCCAGTTATGCTTCAACAAGAGATACTGAGGTTGGCTCACAATGGTAGTATGGAAGGCCATCTTGGGCTCAACATGACCTCTGCTAGCTTTCCTACACACAGGATAGTTTTGTTCAGGAGAGTAGCGTGTGTGTTGACCACCAGCATAGTGTCCTCAAGAGACTTTCCCACATGTTGCAACCTGAGGGCCTGTGCCTTCATCTGTTGCTGAATAAGTGGCAACTCTTCAGTAATCTCCCTAACATTCCTCTTGACTGTGGCTAGACTGACTGTGTTGATGGCAGTGGTACCTAGGGCAAATAGTGACCCTACGGCTGCCCCTATCGATAGTAGCGCCCCGACCAATCGCTTTTCTCGCCTGGGCTCCACTGACTGGGTTACTGTGAACTTTTGGAGTTGGGCCAACATATGGGCAGTGTCTAGCTGGGCGTGCTTAACTTGTTAGGGAGCAGTGCATGAGGTGACCGTTTTTGGAGAGCCTGGCGTGCCCAAAGTAAAATGCCTCCCATTCAGGCCCAGAAAATAGGATATGCATATATTTAGTACCATTGGATAGGAAACACTCTGAATTTTCCAAAACTGTTAACCATTTGTCTGTGAGTGAAACAGAACGGACATACACCCTCTGCGTGTGTACTCTGCTGTTAGTTATAAGGAGTCCTGGATCGTCGGGGGGAGTGATTCCCATAGGGGGTCCGTTCGTGATTACGTCTGCTGGGTTGGTTTTGATCAGGGCGCAGAGTGTCAGGATCAGCCAAAGGAATTCCATCCTACAGAAACGCATCATCAGAGATATTGTTGGATTATTTAAGTTATTTGCTTTCGTAAACGAAAATGTTTTGACACAACAATTTTCTGTTTTTCTTATTTTGAAAAAGTACAGTGCCGGACAATATCACTAGTGACAGACGTATATCTGGTAGCTGGGAAGAGAATAAAAGATGTTAGGTGTAACGTACTGATCTCTTAGAAGAGATCAGCTGAGGATACTTAAGAATTTTCTTAGTACCTCTGACTGCTAAGTTTCTATTTATTTGGTGCTGGCTAGCACCCCTTCTATTCCCATGGGGTTGTGTACAACTTGATTTGGTTCCTGTGGACCCACTTTAATGTGGCGTTTTGTCGACCTTTGCTGATTCTGATCTGGTAAGCTACAGGTGACAGCTTCACCACAATCTCGTGTGGCCCCGTCCAGTGGGGCAGGAACTTTGTCGCAACGCCTGCCGGTTTGGTGTATAGGTAGTACCACACCGTATCCCCGACCTCGAACACCTGGTGTGAGGCTTTTTTGTCGTAATAGGTCTTGTCCCCTTCTGCACTTCTTTCCTTGAGCATACGCGAAGGTGGTCTGGAGATGGTTACGGAAGTCCGTGTAGCCGTGTAGGCGGTGGCTGCGGCGACATCACCCGGTTGGTACAGGAGATGTAGTGGAAGTGTCATTTGCCGGCCTGTCATCATCTCGAAGGGTGTTATTCCCGTAGACCTGTTGCGTGTGGCTCTGATCGCCATCAGTACCAATGGTTTGAGGTCCCAATCTTTGTGTTTGGCTGCCACATATTTCCTCAGGATTCTGACTATTGTTTGGTTGCTCCTTTCTACCCTGCCTGAGCTCCTAGGGTGGTATGCAATGTGGAGTTTAGCTTTGACTCCCAGGAGTCTCCACAGTTCGAAAAGTGTGTTCCTCTGTCGCTGTCCACGGTTTCTCCTGGCAGGCCGAAACGACTGAAAACATGGTTTAGCAAAAGAACGGCCGTGGTTTCCGCTGTGTCATTGGTCGTGGGCAGGCACTCCACCCACTTTGTGAATGCGCAAGTCACTGTGAGGAGATACTTGTTGCCACTGGCCGACCTGGCAACTGGGCCGACCCAGTCAATCTGGATCGAGCTCCAGGGGTAAGACACGCCCTTGCGTTGCAGGGGTGCTCTGTGAAGTGGCTTGGAGAGTTGAAACTGGCAGAAAACTAGACACCCCCTCACGTATTGTGCCACGTCTTGTTCCATGTGAGGCCAGTAGGCCACCTGTTGCAATGTTTCACATGTAGCCTTGAACCCCCTACGGCCTCCACATGGCTCGTCATGGGCATGGGCTATTATTATCCCCCTCTGTGTTTTAGGAACCACCCACCTTCAAGTGGTGTCGGTTTCTGAAACATACACCAGTAGGTCATCTACAAGTGTGAGGTGCTGTTTAGTTGCGTACAGCGAACGTAAGTCGTGTGAACCTGCCAAAGCCAGTTCGGACACTGGGTGTTTGACAGAGTCCGACAGGAAAGCCATCAAAGTGGCGAGGGACTCATCTTGGTGTTGCATTGCTACCAGGTCGCCATTCAGGAATGAATGCGTTAGCAACACATTATGTTTGTGCGTTTCCCGTGGTGCTAAATGGCTACGCGTTACCACAGACACCGTGGCTTCCTCAGTGGTTTTTTTCGTCTCGAGCATCGAACACCCAAGGGGTGCTGTGAATTGCACCGGATTTCGCCATGCTGTCGGCATGGTTATTGCCAAGTTTGTCACGACCAGGTGATTTGGAGTGTCCCTTGACTTTCTTCCAATACACCTGTATGCCGTGTTTGGTGATGAGGTCATCACAAGCTAGAATGAGCTCTTTGTTTTTCACCTCTTTGCCACTTGAAGTACTTTTGTTTTGTTTCCAAAACGGCGAGTGGCATAAGAAGGTGAGTCTTGCGTAGTTTGAGTCGGTGCAGATCGCCAGATCTGACAATTTGTGTTTCACCGCCGTTTGCAGGGTGATCAGCAAGCCAGCCACTTCTGAATACTAGCTGGTCTTGTTGCCAAGCTGAAATTGAAGCGGTTTGCACGGAATGTCGTTGTGCCATACCAATCCCACCCCAGCATGCAAGTGGTCTAGATGGTGGTAAGAACAGCCATCAACAAATGCCATCGGCATGTCAAGACATACGTTCTCTTAGTAGTAGTGATGTTTCGAAGGCAATGGCGGAGCAATGTCACACGGGGGTGGTGCGGACTCGGTTTCATCATCACCACAGCGTTGACCCACCGCCAAAGCACTGCTTTTGCATAGTTGACTACTACATCATGGCTCTGCAGCGTCTGGAGCCAAGCCGCGATCCTGCTGTTGTGTACAGCACCCTCACGGATTCGTTGGCTTTTCAGAAACGTCACAGGCTGGTGACATGTTTCTATGATCACCTCTTGTCTTTGTTGGGGTATACCAGGCAGAGTGCCTCGCAAAGCAGGTTTTTCAAGGAAGCCACAGCTTTGTTGTGAGTGGCATCCCAAACAAATGCGGTGTCTTTCTGAAGAAGACGAGTCAATGGTTTTGACAAGTTGGCGTAGTTTTCAATTAATTGACGGGAGTAATTAATTACATACTCCCAAGGAGCTGCGCACCTCGTGAAGGTTTGTAGGGGTTTTGATGTTGCGGACTGCTTGGATTCTGTTAGACTGAGGCAGGATGCCCTCGGCACCCACCAGAAGCCCAACGTAGTTAACCTTGGTCCTGCACCATTGTCCTTTCATGATGGCCCCTGCAGTCCCTGCAGTCCCGAGTTGGGTAAGAACGTGGTCCATTTCGTTGAGGTGATGTGACCAAGTCTCACTTCTCATGAGAACATCGTCCACGTAGATTATCGTCCCCTTAGAGGCTGCGTCTGGCATTGCCTTGTGCAGGAAGATGTTGAACTCTGAGGGGGAGTTCGCATTCCCGAATGGGCAACATTGAACGTGAAGAGCTTGTTCGAGAAAGAGAAAGACAACTTGTGTTGGTCACGAGGGTCAACTGTCATGGTCCAGAAACCATTCGCCACATGGTGGAGAAGTACTTGACGTTTGCCACCTTTGGCAACTCTTGGTCGAGCTGTGTCTTTGGCCAACAAGACAACAGAACCAGTTTGTTGAGTTGTCTATAGTCAACGGTAAGACGCCATTTACCCGTTGGTTTTAGAACAGGCCACACGGGAGCGCTGTATGTACTGTTACATTCCCTGGTTATCTGTTTAGCTAATAGGGAGTCGATAATCTCTTGTACCGCTGCGTATGCTGCGAGCGGGATTTTGTATTGTCTCACAAACGTAGGAGTCGCTCCGGGTGGCGTAGGAATACACACCACATGAATGCATGTAACCCCGCAGTCCAGCGAGTCTGTTGACCAGATCTCACTGTGTTTGTTAACTTCTTAGGGATCACTGCACAACTTGACCGTTTTGGAGAGCCTGGCGTGCCCAAAGTAAAATGCCTCCCATTCAGGCCCAGAAAATAGGATATGCATATATTTGGTACCATTGGATAGGAAACACTCTGAATTTTGTAAAACTGTTAACCATTTGTCTGTGAGTAAAACAGAACGGATATGGCAGGCGAAACCCCGAGGAATTTCTGTCCTGGAGAAAGTGGTTTTCACAGAGTGCCTCATTTGGAACCCCTCCCTCATGAAAATGCCCATAAAAGGGCATATGAATGCAGTACCTATCGCTTCCTCTGGATGTCCTTTGTCTCTAGAAAGTGGTTTCATGCTGTTCAGATGAGTTAGAACAGAGAAGAAGAGAGAATCAGGAAGTGCCTCTTTGGAACTCTGTAGGACTGGGCGCGCGCTCTCGCCAAGCGCGCACTGTGTTTCCCTCGGTCTGTAGAGCTCAGTTTATATTCCGNATGGAGATTTATGGATATAATACATGACTTTTTCTAACAAAAGAACCATGGATTGTCTTCGTTGGACACTTAGGATGACCTCAGCAGAAGTTCTTCAACAGGTAATTGATTTGTTTTTGCTGTGAAATGTGTTATGTGTGTGCCACGCTGGCTAATGAATTCATGGCTATGTGAAAAGTATGTGAGGTGATGCCCTCAAACAATCAAATGTAGTGCTTTCGCCGTAAAGCCTTTTTGAAATCTGACAACGCTGTGATATTGCCAAGAAACAGAGCTTTTGATGAGTATGAAACACTTGTATATTGGTGGATTTTTAATAATTCAACTTTGGGATTTTGAATTTGGCGCTTTACATTTTACCTGGTGGTGTCGGGAGTGGGTCGCTAGCGCCCCAATGATCCCTGAGAGGTTAAACAATTCTCTCAACTGATGCCGTTCAGTGTCATTGACAAGAGCATCAGCCTCCGACAGTAGTTGTACTACCTGTGCATGGAAACCAGGATATGGTTCGGCGACATTGTACAGGTCTTCAGCGGGTGGTGACGGCATGTCACTGTTGGGAGAGTCATCGGTTATTACCTCACAAGAGTGTACTTCGCATGCAGGAGGAGATGCGATATCATCCTCCGTGACGATGGAGTATATTAACAGGTTGCTGTCCGAATCGACATCCAGCCTGAACGTTGATGTGTCGTCAAGTGGCAATACGGGAGTTATTGCGATTGCTTTTGACGGACAAGTAAACTGTACCTCCCTCGCCATCTAGGTCTAGAGAGGACGGAAGAGACCCAAACTGATTGCGGATTTTTCTGACCAGGTTGCCAGACTGGCATCCTCAATCATAGTGCCATTTAGGCACACACCCCCTATCAGAGGAGGTCGGTAAGTGTCGGCTGGTGAATCACCCAACCCACACAGGAAAACCTCATGTTCGGTTAAGTTCCGAGTTGAACTCACCTTGTCATTTCCCACCAATGGCGTACTCATGACCAAGTTCACAGGGTTTCCGTCAGATGCTGACATCGAACCCACGTCGTTGCGCAATGTATGGCAGGTAGCCTTGGAAGAATGAGGTGAAGTCAACGGAGTTGGCATAGGTATTTGTGACCAGATTTTGTTGGTTTTCCAATCCATTATTGGTACCAAACGGTCAATTACATCTATCCCAATCAGCATCCATTCAATGTCGATGCTAGTCACATACACGGGGTGGATCAGTGACACGCTTTCGAAGTTGAGTTTAAGTAGGAGACGCTTGGTTAGGGGCGAGGTTGAGTGAAACCCCTAAGCTTCGTGTCGCAACGTTCCTTTTTCAACCAACGTTTTGTTGGGTCCACTGCCCCTTTTAGTTGGTTTCTGGTCTAGATGGTATCTGTTGCATAGCTGCTTATCTTGTGCATCTCCACATCCGTATCCAGGTCTGTAGACAAAACCTGCAGGCTTGTGTCTAGAACGAACAGTCCCTGAGCATGGATTTGAGTGAGGGTTGGGGTAACGGAAATGTTGGCGTCCTCTCGAATTGCATGAGTTTCGGCGGACTCAGTTTCCAACAATTTTACACCTAGTCATGATGACTTATCCTTGTCCTCTTTCTCCAATTCCTTACAATGCAGTACATCTCTTACCAGAGCTTCTATATGTATCTTTTTTTTCTTTTTTTTCTCGAGGCAGTAGGGCCCAAGTAGTTTATGAAGTTGGGAGACATGTCTGACAGAAACAGTTGTTTCTGTCAAACATAGGTCTTCCATTCCTGTTTCAGTGAGCATGACAAAGTAAGCTGAACAAAGCCGGTGATAGTAGGCTTGTGGGTGTTCATTTCGAGCTTGTCTGATATTGTTAGCCAACGAGCTGTCGTGTTTGCGAGTCACAGAACCGCTGAATTCTATTTTCAAAACCGTGACCAGTTTAGCGTAGTCGTTTTGCACGTGTTGCTCTTGTAGATGGATGAACCTTGTCACGTCTCTGTTGGACGTTCGCTTCAATAGGTAGAGCCTGTCGGCATTTGTAGCGTTTGGGTAGCTGTCCAAGGCGTTCTCTATGTCTGCTAAGAATGTATCAGTGTCGTTTGGCTTTCCTGGAACGGGGTCGAAGAGGCTGAAGTTTTTGACAATTTTGTCAAGGCGATCCCACCCAGTGTGCGGGGAGAATCCGCACTCCCCCGTGGGAGGTTGTGAGCCGAAAGGCCAAGAGGAAAGGTCAAGCTGGGGTTGTGTTGACGAGGAGGCCCCATGTTACTGTGGGCCGAATGGCCAAGAGAAAAAGCCTGACATCTCCTGTCATCTGCATTTCCTTGTTCTCTGTGCTCCTGATGTGAGCTAGGTTGCTGAGTTTGGTTGTCCTGCGATAGCGCGTGACTGTTCTGGAGTTCCTCCAGATGATACCTAAGGGTGGTGTTCTGTTGCATCGCAGAGTCCACCTGGGAGCTGAGGGTGTTTATTTTAGACACGTAGGTGTCGCACTTGCGCCGCTCGGCCTCATACTTATCCGTCATGGATTGCAGGGAGAGGTCTCGAGTGTGGAGTGAGAGATCCAGTGATGAGATGTCCTCCTTTTGTGTAGAGAATTTTCCAATTTTCTCACCTGGTCTTTCTCATCCTTCATTAAATCAGCGACTTCAATGAGTTCTGCTGTTTTGTCCTTCAACTTGGTCAGTGTGTTCATTAACTGATCGTCTTTGGTCTGCAGCTTTTGAAATAGAACATTATTGCTTTGAGTGGTTTCATTCACAACCTCGTCAGATTCATGTAGTTTCGCTTGGACTTCATCGTATTTAGTTTTGGCTAAAACTAGTTGTTCCTTTAAAATATAAGACTTGGTCAAGAGTTTGTTCGCGTTCTTTGTTATACGTGTTAGCCAGATCTTCCAATTTATCTGTTCTCACTCACAGTTCCTCGGCTAGCAGTAGCTTATATTTTTCGGCTTTCGATGCCAACTCCCTGGTTCTCTCCACCTGTGCCTTGAACTCCCCAGCTTCCTGCTCGTGCCTCTGCTGGGCATTGAGGTACTGGTGCACTGTCCATCTCTGCTGGTGGGCATAGTTGAGGGCTAAACTGGAGAGAACCTTCACAAGGCCTCCGCCTGATTGTTTATTTTGGAGGGAGTCTGTTGCAATGTCTGCATTTTTCTCACTTATGGCATCGAAATCTAACATTTTCAGCCCCTCAGCATATTTAGGATTTGCATCGTTGCTAAGGTCAGCGATCAATCTTTCCGTGGGTGAAGGTCCACTGATTAGAGGGGGAATCGGTGGAAACCCATCTGATGGATTGCTCATTGTTACGATTATCAGTTATTTCAATTTACGTAATGTTTGGGTTTTTGAGTTGGAGGCTGCGAACACGATTTAACTCAGTTGGTAAACGTCAAGGAATCACCAAGACTGGGTCAGTAATGTGAGTTGGTTATTAATGAACTTGCCTAATCAGATTTATTGATCAAATCGATTTTAATGATAACTCGAACCTGTATAGGCTATTTGGGAATTTTAACTTTAATTAACCTGAAAGAGTTGCAATATCTAAGTTAACGTGGAAACGTTTAGCGTCTCATTGGTTAGAACACATTAGTTTGTGTATTGTTCCAATAAACAACCTGGAAAGGTAGTAGAGCAATTTAATGTGTGTATTAAATTGAATGAGACAATGATATCCAATCAGTTGAGACTGGTTAGATACCATCCAATGCACCCTGAATTATTTTAAAGTAATTACTGGCGATTCTTCACCCCCAGAGGTCACTGTTAACACAGCTAAAATCGACAGGGTACCAGTGAAGGTGGAATTTCACAATGCTGTTAGGGTCTCACTACACACCATTGAGCTGGTATAAACAGATTTAATTGATTCATCAATTTGAATGATTAGTCAACCCTGTATAGGCTAAATGAATAAACTTTAACCTGAAATAGTTACTATATCTAAGGTGACGTGGAAACGTTTAATGATGTCTCATTGGTTAGAACACATTAGTTTGTGTATTATTCCAATAACCAACCTGGAAAGGTAGTGTAGCAATTTAATGTATGTATTAAATTGAATGAGACAATGATATAAATCAGTTGAGACTAGTTAGATATCATACAGCGCAACCTAAATTATTTCACGAACAATGACTGGTGATTCTTCGCCAGAGGTTACTGATAGCGCAAGCTGAGATCTCACAGGATTCCCGCCCGGCGCATGAATTCACTTTGAACAAAGGGGAAAAGCTTCTCCCACAGTAGTCCTGCCTATAGCTATTAATGGTATATATGTATCTTGCTACACAATTGGTAAGGAATTAACCCAAAAGTGCGGCCTAGTTTTATCTTAGATTCCTCACACGGGGCGCCAATATGTCGTGACGTTGTACCGGTTAATGTCACGACTGTTGCTCATCGAATGATTAACGGTTTATAATTGCGTGATTAAATGAATCAGGCAACTATTAACTCATTAACCTGGGGCACCATGGGAAAATTCGTTTTATTGAGTTTCTATTACCCAAATGAACTCAAAGAATATCAGAATATCGATTTTACAGTCGCTAATTAATCAATTTCCTCTACAGTCTCATTCTGAACGTCGCATAATCCGGGAATCTGCACAAACCTGAGTCCCACCAATGGTCCGTACCACACCAACTTTAGTTGATTATTTATTTACTAGCAAGCTAAAATGATAATAAAAGATACACATACACAAAACACAGTCTAGGCTATTGATTAGAATTTAGTACAACGGGCAAACACACTATGACGCGTGTTACCCAAAATGGGGATTTAAAAGAGAGAGAAAAAGAGAAAGTACACAAGAGAAATATACATTTGGGTGCATTTGTCAGCTATGCTTATTTTAACCCTAACCTTGCCCCGAACTGCCGCTCTTATGGGTCAGAATATAATGAGGTAAATACGTGTTGAAGGTCTCTGATGGGAATCTCCGCGTGAAGCACTTAGGCTTCTCAATGAAGCACTTCTCTGGTGCAACTCTCTGGTTGTCCTCACGATGTCAGTGTCCTTTTGGCTTAATAGTCTGATTCCTTGTTCTGAAAGGGGTCTTCTGAGGACAGCCAGCCCTGTAGCTCAGGGCTCACATCGTAGGAATGAAAGCAGCGTAGAGACCCGATGGCGTTGGAGAGTGGCGACCGGTTGGTCCTGCTTGAATTCACTCTCTTAGACGCAGCTACTCATCCGTAGCATGGGTAGAAAAGGTTCCTTTGTTTTCAACCTCGTGTTGCATTTTGGGTTTGTTTGACTACTCAGACCTTGGCTGCAGCTCCAGTTATTTAGTCGGATATGTTAATTCTTAACTCACATGTTTTATACCCTCGTGTCAGAAGTGGGCTTCTTCTGCCTTTAGGGTAATTCTTGGGCGTGCTCAGTTACGAGGCAAGGTCTAGATTTTACTCAAATCCAATTTTAGACAACTAACTTCACATTTCATCTTTACCAAAACATTCTCTTTGATTTGTACATTTTCCACCTAACGTACAATGTATAAACATCAAGCACATACTAGGAAAACTCTTAAAGTTACAATGTTTTCTTTATAATGTCGTCCTTTAACTTTTAATAGCATAACAAAAATGACATACATTTTCATATTCCGTCTTTCGTCATTACCACAATTGTGGCTGACGAAACTCATTGTCCCAAAGTTCATTTATTGCATGTTTAATGTTCTGAGGCTGGTTCTCCATAGTGAGAGGACAAAGGAATTTTGCCTGCTGCCGTAACCCCCCCTCCCCCATCTTCATATCCCTTGAGACCCCTTCTCCTCTGGTGGGGGATCTCTCTGCAGGATTCTGGTCATTGGTAACCTGAGCCGAGCAGGACAGTCATGACACTGTATATAACCTTGCTACTGTACAGTGAGGGAAAAATGAATTTGATCCCCTGCTGATTTTGTACGTTTGCCCACTGACAAAGAAATTATCAGTCTATAATTTTAATGGTAGGTTTATTTGAACAGTGAGAGACAGAATAACAACAAAAAAAACAGAAAAACGCATGTGAAAAATGTTATAAATTGATTTGCATTTTAATGAGGGAAATAAGTATTTGACCCCCTCTCAATCAGAAAGATTTCTGGCTCACAGGTGTCTTTTATACAGGTAACGAGCTGAGATTAGGAGCACACTCTTAAAGGGAGTGCTCCTAATCTCAGTTTGTTACCTGTATAAAAGACACCTGTCCACAGAAGCAATCAATCAATCAGATTCCAAACTCTCCACCATGGNGTGTTTGGAGGAGGAGGAATGCTGCCTATGACCCCAAGAACACCATCCCCACCGTCAAACATGGAGGTGGAAACATTATGCTTTGGGGGTGTTTTTCTGCTAAGGGGACAGGACAACTTCACCTCATCAAAGGACAGGGCCATGTACCGTCAAATCTTGGGTGAGAACCTCCTTCCCTCAGCCAGGGCATTGAAAATGGGTCGTGGATGGGTATTCCAGCATGACAATGACCCAAAACACACGGCCAAGGCAACAAAGGAGTGGCTCAAGAAGAAGCACATTAAGGTCCTGGAGTGGCCTAGCCAGTCTCCAGACCTTAATCCCATAGAAAATCTGTGGAGGGAGCTGAAGGTTCGAGATGCCAAACGTCAGCCTCAAAACCTTAATGACTTGGAGAAGATGTGCAAAGAGGAGTGGGACAAAATCCCTCCTGAGATGTGTGCAAACCTGGTGGCCAACTACAAGAAACATCTGACCTCTGTGATTGCCAACAAGGGTTTTGCCACCAAGTACTAAGTCATGTTTTGCAGAGGGGTCAAATACTTATTTCCCTTATTAAAATGCAAATCAATTAATAACATTTTTCACATGCGTTTTTCTGGATTTTTTTGTCGTTATTCTGTCTCTCACTGTTCAAATAAAGCTACCATTAAAATGATAGACTGATCATTTCTTTGTCAGTGGGAAAATGTACAAAATCAGCAGGGGATCAAATACTTTTTTCCCTCACTGTATATAGCTTCGCTACTGTTATTTTTCACTGTCTTTTTAGTGTTGTTTTTATTTCATTACTTGTCTATTGTTCACCTAATATCTATTTTTTACTTAAAAACCACACTGTTGGTTAGGGCCTGTAAGTAAGCATTTCACTGTAAGGTCTACACTTGTTGTATTCAGCGCACGTGACAAATAAACTTTGATTTGATTTGAGGGACAGGGGTATTCCGCGGACCGGCTCGGATGGTACAGAGGCATGTAGTGGTGGTGTGGGGAGGGCTGGTGCCCGGAACCGGTGCTGGAGACTGGAGGGAATGCACATTCCCCTCCAAACGCAGAATGGTTGCCAGTACGCTGTCCATGGCGCTGCTGAGTCTGGAGAGACAGTCCTCGTGATGCTGGACTGTCCCTACGATGGTCGCCAGCTCAGCCTTTCCCACTGTCTCCATTAGATAGGTTGATTATTCTGTCACGTTGTATAATGTTAGGAGGCAGGCTCAGGAATACGAATAGGGGGTTTAACTTCTTAGGGAGCGGCAGCTGAGGTGTCGTTTTGGAGAGTCTGGCGTGCCCAAAGTAAAAGGCCTCCCACTCAGGCCCAGAAAATAGGATATGCACATAATTAGTACTATTGGATAGGAAACACTCTGAAGTTTCTAAGAGTGTTAACATATTGTCTGTGAGTATAACAGAACTGATATAGCAGGCGAAAACCCGAGGAATTTCTGTCCTGGAAAAAAGTGTTTTTGACACATTGCCTCATTTTGAACCCCTCCCTATTGAAAACAGCCATATCTGGGAGTAAGATTGCAGTACCTATTACTTCCACTGGATGTCAACAGTCTCTAGACAGTGTTTGGTGATGTTAGGTTGCTCTGGATGGTAATAGAAGAAGAATTTCGAACTAGTCACAGGATGTAAACAGAAGAGGAGGCGCGTTCACGGGCTCGCGCGCGCTGTGGTTTTTTCCTTTCCTATAGTCCAATTTATAATCCGGTTGAAATATTATAGTAAATATACATAAAAGTGTTCCTAAGGATACATTATCAATGATGTTTGATTGTTCTTGGACAAGTGTATAGGTATAGGTTGAACGCGTTCTCTTTACGGTTCAATGGGCGAGTGGACGCTGTATTTTATGAACATAACGCGCCAACCAAACGGAGATTTATGGATATAATAAATGACTTTTTCTAACAAAAGAACCATTGGATGTCTTCGTTGGACACTTGGGAAGCCCTCAGCAGAAGTTCTTCGAAAGGTAAGGGATTTTATATTAGCGATTTTATGCGTTTTATGAGACACGCTTT
This sequence comes from Hucho hucho, assembly GCA_003317085.1. NCBI lineage: Eukaryota > Metazoa > Chordata > Actinopteri > Salmoniformes > Salmonidae > Hucho > Hucho hucho. Next base: position 166,609 of record QNTS01000587.1, read on the forward strand.
GGTTATGGATTTATGCTAATGCATAAAATATGAGAGGGGCTATCCTCAAACAATCAAATGTTGTGCTTTCGCCGTAAAGCCTTTTTGAAATCTGACAACCCTGTGATATTGCCAAGAATCAGAGGTTTTGATGACTATGCAACAATTGTATATGCAACAATTGTATAAGTAGTTAATTTCTCCCCAAAATAGAGTACGTCATGAACATGACGGGGATGAAGCCCAAAACAAACCCGCCTTCTCCGGGTCCTGACCGGGCACCCGGCTCTTTTCCCCATCTCAGTGCTAAAGGCATCACTACAGACACCCTGGTTCAAATCCAGGCTGCGTTTCTATCAAAGTAAGTGCCTTATTACGTTATAATAAACTCAGCAAAAAAAAGGAATGTCCTCTCACTGTGTTTATTTTCAGCAAACATGTGTAAATATTTGTAGCAACATAACAAGATTCAACAACTGAGACATAAACTGAACAAGTTCCACAGACATGTGACTAGCAGAAATGGAATAATGTGTCCCTGAACAAAGGGGGGGTCAAAAGTAACAGTCAATATCTGGTATGGCCACTAGCTGCATTAAGTACTGCAGTGCATCAGATTTGCCCGTTCTTGCTGTGAGATGTTACCCCACTCTTCCACAAAGGCACCTGCAAGTTCCCAGACATTTCTGGGGAGAATGGCCCTAGCCCTCACCCTCCGATCCAACAGGTCCCAGACGTGCTCAATGGGATTGAGATCCGGGCTCTTCGCTGGCCATGGCAGAACACTGACATTCCTGTCTTGCAAGAAATCACGCACAGAACGAGCAGTATGGCTGGTGGCATTGTCATGCTGGAGGATCATGTCAGGATGAGCCTGCAGGAAGGGTACCACATCAGGGAGGAGGATGTCTTCCCTGTAACGCACAGCATTGAGATTGCCTGCAATGACAACAAGCTCAGTCCGATGATGCTGTGACACACCGCCCCAGACCATGATGGACACTCCACCTCCAAATCGATCCCGCTCCAGAGTACAGGCCTCGGTGTAACGCTCATTCTTTCGACGATGAACGCGAATCCGACCATCACCCCTGGTGAGACAAAACCGCGACTCGTAGGTGAAGAGCACTTTTTGCCAGTCCTGTCTGGTCCAGCGATGGTGGGTTTGAGGCCATAGGCGACGTTGTTGCCGGTGATGTCGGGTGAGGACCTGCCTTACAACAGGCCTACAAGCCCTCAGTCCAGCCTCTCTCAGCCTATAGCGGACAGTCTGAGCACTGATGGGGGATTGTGCGTTCCTGGTATAACTCGGGCAGTTGTTGTTGCCATCCTGTACCTGTCCCGCAGGTGTGATGTTCAGATGTACCGATCCTGTGCAGGTGTTGTTACACATGGTCTGCCACTGCGAGGACGATCAGCTGTCCGTCCTGTCTCCCTGTGGCGCTGTCTTTGGCGTCTCACAGTATGGACATTGCAATTTATTGCCCTGGCCATATCTGCAGTCCTCATGCCTCCTGGCACGTTCACGCAGATGAGCAGGGACTCTGGGCATCTTTCTTTTGGTGTTTTTCAGACTCAGTAGAAATGCCTCTTTAGTGTCCTAAGTTTTCATAACTGTGACCTTAATTGCCTACCATCTGTAAGCTGTTAGTGTCTTAACAAACGTTCCCCCTCCCTCCTGGCTCTCTCTTCTCCTGTAGCTCCAAGGTATAGCGATTGGTCTCCTCTACTATGTCTCCCACCAGCTTTTCTGTCAGAAACAACTTGAAGCACTCTGCCTCAGATGGCACTCTGCCTCAGATGGAAATGGCAAGGGGCGTTGCACTCCAGACTGGGACTCATCAAAGCAAACAGCAGGGCCAGGAGGGGTGAAATGCTGGCGGCCTTCCAGCTACCACAGAACTCCTGTACTTCATCCACTGTCGTTCTGCCTCCATCACCACCAGCATCTTCAATGGGACCTGGGACTTCGTCAGTGGACAAGGAGTCCTCAGATTCAGGGTTCTCAATGGCTACAAGGTTGGGGGCAGCTCATCACTGTCAGAATCTGACTCCTGACTTTAATACTCAGACTCATTGTCAGAATTAAAAAAATCTCCAGAATTTCCTGCATTTGTGAGTTGTCTCCTTTTGAAAGACATGCTACATGTCTTTCAAGAGCTTATCTCACTAGCTACATACATAAACATACATAAACAACAACATTAAATGGTTCAGAGTGGGAGTGAGAGGTTACGTGATTGACTGCCGGAACGAGCCATTTGTATCAATAAATCACTATCAGAAAATGTTTTGTGTGGTAATTATTTATATATTTACTGTTTTATTCACATGTTTTCAAGTACTATTGACAAATCATGCATTCCGATTCATGCATAGATTGTAATGGGCACATATTATGTGTGTAAAATACTTGTTTGAAGGTTGTATTGATTATGATAAGCTAAGCTAATTCCAGCTATGTGTGGAGCCATGTTTGTTGACATACAATGCATTCTGGGTGTCACATAATCGTCTGTCGGACCAAAGTGAGGTGAGTAAGGGTTCACACATTTTTTGAGAACTTCCAGAAGTGAATGGTGGGATGTGAACGGTGGGAGACAACACACCCCCTTCAACATGCATACTATAAACAGATCAAACTCATCTTGTCTTCTCTTATTATCTTTGTTTTCTGTGAGAGAAAAAAAGCATGGTGGCGCGTAGAAACTATCCATCATCAGATTACTTTCGATTTTTAGAAAGTTTTACTCAATTATTTAGATCACTGGTGAGCTCACCTGCGATGTGATTAATTGCTATTAGCTAATTCATATTGTAGTTTATGTCAGCCGAGAGCTATAAAAATATGACCGCTTGTGTTACATCAATCTTTCCTCGCGCTAGGACAAATGTAGCCTACATTTTTTCATTTTGGATGATTGTGTTATGCTGTAGATACTTCTGTGAATGTCTGAACATTGCATCCAAAAATTAGCTGCTCACATTCTGGACATAACGTTTTAAGGACTGTGTTTGTGCAAAATGTTTCTGAAAAAACAGTGTGGCCAGCTGAAATGCTGATTGTTGCGTCATTCGAAACTAGCCGTTCTAAATAAGCATTCTAAATAAGCATTCTAATCACACCGGTTTATCTTATGCTACAGGGACCACTGTAGAATGATCACACCTGTGTGTTGGTAAGTGTGAAAAGGTTAATTGACTCTTAGAATCAAATTCCAGCCCTCCTGTTACCCTGTTCCATTTACCATATTAATATTACATCATTATTTCATCAAGCAAAATAGTCTGAAATGTAGCAGTCCACCACAGGCATTTCTAAAGCTCTTTCTTTCCTAATGTTAATATTGCGAAATAGAGATTGCAGGTAGAGTAAGAGTTAAAGAAATGACTGTGGACTGGTACATTTCATACTATTTTGCTTGGGGTTTTAGTCACTTTACATGGGTTTTTCCTCTGTCTTCCCATGCGAGATAAAACATTGAATTTAAATTTTGACAGACAGAGTCCCTACTCTTATTCCTGCACCATGTTTTCTCCTCTCCTACATCTCCGCTGTGATAACCAATGTAAACAGATTGAACAAGAGAGAGCAATATGGTGGAAACTTCATCTAAGGCTGTGAGTGAGTTACACCATACCTCTTGCACTCATTACAGATAATGCAGAGAGGAAGCAACAGTAAAATTCCAGGAGAGGATATTGTCATTCGTAAGGGATGTTCAAGGGACTACGTGGCCAATAAAATTACAATCAATCATTGCAAAACCTCTGATTTAACTATCTCTGTGGTCAGAGTGGAACATAGACTCACAAATAGTTTCTGTCACTATCTACTGGATGCAGGCAGGTTCAACTGTTGATTCTTCGAACACAGTATTTCCCAAATGGGGGGTCAGTTGCCAGTGGTACTTCACACGCCTAAAAGCATTTTATATATTTTTTATTTAACCAGGCAAGTCAGTTAAGAACAAATTCTTATTTACAATGACAGGCTACCCCGGACAAACCCTAACCCGGACGACCCGGACGACGCTGAGCCAATTGTGCGCCGCCCTATGGGACTCCCAGCTGGTTGTGATACAGCTTGGAATCGAACAAGGGTATGTAGTGACGCCTCTAGCACTGACATGCAGTGCCTTAGACCGCTGCGCAACTCGGGAGCCTAAAAGTAAAAGTGTAATTCTCAGTAAAAAAAAAGGCTTGACAATCAAGAGGTTAAGAGAAGTGCCACATTTCTTAAAACAACAAAACAAATATACGAGCCAATATAGACCGTCACCGCCTGTCGGTCGAACACCTTAGCCTTAAGACACCCCTCTTATCCTTTGCTCCCTCCGCCAGGTCTTTCCATTTGTGTGGGGGAGCTTGTGCAGGCAATTCATTTCCAAAGCCAATTGTCCTCCTTCAGATGCCAGAGGATATTATCATTCTCCCACAGTGCTTCATTACTTTTACACCCTCTCTTTGTCTCCCTCGGTGCTCCCTAACACCTCTACCTGACTCATTACCCAGTCAGTGCTGCTGTATCTGACAGGGCCATATTTACTGAAAAGACATGCATTCCCATGCAGACACACACACACACACACACACACACACACACACACACACACACACACACACACACACACACACACACACACACACACACACACACACACACACACACACACACACACACACACACACTGTGTGTGTGTGTGTGTGTGTGTGTGTGTGTGTGAGAGACACAGACGCACACGCACACACAGACACAACTCTGCTTCATAGCTCCACTATCATGTCTGTTCTCTGCTTCATAGCTCCACTATCATGTATGTTCTAAGCTGTCTTTCTAAGATGTATTTCCATGTCTGTATGGGATGATTTGAGTTATTTTGGTGGATTAAAGGCCTGATGTGGCCAATGAAAAGTTAGTTTACCTGACACCTCACCATGGTGGAAATGTGCAGACAGAGCTTTGTGTGGCACCAAGCACAATTGCACGTTTTGATTATCTTCTAACACTGCAAGACAGTTGCGTGAGTTATAGGCTTTCACATGACCAAAGAACATAGTCAAGTACAGTGTCTGTTGGATTTGTATCAAGGATAATAAAACATTACACGTTCCAACACTTATGCCGGGATTTAATCCAATCACGCATTTGGACAACATATGCAGCGTTTACTGTGAATATGGTCTCCGTGGACAGGGTAACATTGCCTTCAAAGCGTGCATTGAGGATAAAATCAATCAGATTAAATCCCGGCCTTAGAAAAAAACTATCACTTAATTTTTCTGCCATGGCACAACCTAGCTTTTCAATCCCCTAAACTGTAATTGAAATAGCTTACAATGCAGTGTACTGCTAAGAATTTTGTCTGAAAAGGATTCAGTTGAAAAGGATGATTGATGTCAGTTAGGACTAAGTCTGTCTTTGTCTGACATGTTGTGATTGCTGTCAAGATCTGAGACTCTGTGTATAGTAGAGAGAAGGGGCACAGAGAGTGTATTCAAAGTCGGGGTTGGGGAGGAATTGGAGTGGGGTCGCCACATAAAACATTTTTTAACAGGTTTTTAATTCAGATTATTGTATGGGACAATATAGAACCTTTTTGGAAATAGATTATTAGAATAGAAAATATTGAGTAAAAACATGTATTGGTTCTCCTCATTTTGATGAAGATTAAATTAATTGAAGGTTATTTATTGATGTAAAAATGACTGATGTTGTGTCATTGAATTTGGGCCGGGATGGGGTGAAAATAAATGATTGCAAAAAAATGGTTGTGGCCCCTGCTGAAAAGGCTTTAACACCACTGACAGGAGAATGTCAACACAAATGATTAGTGGTTTATATTCAGATTTAAAATGCACTTAATTAAGTGCACATGTACAATACATGATATAAGAAATATACTTCTATGATATTAGACACACAGTTATACTGTATAATCATGAAACAATGATGCTCTAATAGGTTTACATTATGAAACCACTCAATAACCAATACTTTCTCTTCCAAAAGTTGAAAAACAACAAATATATAAATAATAAATCAATAATAAATAACTATATCTCAACTTTCAGCAACATTTCAAAACATATAAACAGTTTGAAACATTTTCCCCTTTTCTAAATTTTTTTTCCCAAGGTTATTATTAAAAATAAAATCCCAGTCAATGTAAAAATAATTTATTACATGTATTTATTTAGCGTCTTTCTAGATGCTCATAGCACTCTGAGGTCGGGAACTCACCTCTTCCTGCACCAATGTGTAGCCATTTGTGCCAGAACACTCACCACAATACCACAAAACATTGCCCTTCGTGTGAAGGCTAAATTAGATGGATTATGTATCTATTTTCTTAGTTTTGCTGTCTGTATGGATAAAGCTGGTCTATCATAAGCAGCATACCCTATCATGTAAGTACATTATATGATGCAAATCATATAAACTGAAGTTATTGAGGAAACAAATTAGGTAGAAACAGTAAATGATTTATTCCAATATATTTGCATACCCTTCATTAAACTGAGATAGGGCTCAACTCAAATCTACATTGCAGTATTTACGCAGTATAGCTAGCTATATACATTTGAAGTTGGAAGTTTACATACACCTTAGCCAAATACATTTAAACTCAGTTTTTCACCCCTTTATTTGAAGAATGTGAAATGTCAGAATAATAGTAGAGAGAATTATTTATTTCAGCTTTTATTTCTTTCATCACATTCCCAGTGGTTCAGAAATTTACAAACACTCAATTAGTATTTGGTTAGCATTGCCTTAAAATTGTTTAACTTGGGTCAAACCTTTCAGGTAGCCTTCCACAAGCTTCCCACAATAAGATGGGTGAATTCTGGCCCATTTCTCCTGACAAAGCTGGTGTAACTGAGTCAGGTTTGTAGGCCTCCTTGCTCGCACACGCCTTTTCAGTTCTGCCCACAAATTTTCTATAGGATTGAAGTCAGGGCTTTGTAATGGCCACTCCAATACCTTGACTTTGTTGTCCTTAAGCCATTTTGCCACAACTTTGGAAGTATGCTTGGGGTCATTGTCCATTTGGAAGACCCATTTGCAACCAAGCTTTAACTTCCTGACTGATGTCTTGAGATGTTGCTTCAATATATCCCCATAATTTTCCTGCCTCATGATGCCATCTATTTTGTGAAGTGCACCAGTCCCTCCTGCAGCAAAGCACCCCCACAACATGATGCTGCCACCCCCATGCTTCACGGTTGGGATGGTGTTATTCGGCTTGCAAGCCTTCCCCTTCTTCCTCCAAACATAACGATGGTCATTATGGCCAAACAGTTCTATTTTTGTTTCATCAGACCAGAGGACATTTCTCCAAACAGTACGATCTTTGTCCCCATGTGCAGTTGCAAACTGTAGTCTGGCTTTTTTATGGCGGTTTTGGAGCAGTGGCTTCTTCCTTGCTGAGCGGCCTTTCAGGTTATGTCGATATAGGACTTGTTTTACTGTGGATATAGATACTTTTGTACCTGTTTCCTCCAGCATCTTCACAACGTCCTTTGCTGTTGTTCTGGGATTGATTTGCACTTTTCGCACCAACGTACGTTCATCTCTAGGAGACAGAACCCATCTCCTTCCTGAGCGGTATGACGGCTGCGTGGTCCCATGGTGTTTATACTTGCATACTATTGTTTGTACAGATGAACGTGGTACCTTCACGCGTTTGGAAATTTCTCCCAAGGATGAACCAGACTTGTGGACGTCTCAAAAAAAAATCTGAGGTCTTGGCTGATTTCATTTGATTTCCCCATGATGTCAAGCAAAGAGGCACTGAGTTTGAAGGTAGACCTTGAAATACATCCACAGGTACACTTCCAATTGACTCAAATGATGTCAATTAGCCTATCAGAAGCTTCTAAAGCCATCAAATCATTTTCTGGAATTTTCTAAGCTGTTTAAAGGCACAGTCAACTCAGTGTATGTAAACCTCTGACCCACTGGAATTGTGATACAGTGAATTATAAGTGAAATAATCTGTTTGTAAACAATTGTTGGAAAAATTACTTGTGTCATGCACAAAATAGATGTCCTAACCGACTTGCCAAAACTATAGTTTGTTGACAAGAAATGTGTGGAGGGGCTGAAAAACAAGTTTTAATGACTCCAACCTAGGTGTGTGTAAACTTCCGACTTCAACTGTATTTTGAATCAAGCTGCAATAGGGTGTTCAACCAGATGATTTTCCTGTAGTGAATCATCCTCTGGAAAACAAAAGTTTACCTCAGGCTACATTGTCTCTTTCTCGCTCTTCAGATCTGTCAAAAACCCATCATACACAGTCCCACTGTCACTAGTGTCTACACCTTAGCTAACTAGCTTTCTACTGCATTGATGGAATCCAGGAGAAAGAATTAGCTCGATTTTGTTGTGCTAGTTCAGACGATCAGTGGCGACTATTTTTTGACACATCAGCGACTCCGCAGACACCACAGACAATGAATCAGACGAGCTCACCAAAGTAAAGGCAGAGCCCAGTGTGATCTGACTTTTTGCGTTCCTTCTCGAGTAGATGTCCTGGATGGGTGGAATTACGGTCCCAGTGATGTACTGGGCCGTCTTCACCATCTGCTGGAGGGGCTTGCAGTCCAATTCCTGTACCAGGTTGTGATGCAACCGGTCAGGACACGCTCTATGGTGTATCGGTAGTTTTGGAGAGGAAACGGGACAGTATGCCACATTTCTTCAGCTGCCTTAGGAAGTAGTTGCGCCCACAAGAGTGGTGGTGCTGTTGTGGACGCCGAGGAACTTAAAACTCGTGACTCTCTCTACTACAGTCCCATTGATGTGGATCGGGCCATGTTCCCTCCTCTGCTTCCTGAAGTCAACAATCAACTCTTTTGTTTTGCTGACGTTGAGGGAGAGGTAGTTGTAATGTGTTGTCATGACACCACAATGCCAGTTCAATTACCTCCTCCCTATTGGCTGACTCGTCATTGTCGGTAATCAAGCCTACAACCGTGGTATTGTCAGCTAACTTGATGATGCCATTGGTGTCATGCAAAGCCACGCAGTCTTGGGTAAATGGGGAGTACAGCAGAGGACTGAGGACACACCCCTGTGTTAAAAGTCAGTGTGGATGAGGTGTTGTTGCCAATACTCACAGCCTGTGGTCTGCCCATCAGGAAGTCTAGGATCCAATTACAGAGTTTGGTGTCCAGACCCAGAGCTCTGAGCTTGGCGTCGCGCTTGGAGGGAACAATATCATTGATGAACAACATTATCACAAGTTGTTCCTCTAGTCTAGATGTGTTGCGGCCATTTGAATAGTGATGGAAATGGCATCTTCCATGGAGCGGTTGGAGCGGTAGGTAAAATTGGAGTGGGTCCAGTGTGCCTGGCATGTTGGCCTTGACGTGGGCCCTGACCAGCCTCTCGAAGCACTTCATGATGACCAGGGTGAGCATGGCGGGGCGATAGTAATTTGGGCATGTCACCTTGTTTTCCACTGGGATGATGGTGGTCTGTTTAAAGCAGGTGGGGATTACAGCCTGGGACAGGGACAGGTTGAAGATGTCAGAGAAGATTGCCTCCAAGGATGCGGCCAGGGATGCCATCTGGGCCGGCGGCTTTGTGAGTATTCACTCTTTTGAGAGTTTTCCTTACATCAGCCTCGGAGAGCAAAAGCACCTGGTCATTCGGAGCAGCGAGAGCCTTCCTGGATGGCTTGGTATTGTCTGCCTCGAAGTGAGCATAGAATATGTTGAGCTCGTCTGGGAGGGAGGCTTTGGTGGGCACCGCACAGCTGGAATTTCCTTTGTAGTCTGTGATGGTCTGTAGTCCTTGCCACATGCGACGAGAGCCTGAGTTGTCGAACATCAATTCAAGTTTGACTCTGTATTGTCTTTTTGTGTCCCTAATGGATTTGCCGGCGTTCAGTCATTTCGGCCAGGAGAAACAGGTAAGCCGGCTGTGCGGGGAACAAAGGAGTAAATATAGTATTTCAGATCTGGGAGGCTGAGAGTATTACTTATCCCAGGAACTAACACTGAGATAGAAATTAGAAAATATTCCTGCAGGTAATTTTTTTTTTTGTAGAATACAATTGATTAAGTATGTTTTGGGAACAGTACTGTGTGTCCTGTGTTTGTGAATGTGATATAAGAGTTGTGTGAGTGTGGAAATAAGTGTTAATCTGAAGTTTGGATAATAAGATATAGAAATGTGTATAATAAGCTGATTTACATTTTGGATAATACGTTTCGATATTTAACATTATCTTGGGGTTCCATCCATCACTGCCCATCATAGAATATCACAGGGTGGTATTGAGTGTGGGATGTTATTTTAGAACAGTAGCGGCAAGTCTATAATTTCTGGAAGTCTAGAGAACCGTTGAGGATACATGTGGAGCATTATTCGCATGATCGGCCGGGCAGTGTCCGGGGTTCCGCGGGAGTATGGTTGCACAGCTGACACTTTGTAGCAGCAGAGAGTCATTGAAAACGCACATGGAGTCGTTAATTAGTGTGAGTACGTAAGATTTCCTACGTTATACATGGATTCTCTGAAGATATAAAAAAAATGAGAAATTGTATGTGTATAATCGATTACTAGAGATTTGATAAAGTAATACTGGGAATATAATGAGATGCAACTTAAACAACCCATATGTAGACGTGCGTAGGTTCAGAATGGTCCCTTTATGGATCATTTGATAAGAGATAAGGTTAAAGAATTATATGACTGTCTAAACGCTTATGGGATTTTCTCTATACGGGTAATACATTTAGAGAAAACTGCCCATAAGACCTGAAAATAAATTTTTCGCAGTAAGTGATGAGTTGCTATATTTATTGAATAAACCCTTTCCCCATACAGTTACAGCGAATTAAGATGGAATCTCGACGTAACGTATACCGTTGTACAATGCCGAATTAGGGTTTCCATCAAACTACTTATCATTGCGGAGCTAATGTGATGTAGTAAAGTAATTGAAATATGTCGCATGAGAAAAGATAATCTGCTTTTATTAAAAGGTGCAAGATCTGGTTGTACATCAATGGATGTCGTTGTAATTTGTTTGCCTGCAATGATTGTGAATAAATCCCCTTTGCGCATGTGAAAATCTCTGCGGAGAAACACTTGAACGAACTTTAAGGCTATTTTCAGGTAAATTGTGTCGTTATTATGTGATAGATGTTAAGACTACAAACCATTAGAATTGGGCTATTTGCAGAATTTACTGGTCATTTCAATAGCATTGGGTCTATGTTACGGACTGAAATCTGAGTTTCTGATTGTATTTAAACTATTGCCATGTTTTTCTTGGATAGTTATAGCAGCCGGTGTTTGTTTTCAACATGAATAGCGAGGCGATTTCGAGGTAATACGTTTTTGTGTGGCCTAAATCAGGGGCGGCAGGTAGCCTAGTGGTTAGAGCGTTGGACTAGTAACCAAAAGGTTGCAAGATCAAATTCCTGAGCTGACAATCTGTCGTTCTGCCACGGAACAAGGTAGTTAACCCACTGTTCCTAGGCCGTCATTGAAAATAAGAATTTGTTCTTAACTGACTTGCCTAGTAAAATAATGGTCTGCTGGAATAATCTTCTGAGAATGGAATCATGAACTGAATATATGCAAGACAACAATTGCAAGTGTTTGTTTTATTACCTGTAGTCTAATCAGAAGGGACTGTTACCTATATTTAATTAATTCTAATGATAGCGGATAGGCAATGGCGATGGAGCTGTGACCTATATCCATCCTGCCCTGCCTTTCTAAAGTCTTCGAAAGCCAAGTTAACACTATGCAATCTGGTTTGCGAGCTGGTCATGGGTGCACCTCAGTCACGCTCAAGGTCCTAAACGATATCATAACCACCATTGATAAAAGACAGTACTGTTCAGCCATCTTCATCGACCTGGCCAAGGCTTTCGACTCATTCTTATCGGCAGACTCAATAGACTTGGTTTCTCAAATGACTGCCTCGCCTGGTTCACCAACTACTTCTCAGATAGAGTTCAGTGTGTCAAATCGGAGGGCCTGTTGTCCGGACCTCTGGCAGTTTCTATGGGGGTGCCACAGGGTTAAATTCTCGGGCCAACTCTTTTCTCTGTATATATCAATGATGTTGCTCTTGCTGCTGGTAATTCTCTGATCCACCTCTACGCAGACAACACCATTCTGTATACATCTGGCCCTTCTTTGGACACTGTGTTAACAAACCTGCAAACGAGTTTCAATGCCATACAACACTCCAACAGCTCTTAAATGCTAGTAAAACTAAATGCTTGCTCTTCAACCGATTGCTGACCACACCCGCCCGCCTAGCATCACTACTCTGGACGGTTCTGACTTAGAATATGTGGACAACTACAAATACTTAGGTGTCTGGTTAGACTGTAAACTCTCCTTCCAGACACACATTAAGCATCTCCAATCCAAAATTAAATCTAGAATTGGTTTCCTATTTCGCAACAAATCCTCCTTTACTCATGCTGCCAAATATACCCTTGTAAAACTGACTATCCTACCGATCCTTGACTTCGGCGATGTCATTTACAAAATAGCCCCCAATACTCTACTCAGCAAATTGGATGTAGTCTATCACAGTGCCATCCAAAGCCCCATATACTACCTACCTGCATGCTCTCGTTGGCTGGCCCTCGCTACATATTCGTCGCCAAACCCACTGGCTCCAGATCATCTATAAGTCTTTGCCACGTAAAGCCCCGCCTTATCTCAGCTCACTGGTCACCATAGCAACACCCACCCGTAGCACACGCTCCAGCAGGTATATTTCACTGGTCATCCCCAAAGCCGACACCTACTTTGGCTGCCTTTCCTTCCAGTTCTCTGCCGCCAATGACTGGAACGAATTGCAAAAAACTTTAAGCATCAGCTGTCAGAGCAACTTACCGATCACTGTACCTGTACACAGCCCATCTGTAAATAGCCCACCCAACTACCTCATCCCCAAATTGTAATTTTTTTGTTGTTGCTCTTTTACACCCCAGTATCTCTACTTGCACATCATCATCTGCACATCTTTCACCCCAGTGTTAATATTAAATTGTAATTATTTTGCCACTATGGCCTATTTATCGCCTTACCTCCCTAATCTTACTACATTTGCGCACACTGTACATAGACTCTTCTATTGTGTTATTGTCTGTACGTTTTAACCTGTTTATCCCATGTGTAACTCTGTGTTGTTGTTTTTGCCGCACTGCTTTGCTTTATCTTGGCCAGGTCGCAGTTGTAAATGAGAACTTGTTCTCAACTGGCCTAACTGGTTAAATAAAGGTGAAATTAAAAGTGTTTTTAAATAATAAATAAAAAAATGGATAACTAAACATGGGTATCAATTTTTGCATGATAAACTTAATGAGTGTTGACAGTATGTGAATGGTAATACGTTATTAGTGGGGGTTTTGTTTTAGTCATTTGAAAAGCTGAGGTTTCAATACAAGGTTAAATGATGAGTAGAATGATTAAGCCTTGAGATTTTAAAATAGATTAGCTGCAGTTGAAAGCAAGCAGGCAGTGGGACATTTGAAGCAGTGGTATGAGAAAGGTTCTTTGACAGTTTCTGATTATTGTTGCTTGGTTTTGTAGTTTAGGTAACATCAGTGAATTGGAGCAGGAAGGTAATGTCATTTAAAACGATAATCTGTTTCCATTATGTAGAACAGTGTCAAGTATTCAAAGTTAATGTTATAGTATTGAATATTAAGCTGGTTAAATATTGAGCTGACTGGGCCAACTTTTTGTAGCTCCTAGATTTGTTAAACATGTTTTATATTTTCACTGAATTGATGCAACAGGTTGCAATGATAAGATTACCGGAAAAGTCCTCTGGGATTGTTTACTTTGGAAGGTGTCTTTTCCAATTATCTGATGTGTTTGAGTAGGATTCTTTCTTCCAGCATGGATGGAAGTCCACTACAGCATGTCTGTTAAGGGAGCTTCCACATTAAATAAGGCCTGGCAAATTTTGTTTGTTTTTACCCTACATTATGAATGTTTGTTACTGTTTTTAATGCTACAGTTGCAGTCGGAAGTTTACATACACTTAGGTTGGAATCATTAAAACTAGGTTTTTCAACCACTCCACAAATTTCTTGTTAACAAACTATAGTTTTGGCAACTCGGTTAGGACATCTACTTTGTGCATGACAAGTAATTTTTCCAACAATTTTTTACAGACAGATTATTTCACTGTATTACAATTCCAGTCGGCCAGAAGTGGGCCAGAAGCTACATACGCTACGTTGACTGTGCCTTTTAACAGCTTGTAAGATTCCAGAAAATGATTTGATGGCTTTAGAAGCTTCTGATAGACTAATTGACATAATTTGAGTCAATTGGAGGTGTACCTGTAGATGTATTTCAAGGCCTACCTTCAAACTCAGAGCCTCTTTGCTTGACATCATGGGAAAATCAAAATAAATCAGCCAAGACCTCAGAAATAAATTGTAGACCTCCACAAGTCTGGTTCATCCTTGGGAGCAATTTCCAAACGCCTGAAGGTACCACGTTCATCTGTACAAACAATGGTACGCAAGTATATACACCATGGGACCACGCAGCCGTCATACCGCTCAGGAAGGAGACAGGTTCTGTCTCCTAGAGATAAACATACTTTTTTGAGAAAAGTGCAAATCAATCCCAGAACAACTGCAAAGGACGTTGTGAAGATGCTGGAGGAAACAGGTACAAAAGTATCTATATCCACAGTAAAACGAGTCCTATATCAACATCAGCAAGGAAGAAGCCACTGCTCCAAAACCACCATAAAAAAGCCAGACTACGGTTTGCAACTGCACATGTGGACAAAGATCGTACTTTTTGGAGAAATGTCCTCTGGTCTGATGAAACAAAAATATAACTGTTTGGCCATAATGACCATCTTTATGTTTGGAGGAAAAAGCGAGAGGCTTGTAAGCCGAAGAACACCATCCCAACCGTGAATCATGGGGTGGCAGCATCATGTTGTGGGGGTGCTTTGCTGCAGGAGGGACTGGTGCACTTCACAAAATAGATGGCATCATGAGGAGGGAAAATTATGTGGATATTTTGAAGCAACATCTCAAGACGGGGGTCTTCCAAATGGACAAATGACCCCAAGCATACTTCCAAAGTTGTGACAAAATGGCTTAAGGACAACAAAGTCAGGTATTGGAGTGGCCATCACAAAGCCCTGACCTCAATCCTATAGAAAATTTGTGGGCAGAACTGAAAAAGCTTGTGCGAGCAAGGCCTACAAACCTGAATCAGTTACACCAGCTCTGTCAGGAGGAATGAGCCAAAATTCACCCAACTTATTGTGGGAAGCTTGTGGAAGGCTACCCGAAACGTTTGACCCAAGTTAAACAATTTAAAGGCAATCTTACCAAATACTAATTGAGTGTTTGTATACTTCTGACCCACTGGGAATGTGACGAAAGAAATAAATGCTGAAATAAATAATTCTCTCTACAGTTATTCTGACTTTTCACATTCTTAAAATAAAGTGGTGATCCTAACTGACCTAAGACAGGGAATTTTTACTAGGATTAAATGTCAGGAATTGTGAAACATTTAAATTCAGTTCATTTGGCTAAGGTGTATGTAAACTTCCAACTTCAACTGTATATAGCGTATGTATCTATCTTGTATTCAAATAAATGTTTACAAGCATGTAAATAATTGCATTTTTTTCCATTTGTTTGCTGGTAAATATTTGAAACTTGCTCAAATTGGCTGTAAATGTATACATTTGCATATTAAATGTATTCATTGCAAGTAACATTTTCAACTGACTGAAATTGACTGTTCAGTTGCCCAGTTCCTTACTGGTCCTTAACCCCTTCTCCATAGCCATTAATCTTTTGTGTCCAATTCCAAATCAAATTTTAGGCCAGGGTTGATATGGAATTGGACATTGGTTTCTAGTTAGTGTTCTAGATTTCTGTATGTAATATGGAAAAAGTCTCCCGGGGTCCATTACACAGCAGGGTTGAGTTATCACCATATTGCTACACCTATCCAAGCCCCATCAGATCAAACACTACAAAGATACATGCCTTAATTAAACTGGGTCAAAAAAATATAATAATCCTTCTCTCGGCCTGTACCTTAACGTGGTGAGAGGGCTTCCAACTAAACCAGGCCCATGTTATTGAACCCCTGACTGAGACTGGCTGCCTGTCGAGGACAAGTGACAGGACGAACTAGCCGCAGCACCTGATTAAGCATCTCTTGATTCTGCCTCTTTCCTCTCTCCTCATCCTTTAACTCTTTCTCTCCTCTCCCTCCAGACGAAATTCTGCATTTAGTGATGTCTGATTGTTAGGCAATCTGCCCACTCATCCCATCCCCTCCTCCATCTCATTACATCATCTAAAGCTACTGTTATTGTCATGTTGTCATTATCTACTAATAAAGTTTGCTAGCCGTATCATACTGGGCATATAATATGTGAGATACACAGATGAACTAAAAACACTAGCACTGAAAACACTCAGAACTACCTTGGATTCCCTTCAGGACCTGTTTACCCTGTTCAACTCAGCCAACTCCAACCTCACTCTTCACTTCTGTTTTTTCTGCAACTCATCCGAGCTGCAACTCATATGCACTCCATATCTCTCTGTGTACAATAAACATTTTGGTTCATTCATCCCTGCTTCCTCATCTGAGTCTGCTCTTGGGTTCCCCTGTGTCGCTCCGCGTAACAGTATGATCTGGCCAAAAGATGAACCCAGCAGACTCCACTTCTCTTCACCAAATTATTGTTGGCCAAGGCACCCTTCTTAAGCAAAATGACCAAACCCTGAAAACCCTGCTGGAGAACATCAAGGAGTTTTCACAGAGCCTGTCTGACCTACAGGTCCGAACCTCACAACCTGTCTCCAGTTCCTCTTCTCCACCCCGGGAGCCTTTTGTTCCGACTCCTGAGCGCTATGATTGCAATCTTGGCGTTTGCAGAGCCTTTCTTGTGCAATGTTCACTAGTATTTGAGCAACAGCCCTACTCTTATGCTAGTGAACGTGCCAAGATGTATTTTTTGATTGGCTGCCCTCGGGGAGCAGCGCTTTCCTGGGCCACTGCTTCTCCTACAGTGGAATCACAGATGAGATGAAGATGGTCTTCGACCACCCGGTCTGTGGAAAGGATGCTGCTAAACGACTTCTGTCCCTTCGTCAAGGCTCTCAGAGTGTGGCTGAAATGGCATGTGAGTTCCGCACCCTCGCCGCAGAGAGCGGCTGGAATGATGAGGCCCTTCAGGGAGCATTCCCGGAACGCACTCACTGAGACCCTCAAGGACGAGTTGGTGTCCAGCGGACGAGTTGGTGTCCAGCGAGGAGCCTGATGGACAAACTCATTTCTCTCACTATCTGCATTGACAGCGTGAGCGTCGGTGGGAGAGGGGAGGTAGGTTTGCATTTCACATAACATCTGCTTCTGTGCCTTGCTCAATTTCTCAGACTGCATCACATCTCCAGGCATGTTCTAATCCTGAACCCATGCAGCTCGGCCGGACCCGTCTATCTCCAGAGGAGAGGCAGCGGCGTATCAGTACTAGGAGCTGTCTATATTGTTGCCAGGTTGGTTACCTGGTCTCCACTTGTTCCCTGTGTCCAACAAAAGAGGGGGCTCTTTCCTCCAGAATATCACGGTCTAACTCTTGTATTCAGTAAGCACCACACCCCATCTCTGCCGCCTCATCGGCCATACGACTGTGCTATCGAGCTTCAGCCTGGAGCTCCTCTCCCTAGTAGCAGGTTGTATAACCTCTCTCGCCCCGAGCAAGAAGCCATGGAAGAATACATCCAGGACTCCCTGGCTGTCGGACATATTAGGCCTTCTTCCTCTCCGGTGGGAGCTGGATTTTTCTTTGTCAAGAAGAAGGATAGGTTACTGAGTCCATGCATAGACGTCTGTGGGTTGAATAGTATCACTGTCAGGAACAAGTATCCCTTGCCACTTATCAGTTCTGCTTTTGCCCCCCTCCATGGTGCCACAGTGTTTACTAAACTGGACCTCCGGAAAGCCTACCACCTTGTCCGCATCAGAGAAGGGGACGTGTGGAAAGCGGCGTTCAACACACCACTTGGACATTTAGAGTATTTGGTTATGCCTTTTGGTCTCCCTTAACGCCCCTGCTGTTTTTTAGAGCCTGGTTAATGATGTCCTGAGGGATGTCATTGGGAGTTTTGTTTTTGTCTATGTGGATGACATTCTTATTTTTTTGAAGGACCTTGAGGCTCACAAGCAACACATTCTCCAAAGGCTATTGGAGAATAAGCTATTTGTCAAGGCTGAGAAATGTGAGCTTCATGTTTCCTCTGTGTCCTTCCTGGGTTACATTATTGCTCAAGGACAGCTACGAATGGACCCTGCCAAGGTTAGGGCAGTCACAGAGTGGCCTGTGCCCGTGAATCTGAAGCAGTTACAGTGTTTCCTGGGGTTTGCCAACTTTTATAGACGATTCATCCGTGACTACAGTCGTTTGGCAGCTCCTCTCACCTCCACCTCCACTCCATTCCACTGGTCCTCTGAGGCAGAGGCAGCGTTCCGGGATCTCAAGCACCGCTTCACTTCTGCTCCAATCCTTACCCAGCCAGACCCAGAACTCCAGTTCGTCCTCAAGGTGGACGCTTCCGACACCGGGGTAGGTGCAGTCCTGTCTCAACGTTCTCCCTCGGATCAGAAGCTCCATCCTTGTGCCTTCTTGTCCCGCAAGCTCTCACCTGCAGAGAGAAAGTTTGACATAGGCAACCCGGAAACTCTTGGCTGTTAAGCTGGCTCTTGAGGAGTGGTGTCACTGGTTAGAGGGTTCAGTCCTTCCCTTCATTGTGTGGACGGATCACAAAAATCTAGCCTACATCCAGACCGCCAAACGTCTGAACTCTCGGCAGGCCAGATGGGCATTGTTTTTTGGAAGATTCAACTTCACACTCACTTGGATCTAAGAATACCAAGCCTGATGCCCTCTCTCTTTGGGCACGCCAGACTCTCCGAACTTCCGAACACTGCCCCCTAGCCCAAACAGGTTAAAATAAAAACATGACAGCCAGACAAGCCAGTGTATGAATCAAACGGATTTGCATATGATTGGAGTGGAAATTAGCTGACTTCGTGATCTGTAAGGTAAGGAACTTTAATGTGTCAAGCAGATCTTCTTTGCCATTTCCGAAAAGTAGCAACGGTTAATACATGGATTTCATGTTGTAATGTTAACTAAGTACCTAAAAAATTGTTAGAATTAATGTTTTCATTTTATTAACTTGTTTAAAGCAAAATTGTAGCGGAAATCAGCCTTGTTTGCATAGCGAGGATGAAAAGAACGTCATTTAGGCTGTAATGATCTCCAAAATTCGAATCATTAGGTCGTCACACCGTTGATATAGCAACAGACGCTAACACACTAACCAAACCGGACACGTCGCATGCGCGAGTGTTGCAAAATAAATGTACACGTTATTTAATCATTGCACCCACACTGCACGCGTGCGCCAATGAGCATCTGTCTTGCTAAGCGCTAAAATAGAAGTTGCTTCTATTTGTGATGCCGAACGCGAATCAAGTCCTGCCTCTCCCATCTCCTCATTGGCTATACCCACGTCGGTGATTGAAAGATGAACTGAGGTTGGTCGGTTGTGGTAATACACCTTATTATGAAATAGATGCCAATTGCCATATAATGTCCAAAGAAGAAAAAGCCTGGAAGGAGGAGAGATGACAAGAAACGATTCAGTTGACCGTTTTATGTGTGGATTAATTGTCTGAGTAGAGGACTTTGTGCATTTCAGGTAAAGTAACAAGTCAATGTTTATATCCCAGGACAAATTAGCTAGCAACAGCAAGCTAGCTAAATAGGACAAATTAGCTAGCCACTGCAAGCTACCTAGCTAAATTGCCATATATATTTTCGACCTGTCCCCAAATTAATATAATTGGTTCAGAGTTTGTTTTGATATTTCAACCTGTGTGTCGTGATCGCGTTTGGTGTGGGGGACAAAATCCATTTCCGCACGATGGCGCACGCGCGTCCAGTTTGGGCATGGTGTAATAGTTTATCGAATTCCATTGTGACGTAGAAGGGGACACTATTTGGCTGGGGGACATTATTTGGCATGACAGGCCCTAAGGCTATACAGTGTTTACATATACTTTGTTAACAAACAATGGAGTAAAACAAGCTTATATTTGGGGTTCTGATGGGGTACGACAGTTGAACTAAGTTCATGAGGCATTTATAAGTCATATTCTTCAAGAATCAATGGGTACATATTATTAATTTATAAGTCCAGAGATGGATGTAGCAACTGATGATAAGCAGTTTAATGCGAATGAACAGAAAGATGAACTGAAATATAACCCACCTCAAATTCCATTTGGGCTTTATAAGAAAAATGATTAATATTTAAAGGTACTCAATGTAAAATACGTTTCATTTTATTCCTGTCAGGTGTGAAATGTAGGGAGAGAATTCAAAATGTGCTAAATTCATCAATATTGCTTTTAGGCTGGCTATAAAAGTTTTGTGTGCAAAGTTTGATGTTCTTCAAGGTCAGTTGACTTCATAAACTGATAAGATTAAGAATTAATGATTTCCTTGTCAGAAGTGTAAGCGTAATGGCAGCGATGTGCACAGCGTGGCCCACGTGTCTTCGCTCACTGACGTCCTAGAGAACTTAACTGATGTAAAACAAACAGGTAGATAGTCAGGGCAAGAGAGCAGGGCAGATTGCTGCGGTCAGAATGTTAAAGCTAGAATGACACTGAAAGCATAGAGGATACAAGCCCTGTTCAGAAACATCAAAGAGTCAATCCTTATTGCCCGCTCCCTTGATGAGATCACTGATCCGACATGAGTTTTGTGAAAGCAAATGGGTGGAAATTGGGCTTCCATCCCATTCAGGCTTGTGAGACAGGTGATTGCTTCAAGGAAATAAGGATGCATGCTGAAGTAGTTATAGTACAATATGCAATATTTACAGGTGATCATTTTCAAATAATAATAGGCCTCTTACCGTTAATTCTTGAAGAATATAACTTATAAATGCTTCATGAGTTTAGTACAGTCACATCATACCCCATTGTCGCACTCGGATAAGTTGAGTCTTGTGCTTCAACACTGCCACCTCAATGGTGCCACCTGTCAATGATTCTAGGTGGGATAATTATGTCTACTCTCCTGAATTACTCTTGCAGCCCATCCACTTGCTTTGCCATGAAGACAGTACTACATTTAAAGGAATATTTTCTAGGGTAGATAACACTACCCAAGAGACCTGTGGTATGTATAGGTAGAAAACATGTTATTACCTGTGCACTTGTTCAAAAATGACTAATTCACAGTGTCATGGCGTGGCCCTCTTTGTGTATAGCTAGTGGCTTCCTCTCTCCTCTCCTACACCCAGGTTATGTTATCTCAGGTCCTAAAGTCCTGGAGGAGACTCTCTCACCCTGGCCATGCAGAAAGAGACACATAGAGAGAACAAAGGAACTTCTTCTACATCACAGAACTTGAGAACTGAACAATATCCATGTTTTGGAGAATGTGTGAACGGTCGGTGGAGAAGCCAGCTACGACCGGGTCCGTTTTGTTTCATGTTTGCGACCTCATGAAAGACAATACAGCCACATTACCATAACTCTGTTTATACAGGAGCCTCCGTTATGAGGTTTGCGTTTAACTATTGTATAAAGTGAATGAGTAAAGATGAAACTATTTGTGAAATGATGTAATGTGATTTTAAAATCGTTTAAGTGAGAGAATTGTATTCCCTTTAAAGTTTAACTAAGTCATTGGCCCACCCCCATGAGCACAGACATGATCTTGCTCATGGGACAGCCCTTTTCTACTGTTACGAATAAAACCCCCACCTGAAGAAATCCTTTTCAGACCAAGCGTACCTCAGTCAGCTGAGGGGTCAAAGGTTTGAGTAGAGACCACAAAAACCTTAGTATAAGCTAAGGTTGTAATGGTTGTTGAATTCCTAACCATACCACGTGGAGCAGTGGCTACACGGCGGGAAATGGTTAAACTCTGAGACTATCGTTCCCGACAGAATAAGAGCAAATCTTAGATACTAATTATTAGTCTGCAGCTAGAAATTATGTCAACCTGGGATACAAAGACCGACAACCGCCAAAACATCTATTCTATGAGAACATTTCTGAATGGTACTCTGAAGTATCCATCCAAACCACGAAAGACTTCAGGGAAGCGGAGAGAGACGCTTGGATGAACTCCAACAGAAAGACGGACAATTCCAACAGAGATCACACAACACTGCATGCCAATGCAATAACATTTGTAAATTGGTTTGACGTAAATATATAAGCTTATGTTAAACAGTGATAACTGTAAAGCAACATGCTTCGCCTCTTGTATGGCATACAGGCAAACAAAACAACAGCACCTTGAGAAGCAATCAAATCACAGTGCTTAGGGCTCTGAAATGTGTCTTCCGCATTTGAAGCGTTACAGATTCCGCAATAGAAATGTAAAGGTAATTTCCAATTGAGCTGATATTCAGGGTTCACCGTGACTGCAGTCTCCACTAAAGAGGAAACATTGCCTTTAAATTTCAATCATGCTGTAAAGCTTAACTTCAGTGATGCGGATTGAATAGAGCCCCTAACCTTTGATCCTGTATTTATTTTTCTTTAAATATACATGCCTTGGCACAGCTACGCTCAAATGAGATATTTAGCATTCTTAAGTGTGAAAGTTGGAGAGAGAGGGGTGGAGAGGAAGGAGAGAGAAAAATATATAAACTTGTCCACTGTTTATAGCACCACCATGTGGCCAGCAGTACATACAGCAGGTGAACACAGGTAGCTAGAGTTACTGAAATCAGCATGCCAGCTTCATTGATAGTTTCACTTTATAAAAATTATAATTCATGGCTGTTCTTGCCTGTGGATTTTAAACAACAGATGTTTGCAGGTATATAAAATTAAATTTGAGCAATTAAACATAATGATTTTGGATACTGGTAAATGTAATCTTAAAAAAGTCACAACACTTCAAGTTGAAAACAATGACATTTATAGATTTATAGGTTATACATTTCATGATATAATAGCGATATATTATTATTATTGGCAAAGATACTATACTCCAATTGCATTTCTATACATAAATACAAAATATTTGTATATCTGTCACAGAATTCAAAACATATATTTCTATTATATATCTATTCTCTATTTTCAAATCAAAGGATGGCATGGGCTGTTGGAGGCACATATCTATATCCATAGGCAGCAGTACATAGAACACACAGAAATAAATTACATTACCCAAGTAATTAGACATTTAACCTATGCATTCATAGGTCGACAATAAAGTGCCAAGAAGACACAACATACATAACAATAGGGATATATCGGTACCATATGTGACAGACAATACGTCTTGAGTTACATACAATATTCTACTATTAGAGGACAACTAACTATAATGGTTACCTGAAGATGTTTTGTAACATATTGGCAAACATCAAGGATCACTAGGTGGGATATGAATGGCAGTATCTCAATCTCCTAAACGCAAATAGCACTTTTATTTTATTTTAAAATTTTTTCAGAACCCTATGTTCTGATAAAAAAGTTATTTTCCTTCTTTGGTTACCTACTGCCCAAAGTTGACCCACAGGTATAGCAATGGAAAGTTTATTATTTTGTATTTTTCTTTGCGAAGGAAAATACCGGGGTAATCTATAACCCTGGTTTGTCAGTGCTTTGAGGAACATAAAGCACGCTAAAGGAGACATGCAAGGGGGGGAGAAGGGAGGAGAGGAGGACGCACAAGGGAGAAGGGAGAGAGCATACATGGACACAGAAGCACAGGACCACAAACAGCACATGCTAGCTTTCTAACGTTTCCTGTTCAATCGATCAATGCTGTTGAAAACAGAAAGCTAATCCCCATTTCCTCAAAGAAAGCATCAAATTGGCTACACAAGGACAGAGTTATTCCAACCAGTGCTTACATTTACATTTTAGTCACGTAGCAGACGCTCTTATCCAGAGCAATTTACAGGAGCAATTAGGGTTAAGTGCCTTGCATAAGGGCACATCGGCAGGTTTTTCACCTAGTCGGATTCGAAGCAGCGACCTTTCAGTTACTGGCCCAACGCTCTTTCTTTCTCTCTCTCTGTCATTGGAAGATAATGGATAATGTGTATACAGTCGTGAAACACACAAAGATGCACTCTGAGACATAAATCATTTTAAAACCTGACTTGCTCGTTCAATCATCCTTGCATTCAAGTGAGTGACAAACACAATTTATTTTTCATTATTTTAACCCCAACAGAACCATCCCTAGCCTTTTGGGGGGCCCTAAGTGCAATTTCTGTTGGGGCCCCCCACCTCACGGGCAAAACATTTTAGTGGCACCCCAGTTGATGACGGGGATAACTTTTATTTGTTTTAGAGTTCATCTCCTGCAATTCTACACATTTTGCAATTGGGTGTAGAGAAATTTTTGCAGATTTAAACCAAGTTTACTGCAATTCTACAGATTTTGGCATGCGGCGGATAGATTTTTTTGCAATTGTATAACTAATATCATGCATTTCCACTAATTTTTCCATAGGGTGGAGAGATTATTTTCACTTCAGTTTGGAAGCTAATTTCCTTAAATTCTACAGGTTTTTCCACGACTCATGCCATGTTAATATGAGATATGACTGAGAGTGACTAACAAAATCAATGGGGCCCCCTGGAGGTCAGGGCCCCTGGGCACGTGCCCGGTCGGTAATTCCACCATGCTTACTACAAGTTTAGATAGCTGGCTTGACTAATTTACCAATCTAAAACATTTTTTAAATGTTTCGAAATGGTACTCAACAGTAAATTGAGACCCCAACTGAGTTCCTAAAAAAAGGGGTCGGGGGGCCCCCAAGCTTAGTGTGCACACACACACACACACACACACAGACACACACACAACAAGGGAGTGAGACAGAGACATACACACACACAACAAGGGAGATAAGATGCACTACATATCAACACAAAGCAACATTTGTAGGCTACAACAGGCAAGCTACTTCAGCAATAGGGTTTTTGTGTTGAATGTTTTTTTCCCCTTTTAGAGACCTGTACCTTTCTAGACAATTAGCAGCCCATGTTGCTTTTAATTTCACAGTAATTAAACAGCATGGGCCTTGCCTAGACTCACTCGTCTGACTCGAATCTCACTGGCACGCTTGTCTTATTGCTTCCCATATATCCACAGCTTCCAATTAACTACACTCGGCCCCACTCGACGAACACACGCCTGCAGCGTTAAAAGACCCGGCCATCTAAACACAGCTGTTTTAATCAAGGCCTGTTTACATTGAACATAAATTACAAATCCAACTTCCTGTGATAGCGGGAAAAGAAATCAGGTCTAATTGCTTTTTAAAGAACGCATCCCCAGTCACGTTGGTAACTGGACAGACAACAAGGCAGATTGGTTGCCTGACGTGTAATATGAAAAGCAATCTTAGTGGCCAGTCAAATTGCTTACTGGCTCTCTGGATAGCTTGAAGCAGGCTGGCAGGTGGTCGTGAGTTGTCACTGTCAGATTGAAGTCTTGACCCCTGCACTTTCTGGATGTGTCCCAAATGGCAACCTGTTCTGTATATACTGTATATAGTGCACTACTTGGACTCCTACAGTATGGGCCCTGGTCAAAATTAATACACTACAGTCGTGGCCAAAAGTTTTGAGAATGACACAAATATAAATTTTCTGCTGCCTCAGTTTGTATGATGGCAATTTGCATATACTTCAGAATGTCATGAAGAGTGATCAGATGAATTGCAATTAATTGCAAAGTCCCTCTTTGCCACGCAAATGAACTGAATCCCCCAAAAACATTTCCACTGCATTTCAGCCCTGCCACAAAAGGACCAGCTGACATCATGTCAGTGATTCTCTCGTTAACACAGGTGTGAGTGTTGACGAGGACAAGGCTGGAGATCACTCTGTCATGCTGATTAAGTTCGAATAACAGACTGGAAGCTTCAAAAGGAGGGTGGTGCTTGGAATCGTTGTTCTTCCTCGGTCAACAATGGTTAACTGCAAGGAAACACGTGCCATCATCATTGCTTTGCACAAAAAGGGCTTCACAGGCAAGGATATTGCTGACAGTAAGATTGCACCTAAATCAACCATTTATCGGATCATCAAGAACTTCAAGGAGAGCGGTTCAATTGTTGTGAAGAAGGCTTCAGGGCGCCCAAGAAAGTCCAGCAAGCGCCAGGACCGTCTCCTAAAGTTGATTCAGCTACGGGATCGGGGCACCACCAGTACAGAGCTTTAACAGGAATGGCAGCAGGCAGGTGTGAGTGCATCTGCACGCACAGTGAGGCGAAGACTTTTGGAGGATGGCCGGGTGTCAAGAAGGGCAGCAAAGAAGCCACTTCTCTCCAGGAAAAACATCAGGTACAGGGATTGGACTGCTGAGGACTGGGGGAAAGTCATTTTCTCTGATGAATCCCCTTTCCAATTGTTTGGGACATCCGGAAAAAAGCTTGTCCGGAGAAGACAAGGTGAGCGCTACCATCAGTCCTGTGTCATGCCAACAGTAAAGCATCCTGAGACCATTCATGTGTGGGGTTGCTTCTCAGCCAAGGGATTGGGCTCACTCACAATTTCGCCTAAGAACACAGCCATGAATAAAGAATGGTACAAACACATCCTCCGAGAGCAACTTCTCCCAACCATCCAGGAACAGTTTGGTGACGAACAATGCCTTTTCCAGCATGATGGAGCACCTTGCCATAAGGCAAAAGTGATAACTAAGTGGCTCAGGGAACCAAATATTCACTCTTTGCATCAACTTCATGTAATTGTCAATAAAAGCCTTTGACACTTATGAAATGCTTGTAATTATACTTCAGTATTCCATAGTAACATCTGACAAAAATATCTAAAGACACTGAAGCAGCAAACTTTGTGAAAATTAATGTTTGTGTCATTCTCAAAACTTTTGGCCACGACTGTATATAGAGAGAAGGTTGCCATTTGGGAAGCAGACACTGTTCCAGATGTCTTAGGGTTCTAGGTAAGACATGTAACTGTTATGGGCCAATTCTGTCCATGGAGAAGAGTTTTTAACAAGATTTTAAAGGGAAATTATGTGCCAACCATCTCTCATTCAACTCCAGTGCCCTAGGTAAAGATACATTTTGGTCAGTGCAGTGCGATTTGACCAAGACATTCCTTGATGATCTACTGAGCTAGAATTCCTCATGATTTTATAATAGTGCGCAAAAAAAAGAGAACAGGCACATTTTGAAGGATTTTGTTTTTTTTCTTTCTATGTCTCCCCTATTAAGGTAGAAATTGTGGAAGTTCTACTGACTATTTATTCCATGTAGAATGCTGTTGTTAATTATACATCTACAATAGTAGGCAGACCTGGAATCAAGTATACCTGACACCCTGTTTCATGAAGACAAGAGAATGACAAAGTACAAATCTAAAAATGGCAAAGTACAAATCTCAAATGACACCCCATTTAGTGCAGTACTTTTGATTGGACATAGGACTCACTCACATATTCAAAAGTACTGCATTTCTTAGGGAATAGAGTGCCATTTAAGACAAATCCAAAGTGTTCCCCAGAGCTCTACCACATATAATAAGACAAGTACAGTTCCAGGAAAAAAAGGCCATATTCTATACACTACCTACACACATCTCTACAAGTTGCTCCTAACATTGTGGGGATGTGACAACACTAGCACGCACTAAGTCAACACACATCTCTTTTTAAAAAGTGTACAAGATACAGCTACACAGCCGGCAAGGAAAAAACATCTGGAGCCATACACATTCTCTCTCGTGTAAATATATATATATATATACATATACATGCATACATACACACACATATATATATATATATATATATATATATATATATATATATATATATATTGTACCTAACAGAAGTTGCATATTAGGAAAGAGGGAGGTTCCATAGTTGCCATGACGAGACCACAACTCATGTCTACAGCAATAAATAGTTGGTTTAATTTTTATGCACACAAAGGCCATCGGACTATTCTAAACACTGAGAAGAATCACTACAATTTCACATGGCCGTTTTGCATATCTTAAGCTACTTAAGGAAGGATCGACTACACAACTGTAATAATGTGCTTGAAAATGTATGTGTAAATTGATTACACATACATTTTTTTTAGAGATAGTATAGACTAAAGTGTTTATAGTTAAGGGAATGCCTATCGCTGATTACTTTATCTACTGGAGTAAAAGGCAAAAATTGCAGGTAACTTCATTTATTCAGATAAAGCAAAGGAGCCTGCACATTAAATAGGACTGTGTGTATATATATACACACACTCCTATTTAATGTGTATATAGTTTGACAGGAAGAAATTTCATCTATGAAAATGAACCATACTGCATCATTTCTAGGCAGTTTATTTTACTTGTATTGCCTATTTCATTAAAAAAAATAACGGATATTTATCATAATGTCCCATAGGTCAGAGTCTGATGAATACCAATATTTCTCAGTCCGTCAAATTTTTTTTTTGTGCCTTTTTGTTTGTGGAGGATTTTCCTTCATCACTATACACATAGATACAAGAATAAAACAATCACACACACACGCACGCATGCACACACACAAGCACACACACCTCCATAGGGAGTAGTCCAGATGTAGTGGAGTGGTTCGAGAGCTTCAAGTTCCTCTGTGTGCACATCACTAAGGAATTAACATGGTCCACATACACCCACACAGTTGTGAAGAGGGCAAGACAGCGCCTCTTCCCCCTCAGGAGGCTGAAAAGATTTGGCATGGGCCCTCAGATCCTCAAAAGGTTCAACAGCTGCACCGCTTGGTACGGCAACTGCAAGGCGTCCGACCGCAAGGCGCTACAGAGGGTGGTCAGTTTGGCCCAGTACATCACTGGGGTCGAACTCCCTCCCTGCCATCCAGGACCTCTACACCAGGCGTTGTCAGTGGAAGGATAACAAATAAAAATAAATGTCAAAAACATCCAAACCATAGACTGTTCTCTCTGCTTCCACACGGCAAGCGGTACCAGTGCACCAAGTCTGGAACAAACAAGACCCTGAACAGCTTCTACCCCCAAGCCATAAGACTGATAAACAAGACTTCTAAATACCTAAATCAAATGGCTACCCGGACTACCTGCATTGACCCTATTTTTGCACTAACTCTCTGGACACACACTGGACTCTACCCACACACTCACACATACTTACACACAAATACTTACACCCAACACACACACATACACAGACACACACAACACGTGCACACATGCATACTGACGCCACACACACAGTCACACACACACACAGTCACTTTACCCTCACCTATATATACAAAGCTACCTCAATTACCTCGTACCCCTGCACATCGACTCGGCTATATACAAGGAGTACCAGTACCATGTTATTTTTACTCATTATTGTTATTCGTTAATCCCTGTGTATTTATTCCTCCTGTCACTACTTAAATTTTTTTTTTTTATCTTTAACTCTGCATTGTTGGAAAAGGACCCGTAAGTAAGCATTTCACTGTTAGTCTACACCTGTTGTTAACGAAGCATGTGACAAATAAAATAGTATTTGATTTTTTAGTCATGTGCAGTCGAATATTGCCATTGCAATATTGTGACACGGTACAAATTTTTCTCTTGGAATAGAGATCCCCTCAGTAAGAAAGGGTTCTGGCGTAATGGCTGTGCATGGGCAGGAGGCAGAGGACAGACCATTCTCAGGTTAGGGAGAGAGAGAGAGAGAGAGGGCAGGGTAAAGCATGGGTGCCTGCCAGAGAAAGCAATGTTGGAGAGGAGGGCAGCCCCACTTTGCTATAGAGTGGAGGAGAATGAAGAAGAGAGCAGGGGAGGTGGATAGGCGAACCGGGAAAAAAAGTGGATGATGTGTTGAATTGCTTTTCTCTCACCCACATTGAAGGGAAAGAGGAAGGAAACAGGAGAGATGAAGTGGAGTGGAGAACAGGAAAAAGAGAAGGAATAGGTGGGGGAGAGGGCAGTGGTAGGCTGCTGCTCTCTCTCTCCCCTGGTGCCCCTGTTGAAGTGGTGGTGGTGGTTGTAGTGGAGGCTGCTACTGGTAGGCGCCCAGCTGGAAATCTTTGGGGGGCAGTTTGAGGCCCAGGGAGTTGGATCCATGGGGGTCCATCATGTTCTTGTAGCGCTCTCCTCTGTGCTTGGCCAGGAAGGGACCCCAGTCGGGCTGAGGGGAGCACACCAGCTTCAGACGCTGTGGAGGGGAGCGGGGGGGGGCGGGGGTCACACAGTTGTGTTAAAATAGAATAGAATAGTATCAATCAACTTGAGTTGCGGAAGGTCAAGGGTAGAGTTGGGTACAATAGATGACAGTAGGACTGTCCTGAGAGATATGGAAATGTCAGGAATGGCAGTCGTTCGTAACACTGAAATGTCTGTAACTTTGAAATTCACATCAAACCTTCATAGTAAATATTGATTGAATATACAGTATATGTGCTTAATAATAATTTAGCCAGATACTGTAACTATCTTATAGTTTTTTGGCAAATAGGCGAGTACAGTTGCATACACATGCACGCATACAAATCTTAAACACTTTGATTAATGTGTGATGTAGGGGACTTCAACAAGCACAGCGTGGGGGACTGCTACTTGTCTGTGTTTTCTGTGCCGATATGCCGGCAGTTATCAGAGGACCAGGGCTGTTATTTCACTTTACTGCCCATAGGGCTCTGGTCAAAAGTACTGCACTATATAGGGAATAGGGTGCTATTTGGGACGCATACAGAAGTGTTTGATGTCAGAGATCCGTTTTGTAACATGCAGTAAAGTGAAATATCAGCCCTGGTCCTCTGATAACTCTCTGTCATATGTTGTACTAAAGAGCTCATTGCGCTTGTATGTTTGATGTAAACAGGTTTTTATAAATTTTTGCACAAACAAATAAAAATAAAACTGAAATGTCACATTTACATAAGTATTCAGACCCTTTACTCAGTATTTTGTTGAAGCGCCTTAGGCAGCGATTACAGCCTCACATCTTCTTGGGTATGACGCCACAAGCTTGGCACACCTGTATTTGGGGAGTTTCTCCCATTCTTCTCTGCAGATCCTCTCAAGCTCTGTCAGGTTGGATGGGGAGCATCGCTGCACAGCTATTTTCAGGTTTCTCCACAGATCGGGTTCAAGTCCGGGCTCTGGCTGGACACTCAAGGACATTCAGAGACTTGTCCCGAAGCCACTCCTGCGTTGTCTTGGCTGTGTGCTTGGGGTCGTTGTCCTGTGTGACGTGGATGTCGATTAAGGCAGCACCTCTGATTCAGAGGGGTTGAATGCATTTCAGTTGAATGCATTCAGTTGTACAACTGACTAGGTATCCCCCTTTCCCCATTGGAAGGTGAACCTTCGCCCCAGTCTGAGGTCCTGAGCGCTCTGGAGCAGGTTTTCATCAAGGATCTCTCTGTACTTTTCTCCTTTCATCTTTCCCTCGATCCTGACTAGTCACCCAGTCCCTGCCACAGAAAAACATCCCCACAGCATGATGCTGCAACCACCATGCTTCACCGTAGGGATGGTGCCAGGTTTCCTCCAGACGTGACGCTTGGCATTCAGGCCAAAGAGTTCAATCTTGGTTCATCAATCTTGGTTCATGAGACTCCTTTAGGTGCCATTTGGCAAACTCCAAACGGGCTGTCATGTGCCTTTTACTGAGGAGTGTCTATATATATATATATATATATATATATATATATATATATATATATATTTAAAAAAAGATATATTTAACCTTTATTTAACTAGGCACACACCTTACATAGAAAGGTGTGTGCCTTTCCAAATCATGTCCAATCAATTGAATTTACCACAGGTGGACTCCAAATCAAGTTGAGAAACATCTCAGGGATGATCAATGGAAACAGGATGCACTTGAGCTCAATTTCGAGTCTCATAGCAAAGGGTCTGAATATTTATGTAAATAAGGTATTTCTGTTTCTTTTTTTTTTTTATACATTTTCAAAAATTAATTTAAAAAAATGTTTGCTTTGTCATTATGGTGTATTGTGTGTAGATTGATGAGATTTGTTTTAATTTAAACCATTTTAGAATAAGGCTGTAACTTAACAAAATGTGGAAAAACGCTGTGGGTATGTTTATTTTCCCGAATGCACTGTAACTAGGGAGCTCAGTGCTTACCACATGCTTCCAACAGTCATACTCACATAGGCAGGTAGCCTAGTGGTTAGAGTGTTGCATCGCATCCCCGAGCTGACAAGGAAAAATCTGTTGTTCTGCCCCTGAACAAGGCAGTTAACCCACTGTTCCTAGGCCGTCATTGTAAATAAGAATTTGTTCTTAACTGACTTGCCTAGTTAAATATAAAAAAAATATTTACAAAAAAATATTCATACATACTGTGTTCCAGTAACTCATGGAGACAGGAAGTTCATAGTCACGATTGTGTGGATTGCTTGTTTATGTAAACTATATGAGATGTGTGAGATGTATGAGATGTGCAAATAAATATTATTTCTATATACAACAATACTACAGTAGAACCTCAAAGATATGAACCTCAGAGTTATGGACTGTCAACAGAACAGGCAATATCAAACCGGGACATGTATGAAATATCAAAAAACAAACTTCTGTATGTGCTAAAAACACATCAGATATTTACAGTCCAAAAAACATTCCTTACCCCAGGACATTTCAATGGGTGACTATCCAGGAAAATAAAGGAAAAGGAGCAGATCTGCAAAGATCTGAAATGTATTTATGACACATACAAACAGGCTTACAGTACATGTGTGCGTGGTATTGTGTCCCATACATACCTCCATGAAGCTGCCTGGGGCCAAGTGCATTTTGATGACAAACATGATTGGGATCCAGATGACAGAACACACCACAATCAGCCAGCCCATCACCATGGACCAGGTGGGGTAGGTGTAGTCCTCATAGGTCATCACCTTCCACTGGTACAGACTCAGCCCCAGGATACCCTGCAGGGAGAGAGGGGAGAAAAAGGAGAAGAGATGAGGATTAGGAGAGAGAATAGAATCAAGGAGGAGAGGGGAGATGAAAAAGTGAATGAGATGGAGGAGGAGGACAGAAGAGAGAGAATGGGTGAGATAAGGGGGAGACGAGGAAGTGAAGGAGGAGGTGGAAGAAAGAGGATGATCAAAAACTGGAATAAGAGGATTAAGAGATAAAGAAAGGAAGGATCAGTAGGGTAAGATGATGAGGGTAAGGGGCGAAGGAGGGAAAAGGGAGAAGAGGAGAAAGAAGAAGGAAGAGGAGCATTTTTAGGATATTATTAGGGATGTAGCGATTCCAACTACCTCTTACAGTATCACGTCAGAATTTAACGTTCATCCATGTTTCTCAAACGTCAAATTGTGTTTAAGGTTAAGTTCAGCCATTAACTCCAAAATCTTAAGGTTAGGCATTAACTCTGGGATAGGCTTAAAACAAAAATCTAAAAAACAACTTTATATCACTGAATTCGAACTTGCCCTAGCAAAACCGAAACCTCACTGTTGCCCCTAGTGACCGGTTTCTACGTCATCTCCCGACATGGATGGACGGCTGACTTGTGTCACGGCTGACCTGGCTGAGCGATTCACCAATATGCATCGGCCCCAGTTCAAATGTTTAAGATATGAGTGCATCGGTACACAGGAACCCAAACCGATCAAAATGTAGCATGCATCGGTCAGAAGATCGATTCAAGCGTTGGTTCACAAAAATACCTCTCATCTTTTGTGACAACTGTCCTCTCTTTCAGTGTCGAACTAAGCATGTAGACAGTAATTAATTATGCCGAACAACCTCTAGTCAAGTCAAGCTGTGCACTGTTCAGCATGCTGACCAACGAGAGGTAGGAGGCCTCTTCCTGATCTTCAGCATTCAAATGCTTGTGAAATGACTTGTGCAATATAAGGCTTTATTAGTTGAGTGACAACCAATGTAATTTGACAGCGCTTGAATATTGTGTTTTACCGGAATAAAAGTAGCCTAACTCATCTGGCTATAGCCTACCTGCTGATCGGGGCTTACATTAGATTTTATTTAGATTGTTCAGGTTCACCATCAGCAATAGTTTGTTAGTTTTGCTTTAAACAACCAGTGCATCATTTTTATAACGAGGACAGGAATCGAGGACAGGAATCACTTTTTCGTGAGCAGCACCGCATGGTCAAAGTGGGAGGAGAAGCACATCCAAATGGTCTAAATAAATAGATTTTGTGACGGGGGTGAAATCCAAAACTATGTCTATGGTACAGTACTGTATATGTAGTCACCTGAGCTGAGCCATAAGGGAGACTAGTGGGCATCTACCACCCCACTATCAGACCACTTTTGATCTGAAATCACCATCACCTTCTTGTAATTTTACCAGATTAAAAGAGTATTAGCTAATATCTAATCAATATTTATCTTTAAAAATGTGCTATGACATAGCCAATGAATATACAGTGCATTCAGAAAGTATTCAGACCCCTTGACTTTTTCCACATTCAGCCTTATTCTACAATAGATGAAATTCATTTTTTTCCTCAACAATCTATACACAATACCCATAATTACAAAGCGAAAACAGGTTTTTAGAAATACCTTATTTACATACAGTGGCAAGAAAAAGTTTGTGAACCCTTTGGAAATACCTGGATTTCTGCATAAATTGGTCATACAATTTGATCTGATCTTCATCTAGGTCACAACAATAGATAAACACAGTCTGATTAAACTAATAACACACAAACAATTATACGTTTTCATGTCTTTATTGAGCACACCGTGTAAATATTCACAGTGCAGGGTGGTAAAAGTATGTAAACCATTGGATTTAATAACTGGTTGACCCTCCTTTGGCAGCAACCAAACGTTTTCTGTGGTTGCGGATCAGACCTGCACAACGGTCAGGAGGAATTTTGGACCATTCCTCTTCACAAAACTGTTTCAGTTCAGCAATATTCTTGGGATGTCTGTTGTGAACTGCTCTCGAGGTCATGCCACAGCATCTCAAATTGGGTTGAGGTCAGGACTCTGACTGGGCCACTCCAGAAGGCGTATTTTCTTCTGTTGAAGCCATTCTGTTGTTGATTTACTTCTGTGTTTTGGGTCGTTGTCCTGTTGCATCACCCAACTTCTGTTGAGCTTTAATTGGCGGACAGATAGCCTAACATTCTCCTGCATAATGTCTTGATAAACTTGGGAATTCATTTTTCCGTCGATGATAGCAAGATGTCCAGGCCCTGAGGCAGCAAAGTAGCCCCAAACCATGATGCTCCCTCCACCATAGTTTTGATGTTGGTGTGGTGTGTCTTTTTTTCTCCACACATATTGTTGTGTGTTCCTTCCAAACAACTCAACTGTAGTTTCATCAGTCCACTGAATATTTTGCCAGTAGCGCTGTGGAACATCCAGCTGCACTTTTGCAAACTTCAGACATGTTTCCTCCCATGAACACCATTCTTGTTTAGTGTTTTACGTATCGTAGACTCGTCAACAGAGATGTTACCATGTTCCAGAGATTTCTGTAATTCTTTAGCTGACACTAGGATTCTTCTTAACCTCATTGAGCATTCTGCGCTGTGCTCTTGTAGTCATCTTTGCAGGTCTTCTGAGATCATTTTCATTCGAGGCATGGTTCACATCTGGCAATGCTTCTTGTGAATATCAAACTCAAATTTTGTGAGTGTTTTTTATAGGGCAAGGCAGCTCTAACTAACATCTCCAATCTCGTCTCATTGATTGGACTCCAGGTTAGCTGCCTCCAATTAGCTTTTGGAGAAGTCATTAGCCTAGGGATTCACATACATTTTCCAACCTACACTGTGTATGTTTAAATGATGTATTCAATATAGACAAGAAAAATACAATAATTTGTGTGTTATTTGTTTAAGCACACTATGTTTGTCTATTGTTGTGACTTAGATGAAGATCAGATTAAATTTGATGACAAATTTATGCAGAAATCCAGGTAATTCCAAAGGGTTCACATACTTTTTCTTGCCACTGTAAGTATTCAGAACCTTTGCTAT
The DNA here is from genome assembly GCA_003317085.1 of Hucho hucho. Taxonomy (NCBI): domain Eukaryota; kingdom Metazoa; phylum Chordata; class Actinopteri; order Salmoniformes; family Salmonidae; genus Hucho; species Hucho hucho. The sequence continues at coordinate 202,641 of QNTS01000587.1, forward strand.
GAGACTCGAAATTGAGCTCAGGTGCATCCTGTTTCCATTGACCACCAAAAAATGTCTGCAGCATTGAAGGCCCCCCAAGAACACAGTGGCCTCCATCAATCTTAAATGGAAGAAGTTTGGAACCACCAAGACTCTTCCTAGAGCTGGCCGCCCGGCCAAACGGAGCAATAGGGGGAGAAGGGCATTGGTCAGGGAGCTGACCTAGAACCCGATGGTCACTCTGACAGAGCTCCAGAGTTCCTCTGTGGAGATGGGAGAACCTTTCAGAAGGACAACTATCTCTGCAGCACTCCACCAATAAGGCCTTTATACTAGAGTGGCCAGACGGAAGCCACTCCTCAGTAAAAGGCACATGACAGCCCACTTGGAGTTTGCCAAAAGGCACCTAAAGGCCTCTCAGACCATGACAAACAAGATTCTCTGGTCTGATGAAACCAAGATTAATATTATTCCAAGATGGCGTAGCAGTCGGACGTGTGTTTTGTCTTGTCCCGTCCTGTCCCGTGTTTATATCGTTTTCTTCGTATATATTTCGTATATATTTTAATCTCACTGTCCACTTACGGACTGAATGTACTCTCCTGCAACCCGCCTCACCCAATGTGGTACAGATCTGCTATTTTTATACTTCAGAAGCTAGCCAGCTAACTAGCTACTAGCTAGTAGTCAGTTAGCCACTGCTAGCGGTCCTCACCGTTAACTCGGACATCAGGCAGCCTCAGCCCGGACAATTCCTGCCAGTCTGCACAGCGCGATATCAACCCAGAGCATAACGGACTGCTTTTTCTCTACCACATCTCTGGATTCCTACCGCAAGGTCTGAACCTTTACACCGGATCATTGCAGCTAGCTAGCTGCTATCCGAGTGGCTACTGCTGGCTAACGTCCCTGTCCCGAAGCAAGCACCAGTTAGCCTCAAGCTAGGCCCATCTCCCGGCTAGCCAAAGAGGTCCACCAGCCAATTCTTGGGCTACAATACCTCTTTTGCCAATTGGCCTGGACCCTTTACTGCCGACACGGAGGCCCGACGATCCATCACCACTGGTCAGTCGACGTAACCATCGTTTCAACAGGCTCTTCCGTTGCGACGTCGCCGGAGGCCCATCTGCTAGCCCCGGCCCGCTAGTTGTCTGAATCGCCGTGTCTCCAGCTCGTCTAGCGTAGTAGCGACTACTGAATTGGCTCCCTGACTCATCTAGTGCTACTCATTGGACCCTATGATCACTCGGCTACACATGCCTCTCCCTAATGTCAATATGCCTTGTCTATTGCTGTTTTGGTTAGTGATTATTGTCTTATTTCACTGTAGAGGCCCCAGCCCTGCCCAATATGCATATGATAGCCCTTTTGTTCCACCCCCCACACATGCGGTGACCTCACATGGCTTAACTGGTGCCGCTAGAGACAAAATCTCTCTCATCATCACTCAATGCCAAGGTTCACCTCCTCTGTACTCACATCCTACCATACCATTGTCTGTACATTATGACTTGAATCGATTCTAACGCGCCCAGAAATCTGCTCCTTTTACTCTCTGTTCCAAAAACACTAGACAACAAGTTCTTATAGCCTTTAGCCATACCCTTATCCTACTCCTCCTCTGTTCCTCTGGTGATGTAGAGGTTAACCCAGGCCCTGCAGCCCCCAGCACCACTCTCATTCCCCAGGCGCTCTCATTTGTTGACTTCTGTAACTGTAAAAGCCTTGGTTTCATGCATGTTAACATTAGAAGCCTCCTCCCTAAGTATGTTTAATTCACTGCTTTAGCACACTCCTAGCCGTGTCTGATTCATGGCTTAGGAAGGCCACCAAAAATCCTGAAATTTCCATCCCTAACTATAACATCTTTCGACAAGATAGAACTGCCAAAGTGGGCGGAGTTGCCATCTACTGCAGAGATAGCCTGCAGAGTTCTGTCATACTATCCAGGTCTGTGCCCAAACAATTCGAGCTTCTACTTTTAAAAATCCACCTTTCCAGAAACAAGTCTTTCACCATTGCCGCTTGTTATAGACCCCCTTCAGCCCCCAGCTGTGCCCTGGACACCATATGTGAATTGATTGCCCCCCATCTATCTTCAGAGTTCGTACTGTTAGGTGACCTAAACTGGGATATGCTTAACACCCCGGCCATCATACAATCTAAGCTAGATGCCCTCAATCTCACACAAATGATCAAGGAACCTACCAGGTACAACCCTAAATCCGTAACCATGGGCACCCTCTTAGATATCATCCTGACCAACTTGCCCTCTAAATACACCTCTGCTGTCTTCAACCAGGATCTCAGCGATCACTGCCTCATTGCATGCGGTCAAACGGCGGTCAAACGACCACCACGCTCCCTAAAACACTTCAGCGAGCAGGTCTTTCTAATTGACCTGGCCCGGGTATCCTGGAAAAATATTGACCTCATCCCGTCAGTAGAAAATGCCTGGTTGCTCTTTAAAAGTGCTTTCCTCGCCATCTTAACCTGTTACGGATCCAATCCCGTGAACGGGATCGATTTTGACAACATCCGGTGAAATGCAGAGCGCCAAATTCAAATTACAAAAATACTAATTTCAAACATTCATGAAAATACAAATGCTGCACACCCTTCAAAAGCTTAGACTCTTGTTAATCTAACAAAATGGCGCCGGAAGAAATGGCAGCCGTTTTACGGGCGCCTAACCAATTGTGCTATTATGTGGTTTTTTTCGTGTTATTTGTAACTTATTTTGTACATAATGTTTCTGCAACCGTATCTTACGGCAGAAAAGAGCTTCTGGATATCAGGACAGCGATCACTCACCTCAGATTAGACAAGGATTTTTTCAACAACAAGCAAGACGCACATGATATTCTCCAAACACCCGGCAGGACCGACATCCCAGTTATTCGCAAGAAGAAGCGACGCAGGAAACGGGGGAAAAGAGCTGGATGCCTGGTCAGGACCCGGAGGAGGCGATTGGGAAAGCTGCCGTTACCGTCAATACTACTCGCCAACGTGCAATCATTGGACAATAAATTAGACGAGGTACGATCACGAATATCCTACCAACGGGACATTAAAAACGGCAAAATCCTATGTTTCACGGAATCGTGGCTGAATGACGACATGAATATTCAGCTAGCGGGATATACGCTGCACCAGCAGGATAGAACAGCACACTCCGGTAAGACAAGGGGTGTGGCGGTCTGTGCATATTTGTAAACAACAGCTGGTGCACGAAATCTAAGGAAGTCTCTAGATTTTGCTTGCCTGAAGTAGAGTATATTGTGGTAAATTGCAGGCCACACTACTTGCCTAGAGAGTTTTCAGCTATACTCTTCGTGGCTGTTTATTTACCACCACAGACAGATGCTGGCACTAAGACCGCACTCAGTCAGCTGTATAAGGAAATAAGCAAACAGGAAACCACTCACCCAGAGGCGGCGCTCCTAGTGGCTGGAGACTTTAATACAGGGAAACTTAAATCAGTTCTACCAAATCTCCATCAACATGTTAAATGTGCAAGGAAAAAAATGTCTAGATCACCTGTACTCCACACACAGAGACGCATACAAAGCTCTCCCTCTCCCTCGCCCTCCATTTGGTAAATCCGACCACAACTCTATCCTCCTGATTCCTGCTTACAAGCAAAAATTAAAGCAGGAAGCACCAGTGACTCGGTCTATAAAAAAGTGGTCAGATGAAGCAGACGCTAAACTACAGGACTGTTTTGCTATCACAGACTGGAACATGTTCCGGGATTCCTCTGATGGCATTGAGGAGGACACCACATCAGTCACTGGCTTTATCAATAAGTGCATCGAGGACGTCGTCCCCACAGTGACTGTACGTACATACCCCAAGCAGAAGCCATGGATTACAGGCAACATTCGCACTGAGCTAAAGGGCAGAGCTGCCGCTTTCAAGGTGCGGGACTCTAACCCGGAAGCTTACAATCCTGCTATGCCCTGCGACGAACCATCAAACAGGCAAAGCATCAATACAGGGCTAAGATTGAATCATACTACACCGGCTCTGATGCTCGTCTTATGTGGCAGGGCTTGCAAACTATTACAGACTACAAAGGGAAGCACAGCCGAGAGCTGCCCAGTGACACAAGCCTATCAGACGAGCTAAATCACTTCTATGCTCGCTTCGAGGCAAGCAACACTGAGGCATGCATGAGAGCATCAGCTGTTCCAGGCGACTGTGTGATCACGCTCTCCGTAGCTGACGTGAGTAAGACCTTTAAACAAGTCAACATACACAAGGCTGCGGGGCCAGACGGATTACCAGGATGTGTACTCCGGGCATGTGCTGACCAACTGGCAGGTGTCTTCACTGACATTTCCAACATGTCACCAACATGCTTCAAGCAGATCACCATAGTCCCTGTGCCCAAGAACACTAAGGTAACCTGCCTAAATAACTACAGGCCCATAGCACTCACGTCTGTAGCCATGAAGTGCTTTGAAAGGTTGGTAATGGCTCACATCAACAACATTATCCCAGAAACCCTAGACCCTCTCCAATTTGCATACCGCCCAAACAGATCAACAGATGATGCAATCTCTATTGCACTCCACACTGCCCTTTCCCACCTGGACAAAAGGAACACTTATGTGAGAATGCTGTTTATTGACTACAGCTCAGCGTTCAACACCATAGTACCCTCAAAGCCCATCACTAAGCTAAGGATCCTGGGACTAAACACCTCCCTCTGCAACTGGATCCTGGACTTCCTGACGGGCCGCCCCCAGGTGGTGAGGGTAGGTAGCAACACATCTGCCACGCTGATCCTCAACACTGGAGCTCCCCAGGCGTCCGTGCTCAGTCCCCTCTTGTACTCCCTGTTCACCCACGACTGCATGGCCAGGCACGACTCCAACACCATCATTAGGTTTGCAGACGACACAACAGTGGTAGGCCTGATCACCGACAGCGATGAGACAGCCTACAGGGAGGAGGTCAGAGACCTGGCCGTGTGGTGCCAGGACAACAACCTCTCCCTCAACGTAACCAAAACTAAGGAGATGATTGTGGACTACAGGAAAAGGAGGACCGAGCATGCCCCCATTCTCATCAACGGGGCTGTAGTGGAGCAGGTTGAGAGCTTCAAGTTCCTTGGTGTCCACATCAACAACAAGCTAGAATGTTCCAAACACACCAATACAGTCGTGAAGAGGGCACGACAAAGCCTATTCAGGAGACTAAAAAGATTTGGCATGATTTGGCATGGGTCCTGAGATCCTCAAAAGGTTCTACAGCTGCAACATGAGAGCCTCCTGGCTGGTTGCATCACTGCCTGGTACGGCAATTGCTCCGCCTCTGACCGCAAGGCACTACAGAGGGTAGTGCGTACNCCCCCCCCCCGCTGCTGCTACTTTCTGTTTATCATATATGCATAGTCACTTTAACTATACTTTCATGTACATACTACCTCAATTGGACCGACCAACCAGTGCTCCCGCACATGGGCTAACTGGGCTATCTATCTGCATTGTGTCCCACCACCTGCCAACCCCTTTTTTTTACGTTACTGCTACTCTCTGTTCATCATATATGCATAGTCACTTTAACCATAACTACATGTACATATACTACCTCAATCAGCCTGAAAACCGGTGTCTGTATGTAGCCTCGCTACTTTTATAGCCTCGCTACTTTTACAGCCTCGCTACTGTATATACTGCTGTTTTTATTTCTTTACCTAGCTATTGTTGACCTAATACCTTTTTAATTATTTTTTGCACTGTTGGTTAGAGCCTGTAAGTAAGCATTTCACTGTAAGGTTCACTGTTGTATTCGGCGCACGTGACAAATAAACTTTGATTTGATTTGAACAGCATTGTCAGATTTCAAAAAGGCTTTACGGCGAAAGCAGAACAGTTGATTGTCTGAGGACAGCGCCCCACTCAAAAACTCAATTAGCATAATAACAACCAGCAGAGGTGTCACAAAACTCAAAAATAGCATAAAATAAATTGCTTACCTTTGATGATCTTCCTCTGATGGCATACCCAAGCGTCCAGGTTACACAATAAAAGCTCCTTTTGTTCGATAAAGTTCCTCTTTATATCCATATAGCTCCGTTTGGTTGGCACGTTTTGTTCAGTAATCCACCTGCCCAAAGGCTTTCATCCATGCAGACAAACGATATCCCAAAAGTACTCGTAAGGTTAGTTGAAAAAAGTCAAACAGCATTTGTAATCAATACTCAGATACCCTAAAATTAATATAAACTATAACATTTCAGACGGAATATAACCTGCTGAATAGAAGAGAAAAAGAACTGAGCGTGCATTCCCTGTTACGCACAAAACAGGACACTTGACGTGAACTCAGGAACAAGTGGTCTTACTCCCTTGATTTTCATGATTGAAGCTTCAAACCTTTTTCTAAAGACTGTTGAAATCTAGTAGAAGCCATAGGAACTGAAATCTGGGGGTTAAACTATGAGGCTTTGAATAGCTGGCATATTGAAAACAGTGTGACATGACTGATTCAGACATCCCGGATGGATTTTGCTCGGGTTTTTGCCTGCTATATCAGTTCTGTTATACTCACAGACATTATTTTAACATTATTTTTCAGAGTGTTTTCTATCCAAAGCTACTAATTATATGCATATCCTAGCTTCTGGGCCTGAGTAACAGGCAGTTTACTTTGGGCACATTTTTCATACGAACTTCAAAATACTGCCCCCTAGCCCTAAGAAGTTAAATAAGCATGACCCATTTAAAAAATGTAGAACTAAGAACAGATATAGCTCTTGGTTCACCCCACGCTTGACTGCCCTTGACCAGCACTAAAACATCCTGTGGCGTTCTGCATTAGCATCGAATAGCCCAGCGATGTGCAACTTTTCAGGGAAGTCAGGAACCAATATACTCAGTCAGACAGGAAAGCTAAGGGTAGCTTTTTCAAACAGAAATGTGCATCCTGTAGCACTAGTCCAAAAAAGTTTTGGGACACTGTAAATTCCATGGAGCATAAGAGCACCTCCTCCCAGCTGCCCACTGCACTGAGGGTACGATAAGGCTACAATAATATCTATGATAATCGATAATTTCAATAAGCATTTTTCTACGGCTGGCCATGCTTTCCACCTGGCTACCCCTACCCTGGCCAACAGCTCAGCACCCCCTGCAGCAACTTGCAAAATCTGGATCCCTACAAATCAGCTGCGCTAGACAATCTGGACCCATTCTTTCTAAAATTATCAGCCAAAATTGTTGCAACCCCTATTATTAGCCTGTTCAACCTCTCTTTCGTATCGTCAGAGATCCCCAAAGATTGGAAAGCTGCCGTGGTCATCCCCCTCTTCAAAGGGGGAGACACTCTAGACCCAAACTGTTATAGACCTACATCCATCCTGCCCTGCCTTTCTAAAATCTTTGAAAACCAAGTTAACAAACAGATCACCGACCATTTCGAATCCCACCGTACCTTCTCCACTATGCAATCTGGTTTCCGAGCTGGTCATGGGTGCACCTCAGCCACGCTCAAAGTCCTAAACGATATCATAACCCCCATCAATAAAAGACAATACTGTGCAGCAGTCTTCATCGACCTGGCCAAGGCTTTCAACTCTGTCAATCACTGCATTCTTTTCGGCAGACTCAATAGCCTTGGTTTCTCAAATGACTGCCTCGCCTGGTTCTCCAATTACTTCTCAGATAGAGTTCAGTGTGCCAAATCGGAGGGCCTGTTGTCTGGACCTCTGGCAGTCTCTATGGGGGTGCCACAGGGTTCAATTCTTGGGCCGACTGTTTTTTCTGTATATATCAATGATGTCGCTCTTGCTGCTGGTGATTCTCTGATCCACCTCTACGCAGACGACACCATTCTGTATACATCTGGCCCTTCTTTGGACACTGTGTTAACAAACCTCCAAACGAGTTTCAATGCCATACAACACTCCTTCCGTGGCCTCCCACTGCTTTTAAATGCTAGTAAAACTAAATGCATGCTCTTCAACCGATTGCTGCCCGCACCCGCCCGCTCGACTAGCTTCACTACTCTGGACGGTTCTGACATAGAATATGTGGACAACTACAAATACCTAGGTGTCTGGTTAGACTGTAAACTCTCCTTCCAGACTCACATTAAGCATCTCCAGTCCAAAACTAAATCTAGAATTGGCTTCCTATTTCGTAACAAAGCCTCCTTCACTCATGCTGCCAAACATACCCTCGTAAAACTGACTATCCTACCGATCCTTGACTTCGGCAATGTCATTTACAAAATAGCCTCCAACACTCTACTCAGCAAACTGGATGTACAGTGAGGGAAAAAAGTATTTGATCCCCTGCTGATTTTGTACGTTTGCCCACTGACAAAGAAATGATCAGTCTATAATTTTAATGGCCTGGTGCGCGGAGCCGGAACAGGACATGCTGGACTCTCTAAGCGCACAGGAGGCCTGGTGCGCGGAGCAGGGACTGGACGTACTGGGCTATCTAAGCATACAGGGGACCTGGTGCATGGAGCCGGTACTTCTCTCCCCGGCTGTTCACTCACCCTTGCCTCATGGATGATGGGAGCTGGAATGTCACGCACTGGGCTCTGGATGCGAACCGGAGACCCCACACGCAGAACCGGTGCAGGATATCTCGGTCCCAGAAGGTGTACTGGAGACCTCGCTCGCAGAGCCGGCACCACTCCTCCAGGTTGCACACTCACCCTAGCCCGACAGATGAGTGGCGCTGGAATTTCGCGCACCGGGCTGTGAACGCGCACTGGAGACACCGTGCGCAAAACTGCATAGCACGGCGTCTTACCAGTGCGACGCTCCCTCCAACGCTCCCTCCAGAGAGCACGAGGAGTTGGCTCAGGAGTCCATCCTGAACCAGCCAAACTCCCCGTGTGCCCCCCAAAAAAAGTTTTTGGGGGCTGCCTTTCGGGCTTCCTAGCCAGGCGAGTCCCAACATACTTTTCTCTCTCCGGGTTCCATACTCCGTACAAATCCTCGTAACTGCTCCGCTCAGCCGCCGCTACTTTTTTCTCCATGGGGTGACGATGCTCCGCCGTCTTCTCCCAAGGTCCCTTACCATCCAAAATCTCCTCCCAAGGGCAAAAATAACAAATTGTAAACGAAGATCGTGAAGATGACCACAACTGACAACATAAAACAAGCTATGTACAAACAATAACCCACAAACCCCAAGTGAAAACTGCAAACATATATATGGTTCCCAATTAGAGACAACGACACACAGCTGCCTCTAATTGGGAACCATTACCCCAACATAGAAACAGATAACCTAGAACAGAAAAAACCCTACACCAAAACAAAAACTAAACACGCCAGCCTGTCTTCTCAGGCCTAGACGTGACAGATAATTTCTTTGTCAGTGGGCAAACGTACAAAATCAGCAGGGGATCAAATACTTTTTTCCCTCACTGTAGTCTATCACAGTGCCATCCGTTTTGTCACCAAAGCCCCATATAGTACCCACCACTGCGACCTGTATGCTCTCGTTGGCTGGCCCTCGCTACATATTCGTCGCCAAACCCACTGGCTCCAGGCCCTCTTTGCTAGGTAAAGCCCCGCCTTATCTCAGCTCACTGGTCACCATAGCAACACCCACCCATAGCACGCGCTCCAGCAGGTATATTTCACTGGTCATCCCCAAAGCCAACACTTCCTTTGGTCATCTTTCCTTCCAGTTCTCTGCTGCCAATAACTGGAACGAATTGCAAAAATCACTGAAGCTGGAGTCTTATATCTCCCTCTCTAACTTTAAGCATCAGCTGTCAGAGCAGCTTACCGATCACTGTACCTGTACACAGACATTCTATAAATAGCACACTCAACTACCTCATCCCCATATTGTTTTTTATTCTCTTGCTCTTTTGCACCCCAGTATCTCTACTTACACATCATCATCTGCACAACTATCACTCCAGTGTTAATGCTAAATTGTAATTATTTCACCTCTGTGGCCTATTTGTTGCCTTACCTCCCTACTCTTCTACATTTGCACACACTGTACATAGATGATTATATTGTGTTATTGACTGTACGTTTGTTTCTGTGTAACTCTGTGTTGTTGTTTTGTCGCACTGCTTTGCTTTATCTTGGCCAGGTTGCAGTTGTGAGAACTTGTTCTCAACTGGTCTACCTGGCTAAATAAAGGTGAAATAAAAAAAATACATTTAAAAAAGATTGAACTCTTTGGCTTGAAAGCCAAGCGTCACATCTGGAGGAAACCTGGCACCGTCCCTACGGTGAAGCATGATGGTGGCAGAATCATGCTGTGGGCATATTTTTCACCGGCAGGGACCGGGAGACTAATCAGGATTGAGGGAAAGATGAACGGAGCAAAGTACAGAGAGATCCTTGATGAAAACCTGCTCCAGAGCGATAAGGACCTCAGACTGCGGCGAAGGTTCACCTTCCAACAGGACAACGACCCTAAGCACACAGCCAAGGAGTGGCTTCAGGACAAGTCTCTGAATGTCCATGAGTGGCCCAGCCAGAGCCTGGACTTGAACCCGATTGAACATATATGACGAGACCTGAAAATAGCTGCGCAGCGAGGCTCCCCATCCAACCTGACAGAGCTTGAGAGGATCTGCAGAGAAGAATGGGAGAAACTCCCCAAATAAAGGGGTGCCAAACTTGTAGCGTCATAACCAAGAAGACTCAAGGCTGAAATCACTGCCAAAAGTGCTTTAACAACGCCGTCAGTAAAGGGTCTGAATATTTCAGTTTTTTATTTGTCATTATTAACTATTGTGTGTAGATTGATGAGGGGAAAATACTATTTAATCCATTTTAGAATAAGGCTGTAATGTAACATAACTTTCTGAATGCAGTGTATATTCATTGGGTATGTCATAGCACATTTTTTAAGATAAATATTGATTCATTAAATCAAATCAAACTGTTATTGTCACATGCGCCAAATACAACAGGTGTAGACCTTACAGTGAAATGCTCACTTACAAGCCCTTAACCAACAATGCAATTTCAAAAAAATCCCTAAAGAAAGTAAGAGATAAGAATAACAAATAATTAAGAGCAGCAGTAAATAACAATAGCGGGGCTATATACAGGGGGTACAGGTACAGAGTCAATGTGTAAATGTGCGGGGGGCACCGGTGTCGAGGTAATTGAGGTAATTATGAACATGTAGGTAGAGTTATTAAAGTGGCTCTGCATAGATAATAGCAGAGAGTAGCAGCAGCGGGGTGGGGGGGGGGGGGCAAATAGAATAGTCTGGGTAGCCATTTGATTAGCTGTTCAGAAGTCCTATGGCTTGGGGGTAGAAGCTGTTTAGAAGCCTCTTGGACCTAGACTTGGTGCTCTGGTACAGCTTGCTGTGCAGTAGCAGAGAGAACAGTCTATGACTAGGGTGGCTGGAGTCTTTTACCATTTTTAGGGCCTTCCTCTGACACCACCTGGTATAGAGGTCCTGGATGGCAGGAAGCTTGGCCCTGGTGATGTACTGGGCCGTACGCACTACCCTCTGTAGTGCCATGCGGTCGGAGGCCGAGCAGTTACCATACCAGACAGTGATGCAACCCGTCAGGATGCTCTCGATGGTGCAGCTGTAAAACCTTTTGAGGATCTGAGGACCCATGCCAAATCTTTTCAGTCTCTCAACCTCTTCACGACTGTCTTGGTGTGCTTGGACCATGTTAGTTTGTTGGTGATGGGGACGCCAAGGAACTTGAAGCTCTCAAACTGATCCATTACAGCCCCGTCGATGGGAATATTGGCGTGCTCGGTCCTCCTTTTCCTGTAGTCCACAATTATATCCTTTGTCTTGATCATGGTGAGGGAGAGGTTGCTGTCCTTGCACCACACGGTCAGGTCTCTGACCTCCTCCCTATAGGCTGTCTCATCGATGTCGGTGATCAGGCCTACCACTGTCATCAGTGTCATCAGCAAACTTAATGATGGTGTTGGAGTCGTGCCTGGCCATGTGGTCATGAGTGAACAGGGAGTACAGGAGGGTACTAAGCACGCACCCCTGAGGGGCCCCCGCGTTGAGGATCATCGTGGCGGATGTGTTGTTTCCTACCCTTACCACCTGGGGGCGGCCCGTCAGGAAGTCCAGGATCCAGTTGCAGAGGGAGGCGTTTAGTCCCAGGGTCCTTAGCTTATTGATGAGCTTTGAGGGCACTATGGTGTTGAATGCTGAGCTGTAGTCAACGAATAGCATTCTCACATAGGTGTTCCTTTTGTCCAGGTGGGAAAGGGCAGTGTGGAGTGCAATAGAGATTGCATCATCTGTGGATCTGTTAGGGCGGTATGCAAATTGGAGAGGGTCTAGGGTTTCTGGGATAATGGTGTTGATGTGAGCCATGACCAGCCTTTCAAAGCACTTAATAGCTACAGACGTGAGTGCTATGGGTCGGTAGTCATTTAGGAAGGTTGCCTTAGTGTTCTTGGGCACAGGGACTATGGTGGTCTGTTTAAAACATGTTGGTATTACAGACTCGGACAGGGAGAGGTTGAAAATGTCAGGGAAGACACTTGCCAGTTGGTCAGCGCATGCTCGCAGTACACGTCCTGGTAATCCGTCTGGCCCTGCGGCCTTGTGAATGTTGACCTGTTTAAAGGTCTTACTCACATCGGCTGCAGAGAGCGAATCAATCACAATGATTCATTCCTCTAATCAAACCAAATCTCTTCAAACTAAAGGGTATCGTTCGTGCATTTAGATTCTTATCGAATCGTTTTAAAAGGCAAGGATGCACATCCCTAGATATTATTTAATTCAAATTAGTTTCTTCAAACTAGAGGAGATGGAGGCAGTATATTATATATTGTTTTCTAAGTGTTAGAACTTTATTTTTGTGTCGCGTTAGAGTAATTTATTTTAATTTGCCTTGCTAACTTCAATGGCAAGTAGCTAGCTAGCTACCAAAGTGCAGTTTTCTCTGCTGGAATTGCTAACGACAATGTAGTGAATTTTTTGTCGACACATCAGATTCAAGCTTCTGGGAAAAAGCTGCATCAATCATGTAATGGACAAATGTCGGCATATTCAAACTGCGCAACACAACGAGAAGGTAAGAAGAAACAGGGATGTTCTCAAGCAGCTTATTGACAGTACTGCATTTTTGGGCATGCAAGAGTTGGATTTTACTTTGGGGCATGATGAGAGGGAAAGTTCCGCTAAAAAAGGGCAACTACAGGGAGTTTGCAGAGGTAATCGCACATTACGATGCTTTATTTGCTGAGCATATGGAAGTTTCTGCTGTCTTCTCTGGGATGTCAAAATCAATTCTGAATGAGCTTCCATCGCATCATCCATTAAAAGTGAGATTACAACTATTTATTTAGCAAATGTGATAACACATCTTAACTCCCGATAGACGCAAGCAAAAACTCTTTACATACAGCCTAAGCTACACCTAAACATTAGTGATGCTGTACGGGATGAAAAACTAGACAATTTTTAAGTAGGCTAATAAAAAAAAGCAAGTGCATACAGCCTATGCTCTTGTCCATTTGGTCAGGGTAAACAAATTGGTAATGTTATGTTATTGATAATATGGTAATGTTATGTTATAGTACATTTTTTTGTATCAGGTGAAAATGTGAATGTGATCAATTTTGGTTTATATTCCAACGGGCTCGCTAGGGTGCCTAGACCTTTTCAATACAACATTATTAACTGGAATTAATTCATTAACACAATAGTGATGACACAGGCTGTGAGTACATTTTTAATTAGGCCTACAGTTGCATAGGCCTACATGATGCAAACAAGCATAAAGCAAGCTCAGCCCTGTGAGTTCTATTGTCCATCAGTTGCTGTCTCTGTGTAGAAGAAACCCCACTGTTTAGTCTAGTCTAAAAATAATTAATATGAACAAGTACAAGGTTCCTGCAGTTTGACAAGGCCAGGAGTTTTTCCAGGAGTTTTTTAAACTATGTGATCTGATTAGAAAAACTGGACCCATCATAACCCATATAAAACCTTAACAGTGATATATCACTGTCTTACCCTATGGGGTCAGGAGTTTTACCCGGTTAGGTCACCAGATAAGGAAAAACTCCAGGCCCCAGTTTTTTTGGGGGCCTCATTCAATCTCTGCTGTGATCCCATCCCAACACTGTGTAAGTAGCCCTCATGTTTGGATAAATACCATAGTAGACCAGCAACTAACACAATCGCATTATTACACATATACTGTACATCAATGATTTAACTCCTTGCTTGGACTAACTCATTCTTAGCTCTTTTGTCTAAATGTGTTGTGTTATTGTTTTATGTCTTCCCAGTCAAATCCTGTCCTGCCCTCAGTGGAAGAGTTGAGCTCTTCTCCAACATGCATACATGATCAGCCTGTCCTGCACTGAAGCCTCTGAACACATCAACCTCTGTCCTGCACTGAAGTCAAACCTCTGAACATCTCAACTCATGCCTCATACCCTCACTCAATCACTGCTGTGATCCCTTCCCAACACTGTGTAAGTAGCCCTCATTCGCATTCCCCATAATATTTTACTGAAAATGTTTTTATTAAACGTTTTAGGTGAAAATAATTTGTCTTTTTTTTAAACACGCTTTGTCATCTCCCTTCCTCCTCAACTTTCAAGTCACCAGCCTCCATTGCATCTGTTATGTCACAGTTATGACAACATTATGTAGGCTATATGAGTGCTGCATTTCGAATAGCACAAACAACCTGTGTTATAACGGTGAAGAGTGAGGAAAACAATTTCCGTTTCACTCAGGGAAAACAATTTTTGCTTTCTTCCCTTTCTTAGTAAACACTTGCTGCTGCAAATCGATGTTGCCCCCTAAATTTGAAAAGGCTGCAGTGAAAAGGGAAACACATTACGTGTGGTGTGTGTGTGTTTCTGTGTGTGTGTGTGTGTGTGTGTGTGTGTGTGTGTGCATGCATCTGTGTCTCTGTATATGTGAGTAAGTGAGTGAGTGAGTGAACATGCTAGGGCGCCTGTGAATATCTAAACCCCATTCCGTTTAGATCGGGGACACACACGTACAGTCAGAATGGTAGGAGTCACAAAGGCCCAGCAGATTCTCCAGAAGCGGTTTGGTTGGAAGCCAATCATCATTTCAATGTCCTCGCAGAACCTCTGCAGGCCTAGGAAGAGGGGAATAAAGACAGACAGAGGAGGAGGAAGGAAAAGAGGGAGAGTCAGTCAAATCGACTGCTCAGGTGAGGGGAGTAGAGACACTCTGACACACAAAACCTCCATCCAAAATGGCACCCTATTCCCTATCTGTATACGCCTCTGGTCAAAAGTAATGCACTATATAGGGAATAGGGTACCATTTGGGACGCACACAGAGAGTGAACCAGATTCACCCAGAGCTCCAGACTAGAGAGCTCCACTTTGGCAAACTTAGCGAGAGATGAGTCACAAGCCACACAATAATTTCACTGGAACCACCTCTGCTGATGCTGTGACGATTTGGAGTACAGTATGTTCCATATACCCACAGGTCTACTTCAGACCTGGAAGCGAAAGAAACGCCTGTTTAGGCGAGCTGCTGGCTAGCGGAGTAGAACACTTGAAAAAGAAAAGGAGAGCCGCACACTAGCAGCTCAGATGCAATAATTGAAAAACCTAATAACCAACGTTTCGACCGACAAGCTGTCTTCATCAGGGTATAATGACAAACACTGCGGGTCACTAGTTTATAAAGTGTCAAAGAACACACACAGGTGTCTGTAATCATGGTCGGGTGTGGCCTGTTATCAATGGTTAATTCTCAGATATGAGAAGAACATACAAAAACATGAACAGATAGCATACGATAATAGATACAATTTGGCTACATAGGCCTACAAACAAAACCACAATAATCACAAAAATGGCTTCAGATCAAAGTCTACGTTGAGATCGAAGGGAGCAAGGGTCTTTAAATTAAAGATCCAGGCAGCCTCTCATTTTAACAATAAATTGTTCAGGTCACCCCCTCTCCTAGGGAGGGTGACATGTTCGATGCCGATATAACGTAGTGACGAAATCGAGTAGTTTGTTTCCAAAAAGTGGGCCGCAACTGGGTAAGTCGTGTTTTTGCACCTAATGGTGCTACGATGCTCCGAGATTTGTACTTTTAATTTGCGCTTTGTTTCACCCACATATTTTTTACCACAGGGACAAGTTATACGATAAATAACTGCCTTAGTGGAGCATGTGATAACACCTTTGATTGGGATCTTGTAGTTTCCATCCGGTAGAGGCGCAAAATAGACGTTGTACAAGGATATTTTGGGGTGGTAAATCAGAGTTTACCAATTGACCTGATCATTGGTCCATTAGAATGGTAACACAGGCATC
This sequence comes from Hucho hucho, assembly GCA_003317085.1. NCBI lineage: Eukaryota > Metazoa > Chordata > Actinopteri > Salmoniformes > Salmonidae > Hucho > Hucho hucho. The sequence goes on from QNTS01000587.1 coordinate 218,896, forward strand.
TAGTGGTCAGAATGAGAAGTGCTCAAGCCCCCTGTCGGAGAGGGATAAAGTTGCCCCTAGACACTGATCTAAGGTCTGTTTGGTGTTTTTAATCATATCAGTTAGGACTTAAGGATTAAGCTGAACCTAGATCTGTGCTTAAGGGCAACCTAGGTACCTGGTCTGGAGTCTCTTATAGCCCATTTACACAGACAAAACCTGTCTTTTTTTACAGTCTTCTTTTATATGTGAAATGGATTGTTGGTAAAAACACTGCACATTTTCAACACAAAAAACCCAGATCAAGATCTACTCATTATCTTGTTTTTTCTTAGACCATGTAACCAAAAAACAGGTAACAGGTCTGTGAGAATGGAGATGTGTATCTTTGCAGATAAATACATTAAAACGTCCATTGTTTAAGACCTCCCTCATTTGAATTGAAAACAGCCACCATGGTTTAACAACCTAAGCACCACACACTATAAGTCCTGTTTCATACTGTAAATGTGCTTTCTGTGTTTATGTTGTTTAGCGAAGACAATGTTGAATGGCTATGAGGCTTTTCTGATTCTGACATTGATAAAGTGAGATAAGAGTAGACAGTTTTGCATTCTTTTTTCTAATGTTTATAATAATAATAATAATAATAATAATATATGCCATTTAGCAGATGCTTTTATCCAAAGCGACTTAGTCATGAATTCATCCATTTTTCGTATGGGTGGCCCCAGCAGGAATCAAACCCACAGCACTTGGCGTTGCAAGCGCTATGCTATACCGACTGAGCCACACAGGACCACACTGAGCCACACAGCAACTTCTACCGGAGCTCTCAGAGAGCACAGTCAGGTAAACAAAAGGTCAAAAGGAACTTTTATTCTACTACTCACCATAGAAGTAGGAGATTCCGATCAGCTCACAGATGGCAATGATTACCAGAGAGTAAGAGGCAGCGTATGTGTCCACCAACTGGAGCATGTACATCCCATTCTGTTAAACACACACGGACACAAAAATCGTACACACACACACGCACATGCAGACACACACACACACAGTGTCATCACTGGCTTACATCCGAAATGCCACCCTATTCCTTACAAAATGGCACCCTATTCCCTAAATTTTTACCAGGTAAAAAGTAGTGCACTATTAAGGGAATAGGGTGCTATTTGGGACGTATATTCAGTAAACTCTTGTCGTGGTGTGTGTTTTGTCTATATTTTTATTTTTAATCCCAGCCCCGTCCCCGCAGGAAGCCTTTTGGTAGGCCACATTGTAAATAAGAATTTGTTCTTGCCTAGTTAAATAAAGGTTAAATAAACAAAATAAAATACAATGTATGTGTGTGTGTGTGTGTGTGTGGCTGCACATACAGTGCCTAGTGAAAGCCTACACACCCCTTGCAGTTTTCACCTTCTACTGCCCTAAAATTAAATGAGATGGTTTTTCCTACTTATTTAGCTACACAACCTGCTCCACATTTTCTATAATTCTCACAATTATAGAAAATCTTCTCAATTAACAATAAAAATAAAATAAAAACATGTCTTGATTGAGTATGTCTTCACACCCCCTTGGTGGTATCAGCTTTGGCAGCAATAACAACTGTGAATAATTTTGAATAAGATTGTACCAACTCTTAAGGCAACATATATATTTTTTTAAATCTCAGAATTGCTCCAAGTCAATACATTTGGTTGGGAATCATTGATGGACAGCAATATTCAAACTTTGTTGCCAAAGGTGCCTCCACCAAGTATTAACTCTGGGGTGTAAAGACATACGCGGTCGATTTATCTTTGTTTTATGCGTGCGTGTGCCCGCATACGTGCATGCTCGTTTGTGTGTGTGTGCTAGCATGTATGTGCGTGTGTGTGTGTAATGCCCGCATGTCTGCGTTTGTGTGTGTGTGTGTTTGTTTGTGTGCGTGGTGCTCTGTACCTCTGTGACCATAGGGAATCCCAGGAAGAAGAAACAGGCACAGCAGATGAGCGTGAACAGAGGCTTGTTCTTTCTCAGGTACTGGGGGAACTCATCTGACACCGACGTCACTATGGTCTCAATGGTGGCAAACTGTGACAAAGGAGAAGAGCGAGGCAAGAGAGGAGAGGAGGAAGAGAGGAAAGAGGGAACAGAGGAAAGATAAGAGAAAAGAGGGGAGACAGCAGAGAGAGGGAGGAGAGGAAAGAAAAAAGGGAGAGGGCAGAGGAGAGATAGAGGAAAGAGAAATGTGAGAGGGCCAATAAGAGAGGAAAGTCAAGGAAGAGAGGCGAGACAACAGTGAAAGTCAATGACAGTGAGGGAGAGAGTCATTACAATCACACAACAGATACAGTATCTATGGACAAAGGGAGCCGAGAGAGGAGAAAGATAGCAGAGATAGAGAAATAACACCTGTTTAAAAGAGACACCAACGAGACAAGAGGGGAGCAGAAGAAAATGACAAGAGGGGCCAAGGGGCCAGAGGACAAGTGCAGAGAAAAGAAAGGATGAATACACAGAATGAGCAAAGAGAGAGAGAGAGAGGAGCCCAATGGGACTGAGCTATCTGCCAATTCACCGCTTCTCTACATCCTCATGAGCACCCCACCCAAAATTCTCATCAATACAGTATCCCTGACTGTCAGTAAAACTGACTATCCTACCGATACTCGACTTCAGCGATGTCATCTACAAAATAGCTTCCAATACTCTACTCAGCAAACTGGATGCAGTCTATCACAGTGCCATCCGTTTCGTTACCAAAGCCCCTTATACCACCCACCACTGCGACCTGTATACTCTAGTCGGCTGGCCCTCGCTACATATCCGACGCCAGACCCACTGGCTCCAGGTCATCTATAAGTCTATGCTAGGTAAAGCTCCGCCTTATCTCAGCTCACTGGTCACGATAACAACACCCACCCGTAGCACGCGCTCCAGCAGGTATATCTCACTGGTCATCCCCAAAGCCAACACTTCCTTTGGCTGCCTTTCCTTCCAGTTCTCTGCTGCCAGTGACTGGAACGAATTGCAAAAATCGCTGAAGCTGGAGACTTATATCTCTCTCACTAACTTTAAACACCAGTTATCTGAGCAGCTAACCGATCGCTGCAGCTGTACATAGTCCATCTGTAAATAGGCCACCCAATCTAACTACCTCATCCCCATACTGTTTCATTTACTTTTCTGCTCTTTTGCACACCAGTATCTCTACTTGCACATCATCATCTGCTAAATTGTAATTTACCTCGCTACTATAGCCTATTTATTGCCTACCTCCCCATGCCATTTGCACACACTGTATATAGACTTTCTTTTTTTTCTCTATTGTGTTATTGACTGTACGCTTGTTTATTCCATGTGTAACTCTGTGTTGTTGTTTGTGTCGCACTGCTTTGCTTCATCTTGGCCAGGTCGCAGTTGTAAATGAGAACTTGTTCTCAACTAGCCTACCTGGTTAAATAAAGGTGAAATAAAACAAATAAAATAAAAAATCCCCAACCACTTACCGCCAAGCGCTGACACACACGCATGTACACACATCATTGATGTCACTAGAGCCCCGAACAATTTTGTATCAGCCCTGAGTCTTTTGCCCTGCTGGGATGGTGTAAAACAAACTAGGCTACACTGCATTACACACTGCAATGAATACTAAAATCATAAGCCCTGGCCTGGCCTGCCCTGCCTTTTTAGTGCTGCTAAAACCAGCAATTATGTGTATGGTGGCACTTTAGGAGGTGGAGTAAAGTGGTTTTCCAAAGTAATTTTTGATTCGTCCAAAGAAATTATATTTCGGTGCGCTTGGGCGACTGTTCATTCTCTGAGGGAGCGCAAAGATGAGAAGGGGAATCGGAGGTAAACTTTGGTAGCTTGCTACTACTATAGTACATTTTGTTGGCCCAAGACGACGCTATTCAGAGTTATTGACCTCACAGTAAGCCAGATTCAAGTAACTTACATTTCAACATGTTGACTCAAAAGCTGCACTGACAGATAACATCAAGCTACCTAACTAACTAATGTTTGGGACTACCCAGTCTAGCTAGCAGTGCTGCTAACATTAGCTACCTAGCACATTTTATGAGCAGGGTTTTGACAGTAATTGACTACAGTACAGTAGCTATCTGGACACTGAATCCAACAGCTGGAGCTCTGTTCACCACCTGACAAGTATCACTAACTAACCAATTACTGTCTAAGCAATTACTGTCCAAATATGCAAAATAATGCTAATAAAGCTAGCTAGCTAACTTAAGGCTAACATGACATTAGCTACTTTTGTTAACGACAACGTCAGCTCAATTAGCTACTGTAGCTATCTGTTGAAAAAACAAAGCTGGATAGCTGAGTAATTTTTTTCTCTCCAATTTATAGAAGATGGACATACAGAATTTCTTCTTCAGAAAGAGGGCGAGAGATGCAGTAAACACAGAGACGGTTGTTGTATTTGCAGGAGTAAGTTAATTTATTTTGTGTGCGTGTGTGTAATTCCAATACAATTATTTAGCATCAACTTTAGCTACATAGATGGGTTGGCTGACAACATCACGAAAATGATTCAGATTGTTTAATAGTCACATGTCTAGAGGTTGCAGGTGTGATTGCAGGGTACAGTGAAAATCTTAGGCTTCAAGCTCCAACATGCAGGACTAGTGAAATAAAATAGTTAAAATGGTCATAAAAACAATAGAAATAGCACTATATACATAATAACAACTGTGGCAGTGATGAATTAATAAATGTCCATTGGTTTGGAGGCAGAGTAAATAAAGACTGTTGAGGGGGTGGGGTGGAATGACCATAGGGGGAGCAGCAGCATGATCATTGAGTGAAATAAAAACAAAAAAGTAATAAGATACATCTTAAACAACTGCAACAGTGATGAATATCGTTGGGGAGGGGGCAGAGTACAGTCAGTTGGGGGGGGGATGCCCGTAAGGGGAGTAGCATGTAAGGTAAGTGAGAGTTGAGTGTGTGGAGGGAATATCCATGGGGGGGGGGAGTAGCGAGGGGAATGTCCATAGGGGGATTGGCAGGGGGAAGGGGGAGCAGGTAGCTGACTAGTGGTGGATATTCAGCAGCCTGATGGTCTGAGGGTAGAAACTATGATGCTCCTGTACTGCCTGTGTATGAGTGATTGAAGCAGGGAACAGGGCATGGCTTGGGTGGCTGGGGTTCCCTGATGATCTTCTTGGCCTTCCTGTGACACCTGGTGTTGTAGGTGTCCTGTAGGGCAGGTTGTGTGCACCCAATGGTGCATTCGGCTGCACGTATAACCTCTGAAGAGCCTTGTGGTCTGCGGCGGTGGAGTTGCCGTACCAGGCTGTGATGCAGCCCGACAGTATGCTCTCGATGGTGCTTCTGTAGAACACTGAGGGCCCTCGGGGACAAGCTGAATTTCTTGTTGTGTCTTGTTGTGTCTGTTTCGTCAGGACATCCACCAACCGAAGCGAAGTAGTAACATTAACATGATGCCTTCTAATTGCAGTCGCTGTACTCATAATATACAGGAGAATGATCGCCTTAAGGCGAGGATAGCTGTGCTGCAAGTCCAGCTTCAGACGCAATCGTTAGGCAAGGGTAATTTAAGTGTAGGAAAGGATGAAACAGCGTCTGTGCCACCAGTAAGTACAGATAGTAGTATAAATCCCCTCGCACAGTCCCCGCAGCTGGACAATTTTTTCATGGCTTTTGGAAGGAAATGCTGTAGCAATGCTCAACCGGTGTCACTCATTCAGCCGACAGAAACTTTCAACCGGTTCTCCCCATTAAGCAGCGGGTCGGAGTCAGAGGCCGAGCCTTCTCTGGTCTCTACTCCTCCCGTTACGGGGTCTGAGACGCCGAGGCCTCCCACCATTAGCTCTGACAATTTGAAAACTCTAGTCATTGGCGACTCCATTACCCGCAGTATTAGACTTAAAACGAATCATCCAGCGATCATACACTGTTTACCAGGGGGCAGGGCTACCGACGTTAAGGCAAATCTGAAGATGGTGCTGGCTAAAGCTAAATCTGGCGAGTGTAGAGAGTATAGAGATATTGTTATCCACATCGGCACCAACGATGTTAGGATGAAACAGTCAGAGGTCACCAAGCGCAACATAGCTTCAGCGTGTAAATCAGCTAGAAAGATGCCGGCATCGAGTAATTGTCTCTGGCCCCCTCCCAGTTAGGGGGAGTGATGAGCTCTACAGCAGAGTCTCACAACTCAATTGCTGGTTGGAAACTGTTTTCTGCCCCACACAAAAGATAGAATTTGTAGATAACTGGCCCTCTTTCTGGGACTCACCCACAAACAGGACCAAGCCTGGCCTGTTGAGGAGTGACGGACTCCATCCTAGCTGGAGGGGTGCTCTCATCTTATCTACGAACATAGACAGGGCTCTAACTCCCCTAGCTTCACAATGAGATAGGGTGCAGGCCAGGCAGCAGGCTGTTAGCCAGCCTGCCAGCTTAGTGGAGTCTGCCATTAGCACAGTCAGTATAGTCAGCTCAGCTATCCCCATTGAGACCGTGTCTGTGCCTTCGACCTAGGTTGGGCAAAACTAAACATGGCGGTGTTCGCCTTAGCAATATCACTAGAATAAAGACCTCCTCCATTCCTGCCATTATTGAAAGAGATTGTGATACCTCACATCTCAAAATGGTGCTACTTAATGTTAGATCCCTCACTTCCAAGGCAGTTATAGTCAATGAAATAATCACTGATCATAATCTTGATGTGATTGGCCTGACTGAAACATTCTCGGACAACCCAAAGATTCCTAGATGCCCTTCCAGAATCCCTCCACCTACCCAAGGACGTCAGAGTACAAAAATCAGTTAACCACCTAACTGAGGAACTCAATGTAACCTTGCGCAATACCCTAGATGCAGTCACACCCCTAAAAACAAAAAACATTTGCCATAAAAAACTAGCTCCCTGGTATACAGAAAATACCCGAGCTCTGAAGCAAGCTTCCAGAAAATTGGAACGGAAATGGTGCTACACCAAACTGGAAGTCTTCCGACTAGCTTGGAAAGACAGTACCGTGCAGTATCGAAGAGCCCTCACTGCTGCTCGATCATCCTATTTTTCCAAGTTA